>OZ014464.1:3239878-3563899 GCA_963966035.1 Acleris laterana
AATCCTCCTTGTGCACCCCCGATGCTTTCAAGAATAGTTCGAACTGCGTCTTCCATTTCCGCCATGCGTCAGCCCGGCTGACGGGGCTGCCATCCAAACTGAGTTCCGACGGCGGTCTTGCGTGCTCCATGTTAACTAATATCACTCCGATACATAAACACCAACAAATATACCGCATATATCGCAGATTATGTACGTAATACGCAAAAACTCAATTAAAAAACACCACCGCTGCCACCATGTTGTGTAATTTAAAGACGGTTGAATGACAACTGGTTTTATTACAGTATTTCTACGAGTACCCACAACAACATGCAAGACTCAAGAACAAATATTCGCGCTCATCATCACACTAATATATGCCCTTACCGGGATTTGAACCCAGGACCGCTAGCTTCGTAGGCAGGGTCACTAGCTAGGCCAGCGCGTCGCGGACGAAGTCGCGGGCAGAAGTTAATTTTTATAATAACTGCCCGGCATCTTGGTTTATAAACTTTATCCGATTATCTTACGCTCAATGAATTTAAATATAAACAACCTCGTTCCCAATGTTTCTGTTTATAAGTCTTATAATTTATAATCTAAGTTTGTGAATAAAACTCGTTTAAAATTGGACCATGGCAAAGCAAAATCATCATTTGATGGCGTAATTACTATGTTAAACAGCTTTTTAGTACAGTCAACAGCATAAATAAGTGATCATTTCTATACATTGTTACTTTAACGTGGTGTTTGAAATGTTATACAAAATTGTGAAACGATTGAAACCGACAAGGTACAGAAATTATCACTTATTTATGCTGTTGACTGTACCAAGTCTCTGAGTTAAGTCGCAGACGGACGGGTGGACAGACGGACATGGCAAAACTACACTCAAGTTATTTGATTATACTATAATATAATAATTTTAGTAATAGTCAATGAAAGTATTTTGATTATAGTAAACCAGGGGTCATCTGCAAATTGTAATAAAAAAATGGCCAAAAATCTGCAAAGAATTACCTTTACGCCTTATCTGCGAAGTGTATGGAATGGACCAAAAAAACCATGAAAAATTCTGATTTACTAGTAAAGATAATAATAATAGAATCTGTATTAAAATTTAGGCTAATTAAAATTGCATAAAAAACAAAGTTCATAGCAAACAAAACACAGTCTGTTCAAGACACGGATAAATTATATTTCGAATAAAATATGGATGTATAAGACTTGTGCCCTACATTTTATTACGGCCCTTTTCACTTTTAAAAAAGTTACAAACTAAATAAAATTGCAGGCTTTTGTGGCGAGCACGCAATGTTTTTTTTATTTGAGAGCAAATTAGAAGCGTTGGAATAAAGTCGAAAAGTGACGAACCTCTTCTTACCGTGACTATAGTTTGCGTCCAAATATGTGAATACAGTAAAACACAACCGATATGGCTTACCGATATGCCAATCAGCGTAGCGTGGTTGTATTCTGTGCTATTATTGGTTATTAGTGACGCCATGTTGACGCGCGCCCGCGTGTCATTCAGTTAGCCGTCAAACGTGCATGAGTGAGATGGAAAAAATAGATGCAGTTTCATTTGCACGTTATAACTATTACGTACAAGTCTGATAGTGGGTTTCAATCGTGCTTTCGGAAATCATCGGAATCGTTGTTCGTGTCTGCGCGAACAAAGATTCACGACACGCCATATAAATTGTGTTCTAGTATAATAATGTCAAATTTTCCGGACATTTTAGTGAATTTCTTTTATTGTTCAGGCTCCGAGCGCGCTTCGAAATATGGCGCCCAACGCGCGTGGGGCACGGCGGGCTATGGTCTCACGGCGCTCCTCGGCGGAGCCCTAGTCGACCTGGTCTCAGGCGAGCGCAAGGACTTCACGCCAGCCTTCATCATCGCCCTGGCTGCGACTGCCGTCGATCTGTTCAGCTGCCGGGCATTGACGGTGAGTAGGGGAGCGTCTGCCGTGATGTCAAAGGCAGCTAATTGCCATATCGTCGGTGAAACTGCAAAACCGTATCATTTAAAATAATGAGCAAAATGCACATTTTCAATAAGTCAGTAAGGTTCATTTTGCTCTGTCATAAATTTGTTAGTTACGCGGTTTTGCAGTTTCACCGACGATATCTCCGACAGGTCATCGCAAAAGCAGATAACGGAAATAAAAAGGTTCAATAGATTCGCAATACCTAAGATTATGATTATTTGAAGCGGATAGTGTCGTAATATAACTTTTTTATTAGTTGCATATCTGTCATCATTTTGTCAAAGTGGCATTCCTGAAAGAAAGTTAATATTTTTTTACTTATGGTTATTTCTAAATATTTTAAATGTAGTAAAATTAGAATAGGTTAATAAGTGGATTAAGAAGTAACCCGAGCTGAAATGTTGTGTAAAGGATGTGACATTCGTATTAAGCAGTTAAAGAAAGATAATAGACCTTTACAAACATATGGAGGATTTTTGGAATTACCGTTACAAGTGTTATTAAAAAATAATACGACTATTAATCTTGTTCTGTTACCGTGTTGCGATTGTTTTGCGATGACCTGCCCAAGCTATTCTAATTGCATAGTAATAGTATCAGCATTTTAATAGTTCATTATGTGACTGGTGCATAATGAGAGGCATTAATACACGAGTGTGGTTTTATGAAACGAGCCGAAAAGCGAGATCACACGAGTGTTTTAACTTTATCTACATGTATATCATAAGTTTTCTACAATGTGTGAAATACCTGTATCTGTTGTTGCCCTGTATCTTAATGTTCACATTAAAGTATAGGTCGCCGATACTTTAAAGTGAACATTAAAATGCAACTACATCGATAACCGATACTGTAATGACATGTAATACTTAGTGTTAACATTAAAGTGCAACCGCAGACACGGGTTTCTTGATATAGGCCATTTGCATATCGTTTCGGAACATATATTATATGGAAGTAACGATATAGATGTAGATAAATACGATAGCAAGTCCAAAGCGATATTGTTTGTTGTAGAATATAGGCCCTGATACCGTTTATAGCTCAGTCTACGCAACCGAAGCGGTTAAAATGATCTGCACTCGACTCTATTGTCAAGAGAAAACGTGCCTAAATCATTTTGAGTATGTAATTCCGCTTGCGGGTGGTAGGACCTTGTGCAGGGTCCGTCCGGATCGCTACCACCGTCTTATCCATTAACCTACCGCCAAACACCAGTGTTCGCATTGTTGTCTTCCGGTTTGGGGATAAGACACCCGGTGAAATGACTAGCATAGAGGCATTCCATCTTAGTCCTCAAGGTTGGCAACGCATTTGCAGTCTTAGGATTGCATTGCAGTCTTGTGAATGCGAATGTCTATGGGTCACAGTTTCCACTTACCATCAGGCGGCCTGTGTGCTCGTTTGTCTTCTCTATGCCATAAAAAAAAAAAGTGGAAAAAAAAGAGATGTTTCAGCCACCATTCCCCAACAGCTCCCATCTCTATCTAGCCCCGATGACTCCGGCAAGGCGCTCCGAGACGTGCTGCGTATCCCGCGCGTGATCGTGTTCATCCTGTTCGCGGTCGTGGCCGGGACCTTCGACAGCTTCATTATCTACTACATGTTCTGGTGAGTGGTGATAACTGCATATATACATTAAGACTGCGCCGAGCGTACGCCGGATGTAGTGGCGCCCTCATTACTTTTATTGTGTTTTCTAATAAACTAAAGTATTTTCTTGAAATTGGTCGATAGGTTTTTGTACTACAAATGAAAACACAACTTATAAGGTATTACATATCATATATATATATATATATACTTATATATCACATAGTTTAATAACAATTCACCTTCGAGTAATCAACTTAACGGAAAAAAGTGGCCACCTTTTCCCGCTAAGGTGACTACTCCAAGGGTAATTGTTATTAAAGTTCCCCATAAATTGCGTTTTTACTTGCACTACAAAAACATTTCGTCTGATTCCAAGAAAATTCTTTAGTAATTAGAAAACACAATAATAGTAATGAGGGCGCCACTGGACGCTCGACGTTTGCTCGGCGCAGTCTTAAATCACGCCTGTTTCCCAGAGGAGTAGGCAGAGACCACTTCTTTCCATTTGCTACGATCTTGACAAATTTCTTTCGCTTCTTCCACATTGATAACTAATCATCATTATATCGACGGTTGGATGTCGATTGAATTGGCCTTACCTACCTTTTAGTTTCGAAAGGTATCTATTTGAGTGGATGAAAAAAGAGTTACGAAAGAGATATGGCGAGCGAGAATGAGCGGAGATGTCGGTAGGGGACGTCCTAGACGGACGTACGGTGATCAGATTCGCGATGTACTGAATAAGGGCCAAATGAAAAGCACCCGAAACCGACGTACGTGCATAAAGAGATTGATGAATGTAGAGGAAGCGAGAATTGTGTGTTTAGACCGGTGCACCTGGCGTTCTGTGTTTTTTTTTAAATTATATTAATTCTTAATTTTAATTTGACATTTGGAGCCTGTTTACATCTCCGAAATTGTATTATTTATTTTAATTCGACATTTTTGATGTATATAATTATTATTACTACTGGGACCTGTACATCCCTGTGACATTTAAATTATGTAGCTTAAGTTTAGTATTGTAATAAGTGATTTATTTTAAAAAAATGGCTTACTGTTGAGTTTCTTGCGGCGCTTCTTCTCAACAGTGGTCTCTTTGGAAGCGCTGGTAGACTCAGACTTGTAAAAGTGCCTACAGGGCCTACTTACAGAATAAATGATTTGAATTTGAATTTGTTCCATAATCTCTGCCTACCCCATTGGGAGACAGGCGTGAAGGTATGTATGTATGTATCATTTTACAATTTTGCTTTCGTTCTGAAATGAAAATTGTTCGTCTGTCACTCTCGGAGCTGGCTGAAAATCAGCGCTGCAGGTGTCTAACACCTCAGCATTATGCTGAGCCAGCGTCCGATTCACTGCCGCGAGGACACACTAACTACTTGTTTATATATAAATTTACGAATATATTTAATAGTTTAATATTTAAGATAATTTATTGTTTGGCTAGGTTCCTCAGGGTTGGCAACGCATTTGCAGTCTTAGGATTGCATCGCAGGCCTGTGAATGCGAATGTCTATGGGTCACAGTTTCCACTTACCATCGGGTGGCCTGTGTGCTCGTTTGTCTTCTCTATGACATAAAAAAAAAGGTTAGGTTAGGTTCTTGGATGGTTAATTAATGCGATGTTTAATGTTAACTCAAAATCAAGTTATGTACTACGTAATTGTCTTGTATATTAGGTGATATTACTGTATCAATAATAGCCCGTAAGTGATTAATGTATGTATGTGATGTGGATGTACTTATTAATAAATAAATAAATCATTGCTGTTTTCTGTTTTAACTTTTTTTCTGCGTCTTGTGTCTGTATTGAACAAATGTATTTTTCTTTTCTTTTTTCTTTAAATGCTAGAGATAAATTATTTATTATTATTTACTGTCATTATGTCTATTTGTGACTCATGGCTCTGGGAGTGGCTGTTTTATTGTGTATGTTTGTTTGTCCAGGTTCCTGGAGGAGCTCGCGGAGGAGACTGGTTCCGTGGCGAAGATCAAGCTGATAGAGGGCGTGGTGGTCGCCGGCCAGAGCTTCCTCGGGGAGCTGCTGTTCTTCTACTTCTCCGGTACAGTAAAACACAACTGATATGGCTTACCGATGTACCTGCGCAGATGACATTTTTTCAAAGCGCGGGAACCAATCAGCGTAGCGTGGGTGTATGCTGTGCTGTTATTGGTTATTAGTGACGCCATGTTGACGCGCGCCCGCGTGTCATTCAGTCTGCCGTCAAACGTGCGGGAGTGAGATGGAAAAAATAGACGCAATTTAATTTACATCTTATAAATAACTGTTACGTACAAGTCTGATCGTGGGTTTTAATCGTGCTTTCGGAAATCATCGGAATCGTTGTTCGTGTCTGCGCGAACGAAGATTCACGACACGCCACATCAATTGTGTTCCATTGTACTGCGTTTTTCTTAGGACTTGCTGTCCAGCGCAGTTTCAGGGTTCGGTAGATAAATACTGCCCTCCTAATTGAACGGACGCAAGCGCAATTTGATCGTCAAAGTAAATTGAACCCTGTGTTTTAAGATTTAAGGTCACTAATACATTCACGATTTTATGAGACATACGCCCTTTTCTCCAATGAGGGCAGAATAGCAAAGAAACGTATGAATCTTTCGATTTTCGTTGTACGCACATACAATATACATCCTTTTATCTGCAAGAAAATACAAAAAAAATATGGAAATATACACCAAATTTTTATAACAACTACAACATTATCATTATTTATTATTCATTATTATTATTATTATTGTTAATCTTAAGTTTATTTATTTATTTATTTTAATGGATCAGTAACAAATTACAAACTGACACAAACGAACGAATGACTGATGTACGAATTTACTTGTAATTGTTTTTTTTTATTGTGCAATAAAGAGTTTTCATACATACATTATGTCAAAATCATGGAACTTTATTTGGAGGTGCGACACGTTCTCGCTTACTAACGGTTTTTTTCTTCCTCCCCAGGTAAAATCATAAAGCGCTTGGGTTACGGCAAAACTCTCACGCTATCTCTGTTCTGCTACGCGCTTCGGTTAGCGCTCATCTCTTTCATCCAACATCCTTGGCATCTCGTGTTCATAGAGGTAAGAAATACGATGTTTTTTTCAAAGGTCATAATTTCAACATCTTGTTTTTCCAGTTGGTACATTTCAGTAAGACAATCTCCTACTGTCGCGCCGTTGTGTGAGCCCCGATCTTTTTGTTAAGACTGCGCCGAGCGTACGCCGGATCTACAGTGGCGCCCTCAGTACTATTATTGTGTTTTCTAATACGCTAAAGAATTTCCTTGCAATCAGACGAAATGTTTTTTCGTCACAATTTATGGGATACGTAACAAACTTTAATAACAATTACCCTTTGAGTAGTCAGCTTAACGGGAAAAGGTGGCCACTTTTTTCCGTTAAGTTAATAACTCGAAGGTGAATTGTTACTAAACTATGTGATATAACCCTATAAGTTGTGTTTTCATTTGTAGTACAAAAAAAGTTCGTCCAATTTCAAGAAAATACTTTAGTTAATTAGTAAACACAATAATAGTAATGAGGGCGCCACTGTACATCCGGCGTACGCTCGGCGCAGTCTTAACATACTGTACAAAGTTTTCTATTGTGACTTGTGACATGTAAATTAGTCTTACATTTAAATACGACAATAGGCGGTATCTCACTCTCTCTCTCACACTCGTTATTAACATGGTCGCAATTGCTACATGAGTTTATCCGAGATACAAGCATTTTCTTATAGCAATAAAAAAAAATCGTGACAAAATACAATTTATCGATTGGTAATTTTAGTTCGTTTACGTCAAACATGTTTTTGCTATGCAAATTACAACTTAATTGTTACGAAACAAAGTCTCTTTTAACCTTAAATTATATAGATGTATACACCGTGGTTTTTTTTATTTACGATAACTTTAAGGGAACGTTCTTTAGGTCAAATAAAGTTAATTACCCAAAGACAGACAAATGATAACTCTTACGGTTTTAAAGATATTTAATTTTTAAATGTAATCGGTTAATCACGTTGAACTAGTATAAAAGGCTCTTAATTGATAACAACAATTTTCTTTTAATTCTTATGAGTAAAAAGTTTCCAATTGTTAGGTTTGTATACGCGTCCATGGAATTAGTAAGTACTAACGTACATCTGGAAGGTGCACTACACCGATAACGCGAGCCGAAAGAAATGTACTAAAGCTTACTGCGTCCCTTTCTAAAGGTGACCATATTTGAATGGCAATTTACGGACAAATTAATTTTACAAGCCGGTGGGGCAGTAAACGAAACAATATTATTTACTTATTCAACTGTTACTCTTATTCTAACTTATTCAACTTACTCCCAAATCGATATCTGTGGCTCTTTGGATCTGTGTGGTCTCCGACAACTAATCCGTTGACAAATTGAGGAACAGTTGTCTCCAAAATCGATATCGTCAACCGTCTACCGTCAATGAATCCGTGGACAGACTGAGAAAAAGTAGCTGCCGTCTTGAATGTCTTAATAAGAGCAGGTAGAACAAAATACAAGCATTGAAAGCTTTCAAACAAAATTTAGTATTAAGTGGTCATTCAAGTGTCAATTTCGAATTATAGGAGACCACACGGAATACACAGATCCCCAGATCCACATACAGGTACATTTCTTTCGGCTCGCGTTATCGGTGGAATGCACCTTCCAGAATTGATGTACGTTATTATTATTACTTACTAATGCCATGGTTACGCCAACATTGACGTATTATTTGACACTCACTATTAGTTAACTGTAAAGGCCCTTTTAGAATGATCAAAGATATAACATTCAATAACTTTGTTCTAAACCGAAAAAAAATTTTTTTTGCAATATTTAAAAATCTAATCTACCAATTAGTGTCTATGGATATACCTAGTAATATGCCGAAGTTATCGTAAATCAAAAAAAACACGGTGTATATGTAAGTTTATATTAGTTTATGTGTTTAATATTTATATATTTATTTATAAAGTGCCAGCATCTGTTTTTGCTACTTTTGGTGCAAACTTGTATTTGTCCAACCCCATCAAATCAAATCAAATCAAAAATCTTTATTTTACATAGATCATGGTGTACAGAAAGGTCTTATAAAATTGCATTGGCAACACATAATCTGCCGCTAAGCAGCACGTAAAATATATTATAAATAATTTGCCCTATTGAATTTACAAGGTTAAGTTTAATCTTAATTATGAAAATAAGATAATGTTATTAATTTTGGAAATCATGAGAATAATTTATGTCAACAATATTAGGTTATTACAATTTAGTCAGAATGACTAAAGTACTCGTCCATAGAATATACACACTTTTGTATGAGCCAGCTTTTTAGTCCTTGCTTGAACTTAATTAAAGATAAGTTTTTTAATGTTTTGGGTAACTTATTATAAATACTTAATACTTATGGACATACAGTAAGTACTTCTGTTGTATAGGTTTGGTTCTCTTAGCAGGCACTACAAGCTGGTCCGGATATCTGGTGCGAAAACCACAGGGGTATCTCTATTCTTTTTAAAGAATGCATTGTCCTTACTCATTTACTTCAGGGTTAGCTGGAAGAGACCCCATTTAGAGATAAGTTCGCCTTTGTATATTACTTACATTGTTGTAATATTTTTAGTTTTGCGTAATATATAGTTTATATATATTTATATATTGTGACCGGTGATTGTCGGGCTCCAGTCGGTGATGCAGGGCCCCACGTACGCGCTGTGCTACTCGTGCATCGTGGGGTACGCGGCGCACGTAGCGCCCCCCGGGTACTCCGCCACCGTTCAGGGCGTCGTCGCGGGCATGGACGACGGCGTCGGTACGTACACCTCTACAATACAACAACAACAACACAACACCACAAGAACAAAACAACAACAAAACAACAACAACACACAACAACAACAACAACAACAACAACACAACAACAACAACACAATAGGGTTTTTTTATTTTTTGTTCACAGTTTCAATAAAAACTGATTCTTGTAAGGAACAGCAGAAAAAATATATTTAATAACCAAGATTAAGCATGAATTCATTTTATTATTCATTTTCCAATTCGTTTTAAAATAGTAGTCAAGTTTGAATTTGTTGGCTAAATAAAAGCATTTAAAGCGTCACTTTACAAAAAAAATATGTTATAATAAATATTGTAATTTTGTAAAGAACGTCGTTCATTTTCCTCACGTTCAAAGTGTTTAACGCGAGATTAATCAATCATTATGACACTCGAACTATGGCCACCCTCGCACCGCTCACGCGGCTAAAAATCTCTTGTCACTATGGCTTGTTTTAGTCCCTTGTTGAACAATCTACTATTATCTCGTCTTTATTAGCTGTAGGGTAGAAGTACCCTTTTTGGCCACTTTAGGTTGAAATTAGTTTAAAAATACTGTAAAATTAAACATAACATTCATAAATAATTAAAACTGAAAATGAATATAATGATAAAATATAAAAATATTTTTATAATTTCATAATGCTAACATACTAGTTAAAGTTTGGAGCGGCCACAAACGGTCTTACGATGGCCAAAACTGGTACACACAGCAACACATCTAGCTATACACTTCAGAAATCTGAAATATTGCATGAAAGAGAGTCGCACTAGAATGTGTATGTTGTTGACATAATACACATATATACATCTGTTTCTTTTTCTCTCTGCTCTGTCTTTAATGGTTAGTTAGGTGTGATGTTGTGTGTACCTTGTAACGAGGTGTATCTACCTTTTCTTTTATATTTCACCTCGTTCAGTTAAAATGATTCTGGCATTCACCTATATGGCTATTTTTAATCAAAATTCTAAATTTGAGTTCATTCAAAATCTACGTTCGCCTGGACACAACGACTGATCAGTCGCTCACGAGTTTCCAAGCTATGAACAAGTTCCAATCGTAATCAAAATGTTATGAATCAAGTCAAAAGTTCCTTCATCTAAATAACCCTGTTAACCCTGTTTATGGCATTTATTGTAAGTTTATACCTTTTATATCTAAGACCATTTGAAATTCATCTTACCACTATTTTATTCTAAGTTTTCCTTTGTTGTTGTCCTCAGGTGCCTTATTTCTTTATTTTAACTACTAGAGGCCTTTTAAATAAATAACCCTGCCCTGGACTCCTGGTGTTTCCTATTACCATCCCCGTTCCTGTACCTGATCCAGGATCCCGCGACTTTACCTGATCCGGCATCCTGTGACAACCTCTACCCTAGTTAATGACTGTAATGAGCAGGGCCCGTAATTTTCATGCCGTTGACGTAAAAATGACATCACGCTACATACAGTATGATTCCAATTAGTATTTCTACATAATCATTTGTCAACCTCTTTAGTTGACTGGTATCGATGAAATCATCAGTACATGACGTTTAATAAACTATTGTCACTTAAATAAAGAACACATTGTCAAATTACTAAATAATTCATACGTATGGTCCTTAGATTTTAATAGTGTCTTAGTTATTGTTTACATTTGCTATTGTTACAGGAGTTTTGCAACAAATATCCGTTTTTAATCGTTAACGACCAAAACGATTATTGTACTAATTGCGATCAAAATATAACATCAAAAATCAGCACTGTCACAACAAATATGCGGACAACTAAACATATTGAAAAAGAAGAAGGAAATTTAACACAAAACGAGTTTAACCTGTATCTTACGAATTTTATGATAGCACCAGGAGCATAAAATACAAAACAAATAGTTTCATTTACGTTTTATGTATCAAGTAGGTATTTATTTTTCTACGCGTCAATAGATGACTTGGCTCTGTTGTACATGATTAAATGATTGACGACTAATGTTTAATGTTTAATGTTTAATGTTTATTTGGGCACAAACGGTACAAGTAAAGAAAAAATATAACAGAAAAACTTACATAACACATTGACCAGTGAAGTTGCCACAATTAATTGCATGTTATGCCTTATCAATACTATCTGAAACGTGCTAGAGTATCACGAAAAATGCATACTATAGAAGCGTTTATCCTTTCCTCACCTATGGAATTATTTACTGGGGAAACTCTGTTGACATTCAAACGACATTCAGATTGCAGAAAAGATGTTTACGCACTATTTATCGCTTACATGTTAGGCATACTCTGAGAGCCGTATTTAGGGAAAACCGTATTCTTACTCTTACGTCTATCTATATTCTGGAACTATGTGTGTTTGTCAAGTTCAACACCGAGTACTTTTCTCAAAAGTGCTCATTGCACCATGGTTTACGCACGCAATATAAACACAATTTGTACCTACCTAGAGTGAAGAATGCCCTATTCTACAAGAGTTCCTTTATCACCGCCATACGAGTCTTTAATAAGCTGCCTGTTAAATATAAAATTTTAAATGGAAATAACTTTAAAACTGCATTGAAGGATTGGCTAATCAATAAAGTTTTTTATAATTTAAATGAATTTTTTAACCATGAAGAACAATAATAGTTTAGTGATTATTATTAATATTTTTAGACAGGTAGTTGGCACTGATATGTCTAAATCCTTGATCACTGCACGAATTGTCACACTAACTTAGAATGTTTGTCAAACTTATTTTTGAACTGGTTAACACTTTTAGAGTTCACAACATTGGAGGGTAATTTGTTCCACATTTGCATGTAAACATTATTTAACGTAAGTTGTAATTGGTTTTAATTGTTAACCTACCTATTTCATATTGTACGTCCGACTCGGGCAAACTGTTGAATCTTTATATTCTTAGTACCATCTAAATTGTACACAGTTTATACAATAAAGATTTTTGACTTTTGACTTTAACTAATACAGTACAGAGTAACACGTCAAAAATTTGAGTTTACATACAACAAAACACAACAACAACAATACAACACACAACAATTACAATAAAACAATTTTAAATCATGCTCTATGTAGCGTGACGTCATTTTTACGTCAGCGGCATGAAAATTACGGGCCCTGGTAATGAGTTTGCCCCCCTGGCAGGCTTCGCGCTGGGCTCTCTGGTGGGCGGGCAGCTGTACGGCGCGGCGGGCGGGCGCGGCGCCTTCCGCGTCATGGCGGGCGCCGCCCTCGCAGCCGCCGCCGCGCACGCGCTGCTGTTCCACCGCGTGGCCAGGGATACCACAGGTAACCACACCCACTTGAACATTTTCATGTCTCATACTCTGAAAATAGACCATTGTTTATCTTAGAAGCGGGCTGAAAGTGATACATGTCCATCCTAGGGAAGAAAAGTGATTGCATGTTTGAATAAAGTACCAGGAGCGCAGCGGTAGTTAGGAGGTGCGTAGCGCAACTTGGATTACAGGCGGCGCGGGGCACTGGCGGGCGCACACGACACAGCGCGGATGTCTCCCACTCGTCACAGCAATGTACTTTCAATGTTTATGCACTCCTAGTATTTGAATTACCTTATTTTTTAACTTTCCTCATAATTGAAATGAAAAATAGAGTGTTTAACACGAGTGAAAGTATCAATTCAACGAACTATAGGCTGCAATTGACCACTTTCATCCCTTGGTTAACAACCTACTATTACCAGCTTCTGTCTGAAACTTCTTCTACTTTAGCCATCCGAATGTGTTTTTAAGGAATAAAATGTGTTAATTCAGGGTCCCGTGTGGTTGCCGGGTTAGAATAGTTCCACTCTATGTCTTCCCATGGATGTCGTAAGAGGCGACTAAAGGCAAAAAAGGCGTGTTGTACTGTTAGGCGATGGGCTTGCAACCTGTCACTAATACACTCACACACATAACTTTAAAATTTACGTTTAAAATCATAGATGTAGAAAAACATATATCCCGTGTAGCCAAATGTCAAGCGGACCACCTTTTGCTTTTGTGTACAACACAACTTGTAGCCAATACTGTTGATAAACTGCACATCACTGACTGCAAAGTTACGCACACTAATGCAGAGTCACGCACTAACTCACCTTAAAAGTGGTACACTTTCAAAATTGAATCGTCAGCGGTCATATGTATTGACAACTCTTTTTAACGAAGGGCATTTGTAATAGGTGCGAAGAGTACTATTCTATTACCCGTTTTATACTCCCTCTGTGCTTTCCTACCTCTATGTTTAAAATATTCGGTTGACATTCAGTTTTTTTGTCACTTTTCAGACCAAACAACAGAGCCATCTACACCCGAAGAAGGCGAAAAAATGCTCGAAGACAACACCGCCATCTATCGGGCAACGGTCGTGCCGATCGGCGACAAGCAAGTCGAGGTGCGGTAACCTGAGTTCTGCTATCCGACAACAGATGGCGCTTATCGTATAAACGAAGTAAAATTAGTCGCTAGATATCATTGCTAACGAGTTTTCGAACCGTAGCAATTTTTAGGTCTTTTTGAAGTGCAATATTAATAATTCTGTGTTGACTGTCGATCCGACTTTACTAATTTGCCTTATATATTGTATACAACTGTACAAATTGCTTCGAAGAGGCTGTACAATTTATAACTATAAGGAGATATGAACAGAGTTAAGAATAATTTCCTTCGCGCTCTGAGACCCTAATATATCTTAATGGGATAGAGTTTCGTTTGAAATTAGACACAGTATGGTTTGGAAAACTTTTTTTAAGTTTCCTAATTTGTCCCCCGAAAAAATATTTATTTACTTTACACATCTGTGTTTGGGTCATAGGATTACACTGTCCCACCAAATTTCAACTGTTTTTTTTCACTAATATTTTGATAAATACAAACAGAAATAAATTCAGTCCTCCTTATTAAAACTTATACAAGATAAATTCATAATAATAACTATATTCAAGTCGAACACTGTATATAGTATTTTTTATAAGATCGTTAATAATGAACACTAATGTAATATAGAATAAAATATTGAAGACTTGTGCCATAAAGGAACAATTTTAATTATATTAATTTTAATAAGTAAATATTAAGATTTTGAAAAATTATGGAATTAAGGTTAAAATAATTTTTGATGAATTTAGGTTCTTTATTTTAATATTTTGGTGGTTAAATATAAATCGTAAATATATCGGACAAAAGATTTTTTTAAGATATCTATGGATCAATTAATATTAATAATACTGAATTTAGAACTTTTATTTAAAACAATAGCAAGTTGGCCGAACTAGTACATTTTGACCTCTCTACTTCAAACTATCAAAAAAAACCTGTCTTAATATAATATGCTGTGTAACTAATCCTTTTGATCTCCGCATTCAAACAGTATATAAGAAAGAAAAACGTTTGTTTGCTTACGTCTAACACAAGTATAAAAGAACAAATCATCAATCAAAAATATTTAAAAAACTAAAAAGTAATCATTTAAAACTTACGCAAAACAGCTAAAAACCAAACTAAAATTTTGGGTTCTCTGTAGTTTGCCCGAAAGTCATTTGCCATAATTCTATCACTTGCCATAATATTCATTCGCCATAAAGGCATTTTTTCTGAAATCGTGAACTATTCAGAATTGTTATAAAACAAACCTAACCTAACCTATTGGGCTCTATACGATGGCATGTAAAAATTACCTGAAAGGTTTACAGTTTCAGAAAAAAAATGCCTTTATGGCAAATTAACATTATGGCAAGTGACACAATTATGGTAAATGAAATTCGGGTAAACGAAGTGATCCGGAAATTTTGACCAACAAAACAAAACAAATAAAATATCGAACCCCCTGAACAAGTCCCCGGTACCGGGGATGTCTGCTCTGTGAGCGTGGATGCACGCCACGCCCACAGAGTAGAAATTCCTAATACTGTGGACTTGTTGTAAGGGTTTACTAACATATCGCACTACTAGATCAAAACAGTACTAACCCAAAATCCTTGCTAGTTTGGTTTTAAGTTCAAAGGAGTTGAATTAAAGTTGATTTTAATATGCATTGTATTTTGAGTTACTACTATTTTAATCTAGCAGTGCGATATGTAGTTACCAAGTGGTGTAATTACCTCTTTATTTAGCAGTGCAAAATTTTTTTTTGCTCTTTCAAAATCAAAAGAGGCTTGGATTTGCCTTTTTTATATGAATAATTAAAGGGTACTATAACAAAGATTAATAGAACTGATATTATTTACCATTTTTGTATATTCAAAGATTTTGTAATTTAAATCAGTACTTAGTCATATTTATTCATTCTCTTAGTTATTTTAGACATTTTATTTGTAACTATAGGTATGGTAACGGCACCAATGCTGGACACTTTAATCTGACAGGCACCAGTAATAGACACTTCACTCTTAATTCAAATTTCATACGGTCGTAAATTGATTGTTGCAAAACAAATGAACAAAATAAGAATCAAGTTTCCATTACTGGTTCCAACACCCTAAGTCGTTCGAGTTATACATGTACAGTCACCACCCGCGAATGTTACGCCACTTGCCACTCTTCTTAATTTAGCCGTGTACTACACTCGGGTAATATGTCAAGTCGGCTGTCAACCCAAAATGCATTACACGGTTAAATTAAGAAGAGTGGCAAGTGGCGTAACATTCGCGGGTGGTGACTGTACATCGACGGCTAAAATCAATTTCGTTTCGTCAAGCGCATTTGACGTTTTAAATATAATAAAAGGCGTTATTCGAAAACTGTCTTGTTGACTTTCATAATCCGAGTAAAGATTAAAAAATAAAATTACATTGGTTAAGGAAAATAACAAAAAATGAACTATATTTCTCATTGGTAACATGCACGTTACACTTATCCGACGCTGCGCTGTTACTTTTAGAGATATCAGCTCCCTATTTCCTCATCTTGACAATGACATGTGACAGGTGACAATTCGTTATACATTGCAAAGTTAACACGCACATACATCACTGGGTATCACATAAGGTGCGCCATGAACACTGAAATGTCACTTGTCACATGTCATTGTGAAAATAGTGAAATAGGGGGCAGGTATGTGCGAATTTTTCGTTGAAACGAAAAATCCACGAAACTATTTTATCATTGAATTATATCGAAAATGTTTTTCATTTTGTATTATGGACAGTTTGTTATGATTAACACACGTTATCATGAATTTGTTACTTTATAATTTTATCAATGAATTGACTGAACTTTGCCAAATTGTTGATTTATTAAACTTTTATATACATAAAAATAGTTTTATTACATATCACTCTATATACCAAGAGAAAGAAAAGTCTATAGTGTAGAGTTTATATATGAACGCGACTGACAGATTAAATGTCATGTTGACAAGTGAAATTAGGCGGTTAAATCCGGTATCTGTAATAGAACAGTAAGAACCTAAATTGGTAATAAACGTTATAAAGTAAAGGTGGTTTATTTGTTGAAGAAACCTTACATATAGATTAACCTTTTCCACGGCATTGACGGATATACCCGCACCACTGGTTCAACGCCAACGACGGATATATCCGTCACGGTTGACAACTTAAAATGGACCCGAGTGTCTATGAGGTAAGGTTGACAATAGCTCTGGTTTTTTATTTCTATTTTCATAAAGCAAACAAGCATTCAATTTTAAATAAATTTTTATTACAACTCCTCATTAAATAGGGAAGGTAATATTTTGTACATTAACCTATTTAAGGTTTGATGACGCCACATATGCGTCAAGCAGACTACAGTATAGCCGTTCTAAGCCCGATTTGACAGCTGTCATCTTAGTACAAAAAATAACCTCAAACACATTTTGAACTAAGATGACAGCTGTCAAATCGGGCCTCTAGAAGGGCCAAACTGTAACAATTAGGTGGTGTTACACAGGTTTAAAAAAGAATCGAGTTTGTCTCTAAAATGTCTCTTTACACTGCGGAAAAAGGCGCAAAATTATTGATTTACATTTGATGCGTATAACTTAAAATTATTTACACAATTTATAAATTGAGATAACACTTATTTAATATGTCATTAAATAATAAATCGTACGCAAAATTTACCAAATTCTCTACCAGCCAGCTTCCTAGTTCCACTGGTACTATTCATGGAAATAGTGGTATATTTTTTCACAGCTGTTACAGTAAAACAAAACCGATATGGCTTACCGGTGTACCTGCGCAGATGACATTTTATCGAAGCGCGGGAACCAATCAGCGTAGCGTGGTTGTATTCTGCGCTATTATTGGTTATTAGTGACGCCATGTTGACGCGCGCCCGCGTGTCATTCGGTCAGTTGTCTAACGTGCGTGAGTGAGATGGAAAAAATCTGACTGTACGTACAAGTATGATCGACAGTTTTATCGTGCTTTCGGAAATCATCGGAATCGTTGTTTGTGTCCGCGCGAACGAAGATTCACCACACGCCATATCGGTTGTGTTCTATGGTACATTATTTTAATGGAATTAAATTAACTATATCATATTTAAAAATCTATATAAATAAGGACCTCTCTGTCTGCTCGTGACAGTTGCAACACGATCGAAACGTCGAGGCATTTATAATTTTTTTACACGATTAAGTCCCGTTTTAGATTTATAACAGTATGAAATACACCATATTTTGTTCATATTCCAAATAAATAAATAATTTAAAATCGTGGAAATGATTTCGGGGATGAGAAACGTCACATGCCAGAGCCAAATTTACACTGTTCAAATTTTGACAGCAACGCAATTTAAGCGTCCAGCCCCCTATTTCACCATCTTCACAATGACACGTGACAGGTGTCAATTCGTTATACATTGCCAAGTTAACTCACTAATAATATATTACTGGGTATCATATAAACTGCTCCATGTACACTGGCATGTGTCATTATCAAGATGGTAAAATAGGGGGCAGATCGTTCCTTTATTTACATAGTTACAACCTCAGGATGGTGCGTCTTCATATGCCCTTTCAAACTACAATTCTGCACAAACGCCTGTCCACACACAGCACAAGTAAACCTCCTGTCATTATTATGAATCCGCATATGCTCCCTCAAAGTTTTCTTCCTAGCGTACGCTTTCTTACAGACCGCACATTCAAAAATCCTTGCACCATTATGTTTCACCATATGCGACTCCAAATCCCTTCGAGCAAAGAACTTATTCAAACATATATCACATTGAAAATATCTCTCCTCTAAATGATCACGTTTCATATGTCTAGAAAGCATATACCGTCTGGCATATGACTTATCACATACATTACAGTTATATTCTAATTCTGGTACACCGTGCACTTCAACGAGATGTTGGTGTCGTTTAAAATAATCTGTGAACCGTTCCCCACATTTTGGACACTTGAATCTCTTCACCATATTATGAACAGTATCCACATGGCTTTTGTGTTTCTGATGGGACGGAAACACTTTATCACACGCGTCACAACGGAAATTACCTTCAACATGCATAGTCTTCATATGCATTTTCAATCTATAGTTAGTAACGAATCCAGTTCCGCATTCATCACAAACATAATTCCGAAAATGCGTGTTCATATGGCGTTCCACAGATCCAAACGTTTCATATCTGAAACCACACAGCTGACATTCAAAATTATTGCCCACAGGTAACTTGAACGGGATTATCCTGTCTTCAAAACCAGAGTAAATTCGTTTATTATGCGCTGATATTAGATGTGCTTTTAATTCTTTTAAACTAGGCATATCACTAGCGCATATGCCACATTTTAAATCAGCTATATCAACGTTAATCACTAGGCAGTCTATGCTGTGAGATGTCAAAGACTTCCGGATTTCAACGTTGGAATGTTCCGACTGGTGATTTCTTAACTTCTTTATATTTTCAAATATGCTTTTACAATAAAAACAGGGAATTCCGTTTCTGCTCTTCCCTTTGAAAGGCGCTGCGTTTGAATTTTCCAAGATGACGGCGGCATTGTTGACGTGTGCATTTTTTTCCGTAATGAACTTTCTTCTTTTTCTTTCTTTTATTCCTCTTGCATCTTCTCCGTTTTCGGCCAGGAGGGCTGCTATGTCTTTCGTTCGGACTTTTTTACCTGTAAAAAATAAAACATATGCTTTTAACCTCTTAAACACGAACGGACAATGTAGGCTATACCTATATAAATACAGTGGTGGCCATAATAATTACGAACGCTTGCGTTTCTCTAATACAATTACCTACAAATATTATGTTCTTTTTCAATTTTGACCCCCAATCAAAAAGTTCTTGACCAATTTTATTTATAAATACAAATTACTTTAAATAATTAATAACAAAACAAAGCGTCAAACTGATGTAGAGTGAACTACTGTTAAAAACGGACCTTAAAACCATTTACAACTTTGTATGAACCCCAAAAAAATGTATTTAAACCTTATTTTAATTAGATAACGATACTGTACCTCTAAACATAAAATTGGTTATGAACTTTTTGATTTGTTGTCAAAATTTAAAAGTCATTTTTGTAGGCAATTGTGTGTGGAAAATACAAGCCTTACTAATTATATGTATTACAGGGAATTACCAACCTCGTATCAATTGAAAACTATTTTTTTTCCCATTAAATGCATAGGGTAGATTGTAATAAGGTCCAAAAGTGGTTACATCTCTCTTTAGAGTCGACTGTACAGTTGACTTTATAAATATGTGTACACTTTAGTACTTTGTCTAATTAATAACACGTTTAAACTGCCATATATGAATTGTCACAGTGATTAACGACAAGGTACTAAAAGTGTATACATATTTATGAACTTAACTGTTCATAGAGAACAAATTAACCACAGCGAACAATTACGTACTTGATTTTTTTTAAACAAAACAACCACGTGGTATAGTTCGTTAGCCAATAGAAGCAGAACACTGATACTTTAAAGTGCGATAAAACAGTTTTGATTGGCAGTTCGCCAATACCACGTGGTTTGGATTGTTTACACTTTATCAAGTACCTTTTTTTTTATGGCATACAGAAGACAAACGAGCACACAGGCCACCTGATGGTAAGTGGAAACTGTGACCCATAGACATTCGCATTCACAAGACTGCAATGCAATCCTAAGATTGCAAATGCGTTGCCAAACCTGAGGACTAAGATGGAATGCCTCTATGCTAGTGATTTCACCGGCTGTCTTATCCCAAAACCGGAACACAACAGTGTGAACACTGCTGTTTGGCGGTAGGTTAATGGATAAGATGGTGGTAGCGATCCGGACGGACCCTGCACAAGGTCCTACCACCCGCAGAATATGTCTGTATAGATTATGTCTGGCAAGCTTAAATATATTAGTGACGACTGAATATATAGGTAATTATTTTGAATATTGTGTCTTACTTGTCTACCTAAACAAACGGAGTATAAAACGGGTAATATTGCATACCCTTTAGTATATCCAACTGCACGACATATTTTGGACACATCTCATACAGCGTGTCTCTCGTCGGGAGCATTCGTAGCTTTTCCGGGGGGAAGCGAGACAGCAGTTGCGCCTCAGCCTCCTCCATATGGTAGTCGTTAGATGTCTCATTGCTATATCCTTTAAGTAATAAAACGGTTGTTTTATATGGCACTAGCTACGCTCCCTCGGTTTACGTCAGTATTCTGTAACACCCGTACATAATCTAGAATTTATTATACATTAAAAGCTTCCTCTTGAATCACTCTATCTATTGATGAAACCGCATTAAAATCTGTTGCACATTTAAAAAAAAATACAGAGGGAGAGACGGAGGGAAGCAACTTTTTTTGTATATTATTTAGAAATAAACAGAACCGTTTAGGTTCAATTCGTCCACATTCCCATTTCTACTTCGTCCATATTGCCATGTCGTCCATATTCCCACTTCGTCAACATTCCTAGCTTAACTAACACGCGTAATCTAATATCAGAAGTAGAATAAAAATAAAAATAAAATGTGGACGAAATGAGAATGTTGACAGAATAGGAAGTGGACGAATTGGGAACTGATTGTGGACGAAATTGGATTGCTGACGAAGTAGGAATGTGAACGAAATGGGAATATGGACGAAATAGGAAGTGGACGAATTGGGAACTGATTGTGGACGAAATTGGATTGCTGACGAAGTAGGAATGTGAACGAAATGGTAATGTGGACGAGATAGGAAGTGGACGAATTGGGAACTGATGGTTGACGAAATTGGATTGCTGACGAAGTATGAATGTGAACGAAATGGGAATGTGGACGAAATAGGAAGTGGACAGATTGGGAACTGATTGTGGACGAAATTGGATTGCTGACGAAGTAGGAATGTGAACGAAATGGTAATGTGGACGAAATAGGAAGTGGACGAATTGGGAACTGATTGTGGACGATATTGGATTGCTGACGAAGTAGGAATGTGAACGAAATGGGAATGTGGACGAAATGAACCTGAACGAACCAACCGTTAGCACAAGTAGCACAAGTTATATTTTCTCGCTTGTCGCTCAGTGCGTCTTTATCGTTACAGAGTAGATATAAAGGGAGATCCGAGCGATAAACAAGTCGCGGACAACATTTGCTAGCCGTGCTTGGCAAGACAACATAATGTTTGACATGAAATTTAAGAGGCTGTTTCAAGAGTTCATTTCAGAATGTTTTTTGAGCTTTAGTGAAAGTTAAACAACTATTAGCCAAAAAGAAACCTGGGGCCGATCGCATGATAAAGTACAAGCTAGTATTAGTGGATTTGTATGGAATTTTACTAATAGTATGGTCTTGTACTTTATTATGCAATAGGCCCCTGGTATATAATATATTGCTAAATGATAATTTGACGGAATAAATAACTACGAAATTCAAATGTGCTGAAGATTGCTTAGCCAGCTAAAAGTACGTCAATAAGTTAGGAAATTATATTAGAAGAAATATATTTACACTCTGTTACAGAAAACATACAAACCTCCAAGCCTGTAATCCCAGAGTGGGGTAGGCAGAGCTACAGAATTACGTTCAACTTTAAAAACTTGGTTATAGAACAGTTTTAAAAAACACTTTACCAATATCATCATGGCCAACATCTAAGTCCCGTGAGCCATCCTCCATTTCCACAGCAGACATTTCCATGTGTTCCAGGGCATCCTGTACTTCCTCCGGTTCTATCTTCACATCGCACAGCTCCTGCTTTATGCCACGCTCCGGTGGGTTCTCTATAACTGCAATGACATTTATAAAAATGTTTTTATGACGTTCTTGTAAAATGTATGAGATCATAAGTCCCCATCTGAGCTAATGTGTATTCAATGGTAAAGTTAGACGAACATATAACAAATCCAAAGTTCTGTGTATTGGACTTGCACACATAAACACAATATAGAAGAAAGAAGCAGAGTTACAGAAGCGAGTTAATGTTGTCTCAATTAAGTCCTTAACTATGTACAATATTTTTGCAATTCACCCATTTATGTTGTGTTAAGTGTGTTCTTCACTATATAGAGCAGAAATTAACTGGCTGAGAGATTAACGCACAGATGAAACTGGCGGACCTATGGACTTCAAATTCGGAGGGAATGTTTCTTGGATATCGTATTATTTCTTAGTTACGGGATTTTTAGAAATTCAACCCCTAAGGGTTTACAATAGGGGATGTACCAGGAATAAAATTGTATGCGTACAAAGTTAAATAAATGTTGTAAGTTTGAAACATGCTTGCATTTTTAAATATCAACATACTAGCTACAAACTCGTTCTGCTGTGACATTGCCTCCAACATTGTTTCAGCGCTTATCACCTTCATTCTAAAAGCATTGGCCTCTCGTAGCTTCTTGATGCACTCCACACAAATCAAGTTGCTGCTATTACAAAGAGTTGATAGCTGAAAACAGGAATATGATGTAAAAATTTATGTATGCATAGAAACCATAAAAAAAATATTTTATATACACAGATATCCGCACCTATATTTGCTAAAACAGTTTTTAAACACCTTAGGTTCTTGGGCCTTTCGTACAATTTTGTGTGTAAAATCATTATCTGAAGGGATTACAACTCATTATTTTTTTTCTATCTCGAAATGGGTTATATTTTTTTTCTCAATATTTAAATAAAGAGTTTTATCGCCTACACTCTTCAGCGAACCTGTGGAGCTTCAGCAATTTTACATTCTCTTATATAAAGTATGGAACATGCAGATATATACTTTAGTCCTTAAAAGTACATTTAGGCAGTAATTACACCTACTAACTTCATAAATAACAAGGTTTTAGAGTTGTAGGTAATTCTGTAGCTCAGCCTACCCCTCTCTGGGAAACTTCATACGCCTGTTTGATCTTAATTGCTCACTTCATTATTTTTTCTTATATGTGTACGTCTTCAACTATACTACGGAATAGTTTTAAGAGTTCAGAAAATCGGGATTGCATTATGTATGAAAGACTGATTCGTAAATTCAAACGTCAGTATTTTAAACATAGTAACACATATTAAGGAAATATACTCACAAAAACATTGAAACATTCCAAAAACATATCGAAATACACTTCTCGTTTGCCTTCACGGTAATATTCCTTCATGACATCGCGGTGATTGCCTTCCACTAAGCAACAACGGCATTTGCCGTATAAACTCACTTCAAAGTCCATGTTTCGGAAATCTGTACGGTTAATTCGTTGGTTTTCCTACTTTTCCGTGATATAAAAACCACTCTTTTTGTTTGTAAGAATTGCGAGTTACACTAAATAGCGTAGAGGTATCAATCCAATTATTTGGTTGACTGGCTGGACCACAGATTAGATTTATATGAGTATGGACTTGACAGCTTGACACTTGACATATATTATTTATAAGTTGCCAGTCGGATGGGAGAGAATTTTCAGTTAAACGTCAAAAATAAACAACTTACTTTAAATTCTACGATTCATCGATTGATCTAACAAATATTTGGTATTTATTTTATTTTAAACGGTTTCATCTTAGACTTAAAAAAGTGTAAATGTTATACTGGCAATTTAAATCATATGTCAGTTGTGAATAGTGTTGTTCAAATATTGTATTTCGTGTGTTGGAAGACATAGTCGATCGATTAAAATAGCATACGAAAAAAATAATTGTGTCACTGTATAGCTGAGTCCGAAGTTATAGCCACAGACCAGTTTTTTTATTTTTCGTTAAATTAATAACGCAGTTACGAACAAATTACTAGTTACTACCTATAATCTTCTCATTAAGCAAAAACAGACTAACTAAATTACCGGTTTTACAACGGCACTATTGTCTTCTTGACAGTTAGCTTAGCACCTCAAGTAAAAAATGGGCTAAAATTCCTAACTACATAATTATAATATCAACGATTGTATTTATTCTAAAAGAGTAGTTGATTAAAATACTGATGGAGATTGTAAGGAACTCTTATGGCCGATGTCGCTGCTGCTTGTCCAAAGGGTACCATAGGAATATCACCAAGGAATATTACTATAATGGACATCGAGAAGTTTACTACAATATGTTTACTGATTGCTTAAATTTATATGTAAGAAAGGAATAGTTGAGTTATTAAGCTTTCTAAAAAGAAAATTCAATTAGTATCTACTTACTTTGTTCCAGTAAGAACTATTGAATTCAAGTTTTAATTGTCTCCCTATAAATCCTTGTTTTTGGTCTCACTAATACGAAAGTATGTTCGTTTGTTGGTTCCTCGTTCACGGTTGATCGCCTCTACCGATCGTTTGGTAGTTTATAGGGTTACTTTTTAAATCTGATAGTGCCCAAGGGATTGGCGATAGAAGACTGACGCGGTTGACATCACGAGCCGACGTTTGTGAACAGAGTGAGAACTTGACAGAAGCGCGTGGGAGTCCACAACTTCCACCAAAGAAAACGACCACTAAAGAAAATACTCCTTAACTAACAATTATCAGCATGTGTGATATCCATGGACTTGTTTCTCTAATAAGTCTATCATTGTCTATTAAGAACACAACATTGGCGAAATACAGCTTAGCTCTATCCTAGATGCTATTAATTAAATTCGAATTGGAATAAAGCATACTTTTGAATTACCTCACGAATGCTACGTGCTCAAGTTTATCATCTACGTATAGATTTTAGATTTTCCATATTTTTATATAACATTAAATTGTTTTATGAGTCAATTCAGTTACAATTCATAGGTTAATCTATATGGGTACAAGCCTCATCCATCATTCCCCATTACCTTTTGTCCGGAGCTACACCCAACCAGTCTTGACCAGTGCAATATCTCGCTCAGTGTTTTTAGTCTTCCATAAATACTATATTACTGGATAAAATACTAATAATACATTTTCAGCTGTTAGAAAGCCCATACATCAGTTCGCTGATATGCGTGTCATGCGTGCGACGGTTGCGGGATGCCAACGAGTTCAGGGCCCTGGTCAACAGCGTGGAGCAGCAGCTGCGCGAGGCAGCGGAGGCCGAGGAAACTGTGTTTGTTAATGGTAAAATGTACTTATAGAAGATATAATAAATTGTTCAATTCCTTACCTGACCTGAATACATTTAGTACAGAGATAGTTTTGAGCCTGGAGACAGACAAAGGGACACTGTTTATCCTTGAAAATTGGACATTACAGACGGCCTTCTATGTAGGTGCTCACTTTAGTGCTTTGTTACTTTATCATCACGTTAGAAATGCTGCAGTAATCCGTCAAGGCCACTATGGAACTATTTCATAGTGACTGTACCCAAGGGAATATAGGTTAATAATAATAATCATTTATTTCAAATTAAATGAACAACAATATATAGTATAAAAAACTTCTAAAGTTTCTATATAAAGAACTTCTTCCCCGATGAAACTTATAATCTCTACGTATAGTAAAAAGATAAAAGAATGATAAAATAATAAATATATGGTATAAAGATTGTATGTAGTCTTTAGAATTTCGATGTTCAATTCTTATGACATAAGAAATAACTTAAATAAATACATGGAAAAAATCCAGAGTCATGCAAGATATGTTTTTTTATTACATATCTTCCAAAAAGATGTATGTATGTATGTAAAGACTATTGTACAAAAGAAAAAGAAAAACAATACAATGAATATTGAAAACAAAATACAAACGCGAATTTATCCCTTTAAGGGATCTCTTCCAGCTAACCCTTGAGAGATTTGTGCATCGAGTAGACAAATTTATTTAGGAAAAGAGGATTTCAACTAAACTAACCAATAAAACAAATGTAAAAAATAAATACAGGGTGGCCAATTTGGAGGTATACAACTTTTTTTTGCCGCCATTTTGTTTTGGCGGTAAATATGACAGTGTTGCATGAAAATTACTTTGAGTAGATATGGCAAATTTGTTATGGATCGTTTTACGACGGAACAACGTGTCACACGGCACGAGCCACAATAAAAACATTAAAAAGAACGTTTCCCGGTCGATTAATTTCGAGAAACGGTGACATTGATTTACCCCCAAGATCGCCTGATTTAACAGCCCCTGACTTTTTTCTGTGGGGCTATCTAAAGCAACGTGTCTATGCTAACAGGCCAATGAACCTTGAGCAATAAAAAAAAAAATTCAAGACACAGTCAATGAGATAACGCAGGAAATGTTTGAAAATGTGATGAAAAACGCAATGAAAAGGGTTCACATCTGCTATGCTGCTAGAGGTGGACATTTGTCTGACATTGTTTTCCATGTTTAACTGCCAGCTCTAAATACTACATTTAACAAGGAATACTTAAAAAAAATATATTTCATAGAATAAAATTACAAAACTAAAGTGTATACCTGTTATTTGGCCACCCTGTACATTTAAATCTACATAAAATACATACAGAAAGATTTGCAATGATATATGTTTCTGCCATTCCAGTGGGGGAGCATGAAGATGAAGAGCCAGAGGTAGAAGTGAAATTGGAGCACCAGGAGAGTTTAAAAGAGGAAGAGAGCGATGAGGAGATTGATGGGGATGAGGAGCTGGATGGGGATGAGGAGCTGGATGGGGATGAGGAGATGGATGGGGATGAGTATGTCCCGCCAGAGCAGTGCGGTGAGTTTTTTTAAATGCTTTTACATCTTGGTTGAGATGTGTTATGCCAACGTCAGGCAATATTTAGATAGAACAAACCATGTATGCCGGTAGGCACGTTTAGTAATTGTTATCGATTCACGTATTGATGAATTGCATTTAGATTAGACATTATCTGTACGTGTAGCTAGCGCGTATTAGTTAGTACTGTAGTAAGTTAACGTTGTATATACAACGTGTTACAAAATACCCCGTAAAAAATATAATAAATTATCAAAGCCAAAAACATTGTCAACCCTAGTAAGCTGTCATGTCAGGGAACCGGAGTTAGCATAGATTATTTTAACAGAGAGGCCAACCTACCCATTTAATAATTGACAACTTTAATGGTTTCAAAGCCATATCCCGAGCGAGGTTGTGCATTGAACAAGGCGGAGCTTAGTTTGAGCCGTTCCTGTAAATTTGACGTTCATTACGAATAAGTACGTGTTAGTTAGTCCGATGACTATTGCACGCACCAAGTAACATGAACCTGAGCGAGAGTCGATTTTTAGCTGTCAAAGGTAAGCGGTAAGCGGCGCGGTGTGAGGGGAGTGTGCGTTGCCATAGCAACCATAACCACCTATGGTTCATGTTACGTGGTGCGGATTTGCCATAAACATGCCGCATATAATGTCAAGTTATTACAATTTAGTCAGATTTTTTTTTTTTTTTTTTGATATAGTCATATATGGAAAGTCATGGATATGATTGTATTTAAATTTTGTGCACAATTTATATATTAAAAATGAATGCAGTTTTACTATAGAGGTTTTAATATGTAGTCTACAGTGAAGTATCGGTTTATATTAATGGATCCTCAATGTTAAAAGGAATTGATAAACAATATCAAACGTAAAAAAAAAAAAAAAATAATAACAAATTGAATTTGGTGACTTTTTTATTTTTAACAACACAGGCTTAACCATATTAGCCATTACGTTTGACGTTAAAGTGGCACAAAATGCTACCGGTCTCCGATTATTGATAACTATATTATTGACTTGACAGAAGCGCGTGGAGCTAACCCCATGTGCTTCTGTTTAGTCCATTGGAGAAAATTCTCTTTTACCGAACGATTGTCTTCGCGTGTGATATCCACGGACTTATTGCTCTAATAAGTCCATGGGAGTGTCTATAAATAACTTGACAGTGGCAAAATACACATTAACATGAGTGAAGCCATTAAATAAAAAAAAATAAAAAGATATATTATTCCAGGGGTCCCGGTTGACAAGGTGCTCCCCACGGAGGAGGAGTTCCTGGCGCGCTTCCCCCGCGGCACCCTGAAGCCCCTGCCCTCCCGGAGCTCTCTCTACGGCACGTGTGCTACCTACGTCAGGCACCTGGACTACCTACGAGGTAAACATACATACATTAAATCACGCCCGTTTCCCAGAGGGGTAGGCAAACCTACTGCCAAACAGCAGTGTTCGCATTGTTGTGTTCCGGTTTGGGGATAAGACATAGAGGCATTCCATCTTAGTCCTCAGGGTTGGCAACGCATTTGCAGTTTTAGGATTGCATTGCAGTCTTGTGAATGCGAATGTCTATGGGTCACAGTTTACACTTTCCATCAGGTGGCCTGTGTGCTCGTTTGTCTACTCTATGCCATAAAAAAAAAGGCAGAGACTACTTCTTTCCACTTGCTACGATCTTCACAAATTTCTTTCGCTTCTTCCACATTCATACATCGAGTCATGCACGCACGTCGGTTTATTGGCGGAACAAACTTTTGACACTAGGTTTTGATTGTACAGTCCAGGGACCGGCCCGTTATCCCATTCAAGAGGTTTTGAAAAGGTTTTTGTTAACGCAATATCGCTTGAAAGCCGCTCGATTGGCTCTTGAAAACGCTGTTTATAAGAGTTACCATTACCAAGGGTTTGGGATGGATATTGCGAATGGATTAACTATCAAAATTCGTATCGTATAAGTCTTGTTCAATGTTGCCTTTAAAGCGCTACATTTTGAGTGATTCCAATATCCCTTTAACTTGAAAAAGCCGTTCGATTGGCTTTTTAAGCGCTATTTATAAGGGTTACCCTTATATTTGGTTATGCAATAAGAGAGGATCAATTTACTATTGACGATCTGAGTTTTAGCTCTTTAGGGGTTATTCTTTCAGTGGTTTGTACTTCGAGAGGTAAGTCTTTTAAAGGCTTTTATCGGGGAATGGGTGGTCGGGTCCCTTATACAGGTTCTAATGTTTGCTGAATGGAAGACTGAAAAATGATTAGTATACCATAATAACTTTCTAATATGAACCTACTTTCTAATTCCAGGACAGCTGATCTTCCCACATATGCTGACAAAACTCCTTGACCAATCCGACTGCCCGACGAAAACAAGCAAGACCTTCATAACGGAGAAGTTAGCTCATATCATCAACGCCACCACTGTTCTAGAACATTCCAACGTCACTCCGTTCAAAAGCAAAAGCCGATCTGGCTTCCCCTGCTTCTATTGCAGAAATATCTTCGATTCTTTAGAACATTTAAGAGATCATCAAGATAAAGAGCACAAGAAATCAGAAGCGAAGAAGATTCTAACCACATACGGTGCAGAGAGCTTGGTCGTCTACGTTGATGTGACAGACCTGAAGTGTTCTATTTGTCAAGAGAAGATGCCAAATCTAAACGAGTTAAAGTCGCATTTAATCAAAACACATTCAAAGGAGATGCATCTAGAGTTTACGGACAGAATAATACCTTTTAAGTTGTCAGTGAATAATATTTTCGAGTGCCAATTGTGTGGGTTTAGCTTTGAAACTTTCGGCTCTATAGAACGACACATGAACACACATTTTAGGAATTACGTGTGCAAAGACTGTGGGACTGGATTTGTGACCAAGTATCGGTTGAAAGTTCATATCAAAAGTATGCATGTGGGAGGAAGCTTTCCTTGCGAAGTCTGTAATAAAGTGTACACGACTCAGCAGAAGTATAAGAATCATGTAGACACAGTGCATAATTTGGTGAAGCGATTCAAGTGTCCAAAGTGTCCGGAGCGGTTCTCGGAGTATTTTAGACGCCAGAAGCATCTAGTGGACGTTCATAATGTAGCGCCTCTTCAATATAAGTGTAATGTGTGTGATAAAAGTTTTGAAAGACGGTATACATTGTCCAGGCACATGAAGCGGGATCACCTCGAAGAAAGGGATTACCAATGTCAACACTGCGCTTACAAGTGTTTCACAAATAATGAACTGACAGTTCATATGATAAAACATAACGGTGAAAGGATATTTGAATGCAATGTTTGCAAGAAGTCGTATGCTAGGAAGAAAACTTTGAAAGAACATATGCGGATACATAATAATGACAGGAGGTTTACTTGTGCTGTGTGCGGGCAGGCGTTCGTTCAGAAATGTAGTTTGAAAGGACATATTAAAACGCATCATATGGAGTATAGTATGCAATGATTTTGGATTTATTAGAAAACTTGCGACCCGCTTCAACTCAGTCTATGTGAGTTTTCTGACACACCCGTACATAAACCAGATAATATTATACATACAAACCTTCCTCTTGAATCACTCTATCTATTGATGAAAACTGCATTAAAGTCTGTTGCGTAATTTAAGGGTACATACAGAGGGACCGACGGCGGGAAGCCACTTTGTTTTATCTTATGTAAAGATGAATAAGGAAGAGAATTACAAGTGTTTCGTTATAAATTGATATACCTATAAAATTGTTCATGTGACTTAGAGGTTTAATTTACAATTATGCAGAATGATGACATAATTGTTTGCGTGTTCTGATATAAATATAGTTCTATATTACTAAGATGTGCAACACGAAAACTAAGTTAAGTAGGTATTGTTTTTGTGAAAAATAAATAAATTTATTTGTGCTATATAGTTTTACTAGAGCCTTCCTCGATAAATGGGCTATCTAACACTGAAATATTTTTTCAAATCGGACCAGTAGTTCCTAAGATTAGCGCGTTCAAGCAAACAAACTAACTCTTCAGCTTTATAATATTAGTAAAGATAGTATAGATTATGATAGCGACCGCTTCCACGAGATGGACATCTGCTAAGGTAGTCTTAAAAACAACTGAATGTCGGCTGGATGTCCTGGCCTCTTGTACTATCAGCCCAATGGAACCCTGACCCACCATAGAACGGTGTCACAGTGACATTATAAATCAATTTGTTTGTCACTTCTTATGACTTGAATCATAACGTCTCTGTGACACAGTTCTATGGTGGGTCAAGGTTCCAATGGTCTGATAGTACTAACGTGACAACGATAGGCGACCACTCCGTATTTAAGATAATATTGCTGGAAAACGCAGATCGAAATAATCGTTTTGTTGTGGACTTTATTTCTATGATATAAGTTCCTTTTTGACTAGCCTACATTTTTATACAGACGACCTATGCTTTACGTCTAATACAAAATGTGTCACTTACGCGCTAAACATGCAAATTACAACTTTATTGATACGAAACAAAGTCTCCTTTAATCTTGAACTTGTGGCACGAATTTCCGCCGGCTAGAGCCGTCTTTGGCGTTAAGGTTATAACTTCATTGTATTTGTCACGTAAAATATAAACTTCGAAGATAACAGAAGGGAACAGTGTCTTTCTTAAAAAAATGGCTAATAATAAAAAAAGTATGTCACGGATAGTTTGAAAACAAAAGTTTAGAAATGTACCTACTTTCCTTTTTCAACCCATTCTTTCCCACCCTTTTCAAATATTTAGGAAAATAATTTCATATATTTTTACCATAAACAGATGCCGGCAAGTGAGTATACAACTATGGCAAATTTCAAGTTGTTAACTTCTATTGTTTCAGAGAAACGGAGAAAAAGTAATTCGGTAAAAAAATCCAGCTAAGTACCTACTCTAACCCGGCACCTCCACCAACTAAAGGTGGGGGTGTTTTTTTAAATAAAACTTGATGAATGATCTCAATACTTTATTTTTATTGTTTGTTAGAAACGTTTCACAATGATCGATCATGGTGCCTCGCATCCACAGATTATAGGATTGTTTCTCGCATCGTGGTCGAGGGGCGTCTGCAGAAATAGGGTATTTGACAAGAGTGAAATTAAATTGGTTTTCATTAACAACCGATAAAAATTATAAAAATACTTGGAAAACATCAATCTTTTATTTATGTTTGTTATTTTAAGATTTTTAAATTCATAAAATCCAACAATAAGGACGCTGTTTGATTGTGACGTCACAAGATAGTAATCCCTATAAATTCCATAGTAACGGAGCGTTTTTGATGTTACATAAAAAGAAGCTGATTTGACTTTTGTCAAATACCGTATTATTCAAAAAAAAATAGACAGTGTTCCATCGAACAGTTAGTTTAAAATTTAAACAATTAAAAAAAAGGTAATTAAAAAGGTAAAGTGCAAAAAGGTCTTTTAAAAAACGTTATTTCACTACAGTACCTATCTATTATTGTACAGTACGGTTTAGGTTTAGAAGATAAAGCTTTTTAAAGTTAGGACAAACGGACAACAAAGGGTTAGTAACAGGTTCCTGCTAGCACCCTTTGGATAGGGAACCCTAAAAAGAAGAAAAATCGATAACGGATAAATGAGTCGCTTTAACTCAAACTAGCCTAAACCCATGCAAAAGGACAACGGAAGCTGCGTCTTTTCTATAAAACATCAAGTTTTTATTTCGTATAGGTACCAAATTTTAAGGACAGGAGTTTGAACTTAGTGACTCAATAATGTAACTACAAGATTTAAAAAAGAACCACTTAAATATAGTAGGTCTTTGTTTTGTTGGTTTTGTGGCATATCGTCGGTGAAACTACAAAATCGCGTAAGTCAAATTTTTAATACGGTAAAAAGGCACCTTTTGCAAGTAGATAAGGTTTATTTTGCTCTATCATGAATTAGTTAGTTACGCGGAATTGCCGTATCATCGACGATTTTTTTTTTGTGTTGCCAATATAATTTCACGTCCCATTAAGGCCATCAAGACTAAACGCATTTTTTCCAGCTGTCATGTCCAAGCTGTCAACATAGACATGACATAAACGACGTTGAGGCATGAGGTGTTCTTGCACACTAGTATTGCCAGATTAAGAGGGTTTTCCTAAAACTTAGGGGTTTTAAGCCATGAAGGTTTTTTCGAGGTTTCGAAGGTTTCGATCGATATCACTAAATCTATCAAGGGGGTTTTCTGAAGGTTCCTTACAACTCGTAACAAAGGTGTTTTCTGTTTGTTAAATCAGACAGTATAACTAATTAATTTGAAGAAAAATCCTACCAAGATTACCGCAAGACCTAACAAGACAAGACCGCAGTGTTCGCATTGTTGTGTTCCGGTTTGGGGGTAAGACAGCCGGTGAAATAACTAGCATAGAGGCATTCTATCTTAGTCCTCAGGGTTGGCAACGCATTTGCAGTCTTAGGATTGCATTGCAGTCTTGTGAGTGCGAATGTCTATGGATCACAGTTTCCACTTACCATCAGGTGGCCTGTGTGTTCGTTTGCCTTCTCTATGCCATAGAAAAAAAAGACCTATTTAAAACCAACCAATCGTATTCGAGAAAATAGATTTTTAAATACATTAAGGGGGGAGAGTGTTAAAAAAACTGGCAGCACTGATGCACACACACACATACACAATTGCACCTATTGATTGTTGACGTTCGTTCTTGACATTGTAGACATACCCTATCTATAATCTGTGGACATTGTATCTATAGTGAATGGAGGTGACTTTTTAATTTGCATAATAAAAATAATAATAGCAATCGAAAAATTAAGATATTTATAAGAAAAAGCGTCCCTGTGATTATGTTAATTATTAATCGACATACCTTTTGACCTATTATAAATTATAATACTTTTTATTGTGTCCAAGAGAATCTTTTACAATACATCATTGATAATGTGTTTAAATAAAAAAAACTAAATTAATTGTTAAGTACCATTTTCATCCTGAGTTACGACAGATCAAATGGACTTCTGGAACACTTTCCGAGGTTTTTTATAAAGTATCACGGATTATGGACTTGAAATTCCACGGGAACTGCCGGTGCTGTCTTACCGAAGGCTTCCACAGAGATGCCAAGCGGGAATACTTCTCTAATGGTGCTAGAGAAGTGTATTATGACATGCTCGTGTCTTGTTTCAATTTACATGTACGTATATTTCAGTTTTAATAACCTCATTGGTTGTGATACCCGACACAGGATATGCCAAAGTAGATAGAAAACTGTTATTTTTTATGCATCTTGAGAAGAGTATTAATCGAAATAATAATTAAAATAAATATCAGTGGACAATGTCACACCAATTGACCTAGTCCCAAACTAAGCTCTAGGCTTGTACTATGGGTACTAGACAACGATAAACTTATTTAGATAAATACATACTTAAGTTCATAGAAAACACCCAGGACAGGAAAAAATACTCAAGCTCATCACACAAACAATTGCCCGTACCAGGGATCAAGCCCAAAACTGCTAGCTTCGTAGGCATGGTCACTACCTACTAGGCTACTGCGTCGTCAAATAATCATGGCTGAAATACCCAACAAGATTCGCCAAAATAGATGACAAGCCATAGAATACTGTTATTTTTAAAGCATCTTGAGACGAATATTAGAATGGAGATCAGAGTTCATTAATACAGTTTTAAGTGTAGTATAATCAGGAGTTCCTTATGTTCGTAAGGACCAACGTCCTACATGTAGGACATTTGTCAAAGTGACTTTTGACTTTAGTTGACTGACTCAAGATTCTTTTTTAAACTAACAAAATTTGACTTGGGCCTTACGAGGTTAACACAAGACCCTATAACACAGACCACTTACCCTATAGACTCCGCATACAAAGGCACCCCCGTAAGCCATGCTTATGCTCACAGAACACTAATTGGTTGCCATGGTTCTATTGGCGCGCACCACGACGCGCACACTTGATTATTCGTTGACTTTGAACTAGCCAATCACGGTGCACTTTCCGCCCCCCGCGCCCCGGCATTTTGGCTTAATGAGAAACTAGACAAACTGTTCCGAAGCGGAGTCTATAGGGTAAGTGGTCTGTGCCCTATAACAACGTATCAGCAACATTATAGAAATCCTAAAAGATAAGTTCAGCAGTGGATTAGCATATGTTAACAAGAAGAGAATAGCCCAAATATATACTGCGAATAGATTATTTTAATTTAGATAAACAAAATTACATTATTGACAACAAAACAACATGTATCAAATATTAACCCGAAGCATCAAATCTATCTGCCGTTTGTGTATTGGGAACAGAGTTGAGAGAACATAGGGCAACAATTTGTAATAAGTTGTTTAAAAAATGACCCTCCTGTATTACATTACAGTTATGTAATAACATGAATAACTACCTGATCTGCTCGGATTGTATACAACAATTGAGAGATGCAAGCACGTTTCGAGCTAAGGTGCTTGATTCTGAAAAGGAACTTATTAAGACCTTTACGTACATCAAAACAGAAGTTTTGGAAGGTAAGTACTATTTCGTAGACCAAAATACTCTCTTTTGAAACAGCTGTACCATAAATCAACCGGTTTATAATGTGTTGATTTTTTGTTTATTTTATTCCAGACTCACTTTTTTTTTTATTATTTATGGTAAATTACATAGGTAACATTTTATCTATTTATGGTAGGTACATGAAAAAAAACACTAGTATTTGTTGAATCCAGCAGATGTGGCTGCAGCATTGCCAACATAAATCTTTCATACTCACCGGTAAACATTGCCACCTGTCTTTTGTGCATCTTATTGTTAAAAAATATGTATAAATTCTTAAATCTGAGAGTAACTTCAAAAATATTGACAAACTTCTTTTGTAGGAATAACATTAATTATTTTAGCAACAAAACACTACAATACAAAGCAATACAAATATTCTTTATTTATGTACAGTAACAGCATCGAGGGTAAATACAATAAAAAATAATATAAAGTGAGTCAACTTATAGTTAACTACTAGACACGACAAGTTACATCGTGATATGTTCGGTATTATTCATGTAACTCTCTGATTTAAGACTACGCCGAGCGTACGCCGGATGTACAGTGGCGCCCTCATTACTTTTATTGGGGTTTCTAATTAACTAAAGAATTTCCTTGGAACCAAACAAAATGTGTAGTTATTAACTTAACGAAAAAAAATGGCCACCTTTTCCCGTTAAGCTGACTACTCAAAGGGAAATTGTTATTAAAGTTTGTTACGTATCCCATAAATTGTGTTTATACTTGCGCTACAAACACATTTTGTATGGTTCCAAGGAAATTCTTTTCTTAATTAGAAAACCCAATAATAGTAATGAGGGCGCCACTGGACGCTCGGCGTTTGCTCGGCGCAGTCTTAAGAAGTTATACTTGTTGAAAAATATATGGACAGAAGACGGGTGGATGGGTGTATTTTTGCTTGTGAGTGTATAACCTAGAATTTGGTAGCCTAGTCTTTGATTTTAAACTGCCATAGAATTGTATAGCTGCATATAACATACTTTACTTTTCCAGCAGCTCCCGTGCAGAAAGAAAGAATGAATGCTGTTAAAGTTGAAATACCCTTAGAGGAGGTTAAGCAGGAGTCAGAACTCGAAGACGATGAGACATGGTTGATTATTCACGAGACAAGTAAGGCACAATATTCAAAATAATTACCTATTTATTCAGTTGTCACTAATATATTTAAGCTTACCAGACGTAAACTATACAGACATATTATGCGGGTGGTAGGACCTTGTGCAGGGTCCGTCCGGATCACTACCACCATCTTATCCATTAACCTACCGTCCAACAGCAGTATTCGCATTGTTGTGTTCCGGTTTGGGGATAAGACAGCCGGTGAAATGACTAGCATAGAGGCATTCCGTCTTGGTCCTCAGAGTTGGCAACGCATTTGCAGTCTAAGGACTACATTGCAGTCTTGTGAATGCGAATGTCTATGGGTCACAGTTTCCACTTACCATCAGGTGGTCTGTGTGCTCGTTTGTTTTCCCTATGCCATAAAAAATAAACTAATAGTCAGGCTAACTTATCTTTATTAAATAGTCAGATTTTATTGTTATCACACAACCTCATTATTATTTTTAGGTGAAGTCTTACCTTCAAAGAAGATATTAAAACATGTGAAACGACCGAGCCTAAAGGACAATGCTTCTGTGACAGAAAAAATAGCCCACATCACCAATGCGTGCACACTCATTGAAAACTCAAATATCATTCCATTTAAGAGAAAACACAAGTCCGGCTTCCCGTGCTACTACTGTTGGAGAATATGCGACACCCTACAGTCTTTAAGAGAGCATCAAAAAACAGAGAACCATCGGGAAAATATCATGGACATTCTCAAAAAACAAAGCGTGGAAGGTCTTGTTCTATATGTCGATGTATCAGATTTGAAATGCACAATCTGTGATACAAATTTGGAAAATTTTAATATTTTAAAGAATCATTTAAGCAAGGAACATAAAAAGGAGTGGTACAGCAACGTGGAAGACAGAGTAGTTCCTTTTAAATTAAACGAAGATAACAAATTTGAATGCCAAATATGTAGGTTCATTTTTGAAACTTTCGGGTCTATAGAACGACATATGAATGTGCATTATAGGAATTATGTTTGTGGACATTGCGGCGATGGATACGTAACTAAACAACGTTTAAAAGTGCACTTAAAAACTGTACATAAAGATGGAAGTTTCCCGTGTAAACTTTGCAAGAAGATGTTCAATACGGCTCATAAATGTAGGAACCATGTTGACTCAGTCCACAAGATGGTAAAAAGGAATAAATGCCCTAAATGTCCTGAGCGCTTTGCAGAATATTATAAAAGGCAAAAGCACATGGTGGAAGTTCACGGTATAGCACCTATACTCTACAAATGTAACGTCTGCGATAAAAGTTACAAAAGAAAATACCATGTTTCCTGTCATATGAAACGATGTCACATGGAAGAGAAGGAAATAAAGTGCCCGTTTTGTTCGTACATGTGTTATACAAAAAGTGAGTTGACAGCTCATCTAGTGAAACATAGCAACGCTCAGCCGTTTGGTTGCGATGTTTGTAAGAAACGGTACAGCAGGCAGAGAACTTTGAAGAAGCATATGCGAATACATAATAATGATAGGAGGTTTCCTTGTTCGGAATGCGAGCAGGCGTTCGTGCAGAAATGCGCTTTCAAAGCGCATATGAAGGTGCATCATAAAGACATTATTACTTATTGAGTACATACTGTGGAACACTTTACCAGAAACTGTTATAAGTGCACCCTCACAGAACTCCTTTAAAAATAGACTTTATAAGTTTTTAACAACTTTATAGACACAAGTGCAGTGATATACACGCATCAGCTCAAAGAGCTGCTAATAATAATAATAATAAATACTAAGAGTACAATATTGGCGGAGTTATTTGCTGCGGAAATCAGTACAGTACTTTAGTACTAATAGTTTCTTAACCTCGTAAGGCCGAATGTCCTATATTTAGGTCGTGTCAAAGTGACTTTTGACTTAAGTTGACCGACACAAGATTCTTTTTCCAACTAACTAATTTTAACGTGGGCCTTACGAGACTATGGCTACGCCGAGCGTCCAGTGGCGCCTTCATTACTATTATTGTGTTTTCTAATTAACTAAAGTATTGTCTTGAAATCGAAGGATGAGTTTTTATTGTACAAATTAATACTGCCTTACTCCATCAGATCAGCTCTTAGATACTATAATATTGCATTTTCATCGGGCTTACGTATTAACGTGAATTGGTTCAAAATGTACTTCTTTTTTTTAAGCGGACAACTTGCATACTGTTAGCGCAAGTTGAGTTCATAGATTCAGAGTATGTATGGCCGACGTGTTACATTATGACGTCACAGTGCGTATCGGATATCTCTATCTAATCGCTTTGTAATTAGCAGTTTAAAATGCTTGTACCATCCGTATTTCTTGACAGATTTTAATTTTAATTTCACTCTTTGTGGTGGTTTGATAGTCGAGGCAAATTGAACCCTATGTTTCTCATTTGGATGTTGTTTGTCATTTGGAAAGGATGGATGAAAGGAGATTGACGAAAGATATATACAGATCGAAAGTGAGTGGACGGGTCGGAAGAGGCCGCCCTAGGCGTACTTTATCGAGTCAAATTGGAGAAATACTGGAAAAGGGCCGAATCTTAAGAACCCGAAACCGACGTGCGTGCATGACTCGATGTATGAATGTGGAAGAAGCGAAAGAAATTTGTCAAGATCGTAGCAAGAGGAAAGAAGTGGTCTCGGCCTACCCCTCTGGGAAACAGGCGTGATTAATGTATGTATGTATGTATGTCTTAAGAAATAAGGTCACTAACACTAATGAGGGCAGTTGGTTTAATCAAGTAATTTAAAGCCTCTGGAGAAGAAAATTAATAACGAAGTGTAGTGAATTGAATCTGTGATGTCTTGTATATTGTATTATACCGAATAGTTTATAAAAATCCCCTTTTAAAGAAGGTACCTTTTCAAAATATTATTTATTTAATAACTTATAACAATTTGACAGCTAGTCGATATTTCAAGAAAATTAGAACTCTATGAATAATCATTATATTTAATAAAGAAGTCAAAACATGACAAAAAATATTAGTTTTTTTTTATGACGTCTTTTTCTCATTTTTAGAGTTCCTTAGTAAAAAAGGAACCCTTATAGTTTTGCCATGTCCGTCCGTCCGTCTGCCCACGGTTTAACTCAGAGACAGTATGTAGGTACTGTAATTAGGTAAATACGCATAGTTATACATATACCGTGTTCATTCTTACTTGTCTAATATAGTAAACTATTTTCTAACCTCAAAAATTTACCTTTCTTGGCTAAAACAGTTCTTTAGTAAACATTTTGGCCAATTTATTGTCAATGATTGCTTTATTTAATTTAAAATAGCGGTAAAAAAGATTCATTTTGAGGTTAGAAAGTTGTTTACTATATTAGACAAGCAAGAATGAACACGGTATAGATATCACACCGACACTTTTTTTTAGGTAGGTATGTCGATCATTGAATACAAAACGGACACATTCCAAAATGAGTCAGTGTTGCATTTTAAAATTAGAAGCTATTTGTATAATATTTTTAATGCAAGAGCAAAATTATTTTGGAAGGTGTCCGTTTTGTATTTAATGAGCGATATAACGAACTTATAAAAGGAAAACTATAACGACAAAGTAGACTTGATTAGTTCCTGAGATACAGGCGACTTAACTGTTTATACCTACTAACAATCATGTAACACAGCTGCTGCCTAACATGAGTTTTAGTCGCCGTCCAACGTCAAAACGCTGCAAGACAAAAAACCTTTTCGAGAGAAACACGTTTATAGGTTTTTAAGTTTCATCGATTATTTTTCACTCCGTTGCCGCATTTTGAATTGATGGTGATGCAGGCAAAACGCTGCAAGTGCTCAGTTCCTCGTTCAGAGGCAGTGGCCATTTAGTACTTACAGCGTGATCAGACGGCGTTAACGGTTTTGGTATAAAACATCACAATTGCAGTTCTACCGCCTAAACTGGAACATAGTTTTAAAAGTTCTTTGGTCGCTATGATAGAAGCACTCACGAGGAATCGTTTGATGCTACTTAGTTAACACAAAATGGCGTAACTCTAGGGACGGTAGAGTACCAAAAAACTTTGAATAGAAAACTAGTTCATAGGTATATGTTGTATTCCGAGATAGCTTTTTGTTTGTGTGGCTCTTGCCTGGTTTTTTTTTTACTCGATAAGTAAGCTGCGCTGACCCGAAATGATTCGGAAGGGTCTCTCTTGAATGGGGCCCTCTAATTTATTTATTTTGTTATTTGTTGTTTAGTGCCAAGCAATAGCTACTACGGTTCATGAGGTACAGAAGGATGAAGGGATAGACAGAGGAGGCTTAGGGATGTTTGCCCTTCAGCCAAAAAAGTAAGACATAGAAGTTTTTTGTGTCATTTATTTTTTAATGTTTTTCTTAACTAAGTATAATTTGTTTTTGTGTTCGAATTATTTTTGTGTGTTGCCTATCGTAGTTTTACTTGGTGGTTCCAACGAAAGGCCAGCGCTGGATGAAATGCCAGCATTACGCTGGGTTGGGACCATTTCGTGACTAAAGTCGCAGTCAATAGCACGTGCAAAAGATGTAAACAAAACCGAACGAACCTATTCACTATGATTATTAGATAGTCACGTACTTTTAAAGATCAAGTGAGGTCTTTGCAATGATTTATACACTAGGCCATCATTTTCATATTAAATTTAAGATGAAATAACTAGGGACCAGCTCGCTATGCCATTCAAGGGGTTTCGAATGGGTTTTTACTTATAAGGATTTGTTGAGAAAAGCCATATCGCTTGAAAGTCGTTCGATTTGCTAGTTAAAGCGCTATTTATAAGGGTTACCCTTATCAAGGGTTTGAAATGGGTATTTCGAAAGGATTAACTATTCAAATCCGTTTCGTAAAATAAGGTTTGTTTCAATAAAACTTGCCAACAATGTAAACCAACTTTGTATTCAAAATGTCTTTAATTTCCATTCTACATCATCAAATACTGCTAAATCCATGTGTTATTTAATCAATTCTACCCACATCATTATACTAAACCATTAAAAGAATAAAATAGTGCTAGAATATTGATATCTCATTGAATGTTTTGTTAACATTGTTGGCAAGTTCTATTGATACAAACCTTAAGTAAGTCTTGTTCGATTTGAGTGATAACCATATCCCTTTAACTTCAAAAAGCTAGCTAGCTTTTTAAGCGCTATTTATAAGGGTTACCCTTATATTTATGCAATAAGAGAGGGATATCAATTTACTGTTGATGATCAGAGCTTTGGCTCTTTAGGTTTCCCTTATGTGAATGATTAGTTTAACAAATAAGTAAGTCATATAATTTCTTCCAAAGGCGTTATACTTTTAGTGGGTTGTAATTTGGGAGCTAAGTCTTTTAAAGGCTTTTATCAGGGAATGGGTGGTCGGGAAATAACTATTCGTTAATTTAAATAAAACACGCTTGGTGAATATTTGAGGTTATGTGTCAAATAAGAGACGACTAAGGGATTAAAGGCTTGTAGTATTTTTAGGCGATGGGCTTGCAACCTGTCACTAATATACACATGATATACATCTTAGACTGTTTGTGCAAAATGTGGTTACAGAATTAACAACTGGCTGTTAAAGTTGTTGGTAATTCTGTAGCTCTGCCTACCCCACTCTGGGATGAAGGCGTGACGGTATGTATGTATGTATGAATGTATGTGTCAAATAGTACTAATTTGTTTACATCGTTCACAAGTTCTATAGACGGCGACTCTACATTCTTCTTGTGTGTATTTCTCTGTACTTTATTGTTGTTTAAATTGTCACGAATAAATGTTTTTTGTCTTTCTTTATTTTTAGTAGAACCCGTTGGAAACTATCACAACCAAATTAAGGTTTGCAATTGCAATTACAATAGAAGTTGCTGTAAGGGACGCGTGACATATGTGAAACGTTGTTCGGTGGTTCATTGTTAACCTCTGCACCAGTTCCAGTTAACAAAGCCCCGGTGACAGGTCCACCATCAATTCCAATACTAGCACATTCTTTATCAATGTCTGGTATATTATCTCTGAGGAAGGTCCTATGTGCATGTAGGTGGGTGAAGGTGGCTATAGCAAAAGCGTTGCAGAGATTCTCATTTGCAGCGGCTGTGGACGCGATGCCTCGAAGGTAGGGGATGTCGTTGGTGAAGAAGATCAGACCGCCCCCGCTGTCTCCGCGGCATAGGGCTTTGCCTGGGGAAAAGTAATTATATACAGTATGTAAACTTACTAAAACCATCTCTTTCAACCACCAGTTGCTAGGCTAGTTGAGTTAAGTGTCAATCACATTTTTTAGCTAGTGTGTGTGTCGAATATTTTTAATTTTATCATTGCATAAAAATTATAACATCTCACCTTTTTCAAAGTCGGTTAACCCCAAAAGTATCATCCCATGAGTAATATTTACGTCGTTGTTCAGTGCCCATTATAAGATCCGTATGTTTTCATCGTAACAGATAATTGGACTTGCGTTCAGTGCATTCTTTATTTAAATTTGAAAAAGTGTTAAGATTTCAATAATGTATATACCCCAACCTTATCTATCGCCTAGACATGCTCGGGTTCAAATAAAGGGTTTTAGTAAGTTTACATACTGTCTATTAGGGAATATAACACAAATTAATCTAAATCTGCGGGATAAATATTTTGATTTATTTAGTAAATTGGCCCTGTGGCCCTTTTAAGCTCTGGTTCCTAGGATAGTGGTGCCGTTTTATAGCGGCCGTAGGATGACGGCCGCTATAATATTATTTGACATTACGGTGTCAATCACCGCCCTCTAGGAAAGGTTACGTATCGGAACACCTAAAATTAATAAGCCTAATGTATCATAATCTCTAAAGGTTCATAATACCTAATGGTCTTTTTTATTAAAACCGTACATTTTTCAAGATTGTTATAAAGCTTTTAAGCACCTCATTCAATTGTATATTTCAAACACAATCCTGTATTGTTCATGAATAAATAATAATAATAATAATAATAATAATAACCTAACCTAACCTAACCCAATGAGTTTTATGCAATGGATTTTTCAAAAATCCCGAAAAGTTTTCGGTTTCTGTAAAAAAGATCATTAGGTATTATGAACTTTTAGGTATTATGATACATTAGGCTTATTAATTTTAGGCGTTCTAATACGTAACCCTAGGAAACCGCGCCATTTTGTTTACATAGACAACGTTATTTGTGACGTCATTCACCGCTGTATAATGACGGTACCGCTATCCTAGGAAAACAGAGCTTTACACGTCAGTGAATCTATAACACCATCAAAGCGGAGAAACTTCGCAAGAAGCTCCAGCAGAATAAACAATTGTATAGTATTCCAATAACGTGACTTTTTGTATCACGTGATCTACCAGTGACGCGATTGGTTTAAAAACGAAACGAATAGAAACGCTAGTTAGCGTAATGCATCTTGGCAAGGCCCTCTGCTTCTTAATAGACTTCCACTGGCTAGCGCTATCTCAGTCAAAACTACAAATATCTCAAATGAAAGGCACATATAACGAATTTTAAAGAAAAACTATCACTAGACTTGATTGGTTCCTGTGATACAGGCGAATAAAGCGTACCTATAACCTACTAAAATGACCTAAGAGAGCACCAAACAACTTTAAATAATGTTTATTCAGTAAATACAATTCAAAGTTAAAAACTAAACTTATTTTAATTAAAATAAAACTAAGCTACTGAAAAATTAAAGATTAAAATAAAAATCACCACTTTAAATCCGTCCTTTATATCTTTTTTTTTTGTGTTACTAACATAGGTTAAAGCCTCATTGTACTAACATTCTATGGATCAACGTCGGTTTGAAATAAAACGATTTTTTTTTAATAAGTTCATACTAAACTTGTTTTTTGAGATAGTTTTTGTGTACCAGCTTCGGAGCCCTACACTGAGAATGACTGAGAATGAAACTTCAGGAGAGTTATTCCTACCCGTTTTGACTAGGAGTACTAGGAGCCCAGAACTTGTCAGGGTCCGTTTATGGACTTCATCTGTAGGTATGTTTGAACGTTACCAGTCTTCTGGTCTCCCGCGCAGATCTTGTCGCTAGTGATGTACTTGATGAAGCTCGCCTCCGACCTCGTCACGCAATCGTCTACGTCGACGTACGGCAGCTCCAAGAAGTTGAGCCGCTGGGACGGCGGGCCGTTCTCCTCTGTGAGGCCCCACCCTGTTACCTGGATAATAGGGAATATTCATAACTTTTTAATACATACATACATACATTAAAGCACGCCTGTTTCCCAGAGGGGTAGGCAGAGACAACTTCTTTCCACTTGCTACGATCTTGACAAATTTCTTTCGCTTCTTCCACATTCATACATCGAGTCATGCACGCACGTCGGTTTCGGGTACTTAAGATTCGGCCCTTTTCCAGTTTTTCTCCGATTTGATTCGAAAAAGCACGGTTAGGGCGGCCCTTTCCGACCCGTCCACTCACTTTCGATCTGTATATCTCTTTCGTCAATCTTCTTTCACCCATCCTTACCAAATGACCGAACCATCGAAGCATGCCCTTTTCAATCTTAGTCATTACATCTTTTTAATCTCCTATAAAAGATGATTTATGTAACAAACAGTTGAGAAATAATAGATTGTTAACCAAGAGATGAAAGTGATCAATTGCAGCCCGAGATATTTAGGCTGCACGACCGATAGCGAGTGCGCCTATAGTTCGAGGGTGCAATGATATTTCCTCCCGAGTTAAACGTTCTACTTTTCATTACGATTATGAGCAAAGTAAAAAACAGTTGAGCGTCAAACACTAGGAGTGCATAAACATTAATAGTACATTGTGTATTAAGGGTGGTAAAGAAAGAATTACAAACGAGAGTCTGTTAGAAGCCCGAAGCCGAAGGCTGAGGGCTTTAATGACTCGAGATTTGTATTTATTTTACCACCCGTGTAACATACAATGTTTTTCATCACAATTGCGAGGAAATGAAATAAAATCAGACAAAAGATCATATTTTTAACTTATTAGCGGCAGACCACAGATTATAGGATATGTCTCGGCAGACTACAATATCATTGTCTGTGACTTACCACAGCTAATGTCAAACGGGTTCGGAGTCCGATTCTAGTGACAGTCGAGATCAATAGTTTATATGCGAGATTTTTAGGAAATTGTATGCTACTGACATTTCATCTCGAATGAAACTTCATATCGAATGGCACAAGAATTGGGGTCCTGACGTATTGTGATAGTTTGAGTCCACGTGTAATATTTAAAAAAAAAGCTATTACGTACGTTAGAAGCGTAATGGTAAAAAAAAGGCCCACGGGTATTATTTTGGATTTACGGACGATTTTTCTAGCATGTTAGGACACTATTTACGAGCAAGTGTGATGAAAAAGTATATTGCTGTGACGTGTGGGAGACATTCCCGCTGTGTCGTGTGCGAGCGCCCGCCGGTGCGCCGCAACGCCGGCGATCTAAGTTACGCTATGCCTAATATGACTCCTAATTACCGCTGCGCTCCTGGTACAATATTTAGGTACACATGCAATTACTTTTCTTCCAGGGTGGACATGTATCACTTTCAACCCGATTCTGAGATAAACGATGGGTTTTAATCGTGCTTTCGGAAATCATCGGAAGCGTTGTTCGTGTCTGCGCGAACGAAGATTCACGACACGCCAAATAGTTCACAACATCATAGATTACCCGATATTCGGGTGGAGGTGAATGTGTTAATGTTCTCCATTACTAAGAAAATATTTTTAAGTGCTCATACTGTCCCTAGGCTCCCTGGCACCAGCTGCTGCCTCTCTAACTCCCTTCCAAAGTCCACGCACACAGGCCGCAAACCCCCGGCGTAGACGAACGGCGAGCTCAGGCGCACCACGGCGATGTCGTCCTGAAAACTGGTCGCGATGCCGCGAAAACGGACGGGCAGGATGATTTGTGACACCTGCAAGACCAAAAAAAGGTTAATTTTCAAGTACAAACGGTTTATCATAAACTTTGTCACTTCTGTCTTCAAGCGTTACCACTTTTATACCCATTTCCGTGTACTTCTTGGTTATTTATACCTTTTTTATTGCAATTCACGAAACACAGATTAATAACATAGTTCGTGCCCTCAAGCATAGATTATTTTAAATAGGCTCATATATATATAGTTTTGCTTCCTTCGTGGCTACATTTTGCACAATTCATAGAAAATATTTTTATATAATCCTGGTCACGGTACCAAAATTGATACTAACTTTTATTAACAAACATGAATTAGCATACTAAGGAAGTTAAGACTTAGGAGTCTTTCAGTGCTAAGATGGACTTAGAGAATCAGATACAGTGCAATAGCTCTTAGGTTCGGGATTGTACTTGTCTCTCACTCGCTCTGATACGATCTTATTAAGATCAAGTGAGAGAAAAATACATTAAAAAATATTTTTTTTTAATGACCTAGGGTTCTGGAACCATGATATGCCATCAAAAGTCTTAACCCTACTCATTGTCTACAAACGAAAATATATCCAAGCATTTTAGCGAAGTCCATCCTAACGGAATTGCCACCTCTTTTTGTACTAACTACCTACTAAAGTGGAGTTAAGATAACCCTACTCACATCAGACCGCTGAGCATTTTGGTCCTTTTTACTAGTCCATGGCCGGAACAGCTTTCCTCCTGCGACTGCGAACTGGGTGGCCGGCTGCTGGCCTTCTGCATCCGTCCAGAAACAGTGGGCAGCTGCAAACGATCAACTTTTAATGGCTTGCCTAAGTCACCAACAGGTTTGCCTCAAAGACGTACAATAAAAAAATGGTTCTTTGTTTGAACAAATCGTTCATTGAATACATAACGGACACAATCCGAAATGAGTCGGTGTTGCATTTTAAATTTAGAAGCGGTTGGAATACGATTTTTAATGGAAAAGCAAATTATTTTGGAATGTGTCCGTTTTGTATTCAATGAGCGAAATGTGTGCTTATGGTTAAACGCGACATGGCCTTTTCAACATCACAGAAACCTCACAGTGCTAGATTTAAAAAAACAAAACGGGATTACAAACAAAATGACGTCATTCCGACCCTGTTTTTGCCAGTAAATGACAATCAATAATTAAATATATATATAGGACAAATATATACAGAATAAAATCAAAACTACTTGCTTTACAATAATAACAAAAATATATTTGAGATCCCCATAACGCGCCCTTGCATTTGATCTAAGACACAGCAAGGCTGGCAAAACTTTTTTTTTTAATTTTCCAATTTGTCCCCCGAACATGACCCTTATTTCACTAAAAAATATTTATTTACTTTGCACATCTGTATTTGGATCAACCATTTATATATGTGTACTAAATTTCAACTCTATCGGTCCAGCAGTTTCGAAATAAATTGGCTGCGACAGACAGACCGAACCCTAAAAATATTTCTTTTAAGACATCGAGGTCACTATTTTTTTCTTTTTTATCGAAGAGAAGATTAAATGTTACCGTATGAATAAACTTGTTAAGAGTTCCGTTCGATTTAATATTTACATGTGTCGCAAACTCTTCTACACGCCCAACGCGCCGAACATGCTTGCCCGACCGTTATACGAATTTCGCGCGTTATTAGCATGCGAGAGCGAGACGGATGCCTCTCATCGAATCGGCGCAACAGCGTCCGCGGCAACCGCTCGCCAGTTAAACCGACGCGCCCCGCTCACTCGGCACGCACAGCCTATGTTTTCCTGTTTTGTTTAAGTATTCATACAAGTGTTAGAGTTATTGTGTTATTTTGGGCATTATTATTCGTCGAATATACTTTTAATTTGTTTAACTCAAAGGTGGTTGTTTTCTTTGACTAATATCCACCATAAAATGGCGTCCCAACTGCAGGCCCGATTGCCTACAGCTTAAATGAACTATAAACTCAGTGAAGTTAACATTTACTATTAGTTTAGTGAACAGTGTTTCATTCCGTCATTCGACATGCCGCGTAAACGTCAATCTTTGAACGAATCGCAGAATGCAGAAGCCAGTGACAACATTACGATGTCGCAGGATAACTTCGCGGCTCTACTCTCGACGATCCAGCAAACCCAAGCAGCGATGTGTGACCAGGTTTTTCAACGGCTGGAACGGCTATCGTCATTGTCGACGACAGCACCGCCCGCGCCCGCCCAGCGGCCGACGCCGCTGAGTCCTTCGGCGAGCGAGGCGCCTCCGCCGCCGCCCGGCACTTTCGCACAATGCACGTCGAGATTCTCGGGACAACCCGACGACAACATCGAAGCGTTTATAGATGCTATCGAGTCTTATAAAGAAGCCGCAAATGTTTCCGACGAAATAGCTTTAAAAGGTATGTCGATGCTGCTGACAAAAGAAGCCGCCACATGGTGGCAAAGTGTACGCTCCGAAGTCGATATTTGGGCGGAAGCGCTAGAGTACCTACGCGATGCTTACGGTGACCGGCGCTCGGAATCCCGTATATACAGAGAACTTTTCAGTACAGAGCAAGGTGATAACGAGAGGACAGATATTTTTGTCGCACGAAGCCGAGCCCTACTTACACGATTGCCAATGGCGGATTTATCGGTGAAGGTGCAACTCGACATGATCTACAGCCTACTCTCTGATAAAATTACAAAAAGTGTTCGACGAGACGAGTTCAATACATTCAAAGAATTACTTACGAAGGCGCATAAAGTTGAAGACTCATACCGCGATGTAAACAGAAAATCAAAGCGAAGTGCCGCTGAAGTACTCGTACCTACCCGGCCTACGAACGAGGTTACAAAATACGAAGCGACTCGCAGCGCCGCGATTACGCGCGCGCGGGCCCCGTCTTTGATGTCCACGGCCGCGCCGCTAGCGCGCACGCCGCCGCCGCCGCGCGCCGAACATGTACCTGTACCGACGCAGAGCGTCGGGTATCAAAGCTTCGCGCCGCCGCCGCCGAGCCGCCAACAACGGCCATTTTGCACGTATTGTAAACATTATGGACATTCGCGGGATCAGTGCCGTAAGTTAGCGGCCAAAGGTGAGTCAACAGCTGATTCTAATCTCTTATCATGTTACAAGTGTGGTGCTAAAAATGTCTCTCGAGAAAACTGTAAACAGTGTAACAATAACAATACCGTGGATCAAGTGTTTTATAGTTTAGACTCTGACATTTTGCGTCGTGATTGTGTCGTCGTGTCGAATTCAATTCAGTCTCAAAATAAAGACGATGTAAATCATAGTCCTGCATCCACGCGACGAAATAATAATAACGTTGCAAATGTAAATTCTAGTCGTGCATCCACACGACACAATAATAATGTTCGATTTATGCCTTCAGATTTTCATTGCTATATTGAACATGTTTTTGATGAAAATCGATATAATGATGTTAATGATAATAATGATGTGAAAGTTAATAATGATAATGATTATTGTAATGACACTTTACATGAAATGGATAATGTAAATAGTATTAATATTCCTAATATGTCTTTTCATGTTTCCGAAAATGATTGTTTTTACTCTTACGATGTTTCATGTGTAGATGATAGGTATCGTAAACATTCTAATGATGTTCCGCGAGTGGGTGAGAGCTCGGATCGGTTGGTTCGTCGCGTTTTACGACCTATTTTTGATATCGAAGTTTTGGGCTCGCGTGGCACTGCGCTTATTGACACTGGTGCCAAACACTGTATCGCGGGTCATACTTCAGCCGGCTCGAAGGTTAATCAAACTCGCCGACGGACACCCTCGTGAGATTGACGTGCTCATTACTACTCTGGAAGTATACCTCAAAGGGAAGGTGATTAAAACACCATTTTTAATATTTCCGGACGCGCACGAAAATGAAACATTGCTAGGCATTGACTTCTTGATGGCTGCTCAAGTTGCCATCGATTTTTCCGGCGAAACCTGGCGTTTCGCTGGCAGTAATCGCGATTACGAACTGCGATTTGAACGGTCCCACCAGGTACTTTCCTGCGCTTCCGTGGATGTTCTTAGAAGTGACGAGGGGACACAATTGCAACCAGCTGATCGGGAACAGCTGGCACAAATACTAGTGGATAATGGGGATATTTTCAAGCCAGGGGGAGCCCCGACTCCTTTTGCTGAGCACCACATAGACACTGGGGACCACAATCCGATTTCTGTGCCTCCGTACCGAATGACACCCGCAAAGCGAGACCTGATGCGTAAAGAGATCGAGATTATGTTGAAGGACGACATCATCGAAGAGTGCGAATCTGCTTGGTGCTCTCCAGCACTTCTGGTACCCAAACCAAATGGGAGTGTACGATTCTGCGTAGATTACCGCCCCCTGAACGCTGTGACCAAGACGGACCATTATCCTATGCCTCTAATCGACGAGTTGCTCCAATCTACAAAACGAAACTGTTTCATGAGCACACTGGATTTAAGGTCTGGCTATTGGCAGGTGAGTGTCAGAGAGCAAGACAGGGATAAAACGGCATTCATCAGCCCGTTTGGAACCTATCGGTTTAAACGTATGCCGTTCGGGCTAAAGAATGCGCCGGCTACCTTCCAGCGTCTTATTGACCGGTTACGATCCTGCTCGTCCTTATCTAACGTGACGCTACTTGCGTACCTTGATGATCTTCTAATCATCTCTGAGGGTTTCGAGCAACACCTCCAGGATCTTCGGGTTGTTTTCAACCGCCTCCGGGAATATAATCTTCGGTTGAACCGAGGTAAATGTGTCTTTGCCAGAGAAAACGTGAAGTACCTGGGACACATCATAACCCAAGAAGGCGTCTCTCCCGATCCAGCTAAAGTACAAGCTGTAATAGAAATGAAGGAACCGAACTCCCTAAAACATTTGCGCACCTTTTTACAAACCTGTTCCTGGTTTCGCAAATTTATCCCGAATTTCTCTCAGCTCGCAGAGCCACTAACAAAGCTTACGAGGAAGAACCATACTTGGACTTGGGGTCCATCGCAGCGAACAGCTTTTACCGAGCTGAAGCGGCGACTTGTATCGGCTCCTATATTGATTCAAGCTGATTTTTCTCGACCTTTTATACTGCGAACCGATGCAAGTTGCTATGCACTCGGGGCAGTTCTCTTGCAGGGGGAGGGACATAACGAGCTGCCAATAGAATACGCCAGCAGACTCCTAAACTCAGCCGAGCGGAACTACTCCACAACTGAAAGGGAAGCGCTCGCCGTGGTCTGGGCCGTTGAACGGTTTAGGTGTTACCTAGATGGACACCCGGTCATATTAGGCAGCGACCATCAGCCCCTTCGATGGCTATTGACATTGAAATCCCCTACGGGTCGTCTTGTTAGATGGGCTTTGAAGCTCCAATCATTTGATATAAAATTTTATTACACACCGGGGAAGCTTAACGTAGTTGCTGACACGCTGAGTAGACCAAATTGCTCCGAAGAATCTCGTGAGAGCTGTGGTGTTTGCTCAGTGATAGTGGACTTACCTACGAAAGCTCCGGCCGAGCTGCGAGAGGAACAGCTTGCTGACCCGGAAGTTGAGAAAATTGTGAAGGAGGTGGAAGGTAGTGACGAATTGGCCGCTCGACGATGGACGGAGCGAGGTTACCTAATGGACCAGGGAGTACTGTACCGGTACAATCCGGAATCCGATAGCGAGACTCCCCAGCTCGTAATTCCAATGAGCCTTAGAGCCGACATTCTTAAGGAATGTCACAACTCGCCCATTGCCGGTCATCCAGGAATCGATCGGACCTACCTTAAGATTGCACAACATTATTTCTTCCCAGGAATGAGGAGAGTTGTCACAGACTACGTTAAATCCTGCATAGACTGTCAACGCTATAAAGCCTCCAATGAAAAACCACCAGGTCTGCTCCAAACACCTATACTAAACCAACGCAATGAAGTATTAGCCATAGATCTGTTTGGTCCCCTGCCAGAAGGTGAGAATGGTGAACGGTGGATTCTGCTGGTTGAGGATACAGCAACACGTTGGGTCGAATTGTATGCCCTCCAGGAAGCGACTGCTGAAGCTTGTGCTCGCACACTAATCGAAGAATACTTTCTAAGGTATGGTTTGCCACGTAGAGTAGTTTCTGATAATGGTGTACAATTTGTAGGAGCAGTTATGCAGCAATGTATGTTCATATTGGGGATAAAGCAGAGCTTTGTACCACTTTATCACCCTGAAGCAAATCCCGCAGAGCGTAAAAATAGGGACTTGAAAGCCCAGCTCGCTCTGCTAGTTGAAAACGAGCATTTTTCATGGCCGAAGAAACTCGCCGTTATACGGTTCGCTATGAATAGTGCCGTTTGCCGTACGACCGGTGTAACCCCTGCTTACCTTATGTTCGCCAGGAACATGAGAACGCCTACCGAGGTACGATATGATTTACGAGGCATTTTAGACAAGGAGAATTTCTTACCCCAAATCACCCCGTACCTTCGCTCCTTCGTGAGTTCTTTGTCAGCAGTTCGAGAACGCGTGGAAACACTGCAAGACAAAGCGAAGACAACGGCTGACAAGACTCGACGACCAGCTCCGGTGTATGACATAGGACACAAGGTGCTGGTTACGTCCCATGTTCTAAGCAATGCCAGTAAAGGCGTCAGTGCCAAATTTGTACCCAAAAGAGATGGCCCCTATATTGTTACAAATAAAATAAGTCCAACTACATTTATCTTAGCCCCTGAGGGCAATCCAAACGAAACCATTGGCAAGTACCATACATATTATTGGAGGCGGTGACGAGGACCTAGCTCTGCCAACGCCAGTGATTCCGAAACGGCGACGTGGGCGCCCGAAGCCAAAGGAGCTAGTCCAGGAACGAGGACGTACACCTGAACCAGAGGGGGAGTATGTCGCAAACTCTTCTACACGCCCAACGCGCCGAACACGCGTGCCCGACCGTTATACGAATTTCGCGCGTTATTAGCATGCGAGAGCGAGACGGATGCCTCTCATCGAATCGGCGCAACAGCGTCCGCGGCAACCGCTCGCCAGTTAAACCGACGCGCCCCGCTCACTCGGCACGCACAGCCTATGTTTTCCTGTTTTGTTTAAGTATTCATACAAGTGTTAGAGTTATTGTGTTATTTTGGGCATTATTATTCGTCGAATATACTTTTAATTTGTTTAACTCAAAGGTGGTTGTTTTCTTTGACTAATATCCACCATACATGTCTAGAAACTGACATGTCACAGGTGATCAGATTACATGACCTGCCTCCGCCATTTGTTGATGAATTACCACATTTCATGATATTCATTTTCTTGAATATGCTTTTGTTTTTGCGTAACGCATTTAATAATTATAAATAAATAAATAATTATAAATAAATATCAGGGGACAATCTCACACCAACTGATCTAGCCCCAAACTAAGCTCTAGGCTTGTACTATGGGTACCAGACAACGATATAAATACTTATACAGAGAAATAAATACATAAATACATAGAAAACATCCAAGACTCAGGAACAAATATTCTCACTCATCACACAAATATATGCCCTTACCGGGATTTGAACCCAGGACCGCTAGCTTCGTAGGCAGGGTCACTACCCACTAGGCCAGCGCGTCGCCGCGTAAAGACGAATTACCTGATAAAATCACGTCCTTTTTAACCAACGACCCTCCACATATCTGCATATACGGCGTCCACATCTTGCTGTACACCCCCACATGCCAGTGGAAGGCGGGTGCAACCGTGTCATTCAATGTTGGAACTGGCTTGGACCCAATAGCAGCTGCACCAAACACCAGTTCCTCCTCAGGCTCAGTAGTTCCAATCACAGGAATGTTAGAGAACTGACCAGTATTTTGGACGTTATCTTTGTTTTGGTCATTTTGGCTAGCATCACCAATGAAAACTGGATTGATTACTTTTTTGTTTTTGTCATTGTTCTGGACTTGATCGAAGTTCTGGTTCGGATTAGCCTCACCACTGGAAACTGGACTTATTTCTCCGCTGGCTACACTACGTCTATCATCAGCCAACGCTAGACTAGCCTCGGTAGTAACTACTGCATTACCACCTGTGGCTGCACCACCTGTACTCGTAGCTGCATTCGTACTGTAGATAACTCCAGTAGTCTGCTTTTTGTTAGGTCGTGGAGTTGGGCTGGAAGTAGAAGGGAATTCATAATAAGAGAATGCTAATCAATTCAGTGATCGGAATAGGTAGTGCAATTTCACGGGATTTAGGTGGTAAGCTTAGTATGGATATAACTTGCAATCCTGGATTTTCACTTTGAAAAGTTTTAAATTTTGTGTTTGGTTTAAAATAAATATCAGGAGACATTACACAAATTGACCTAGCCCCACAGTAAGCTCAAAAAAGTTATTTATTTATAATTTTGACAATAATTATACTGCTAGTACAAAGTTGGTATTGACGAAATTATGTAGACACTTTAATTTTGACATTCTTGCAAACAAGAAACCTTTTATAATAATTATCTTATTATTTATAAAAATACGAATCCCGGAATCCCAGGTCTTATCCATATTATTTATAATGTTTGAGGTCATTCACCCGAAATTGCACTACCTATTACGATCACTGCTAATCATTAGAACGTTCATACGAATAGTCCCTATCTAAGGTAAATGTACAGTGCCATGGTATCATGGACAGTGCTACAATCTTGAACAATCCCAATAAAAGTAATTACATATTATAGAACGCTAATGCCTTACAATAAGATAAGATTATATTCGGACCTACCTCTATTAAAATTTAAACTTTTGAAAGTGTCTTTTTGTACGTTATTGTTCAAATTGTTATTGTTCATCACTGGAGCACTGTCCATCATGGGTGCATTTACCATAGTTCCTTTTTACCCGAAGTAGGAGAGTAGGTAATGTGTTTTTTCAACTTATGTACTCAATGTAAGTTTGTTCCCTTGTGGCGCTATATAAACGCGTGGGCCGATTGCGATAATTGTTATGTCATGTTCACAACTGACGGAGAAATTGGCGAACATACATAAAAAAAACACAGTGGAACATAGAACATTCTTTTTTGAAGTCGGTTAATTAATACGGCCCATTAATTACACACGAACTAACACGTTCGTGTATTGTGTATATATAATTCTGAATCACCAAACATAGTAAATAAACATAGCATACTTACGGTTCCCCTATGGAATCCATAATCGTCATTATGTCCTAATGCATCTTTTTTCCCAATTTTCGTTTATCCTAAAGGTTTCTTAGATTTAAAATTGCGTGGTCTAAACATTAAGTTTTGTCAGTAATTGAATTTAATACTTTACTTGAATTGAATATTATGAAAACTCACATTTTTGACGTGTTACTCGGTACTGTATTAGTTAATTGTGGCAACTTCACTGGTCAAATTGTGTTATGTAAGTTTTTCTGTTATATTTTTTCTTTACTTGTACCGTTTGTGCCCAAATAAACATTAAACATTAGGTAATCCGCATAAATTTTAAAACTTTCTAGTGTGGTTATAATACAAACCTAACCTAACCGAGAAAACTTAAAAAGTTGCCGGACTCATCTGAAAACCAGTTTAGGGCAAATTAAAATTAGGACAAATTATGTTAGGACAAACGTTGTTATGGATTCCATAATCGTCATTATGTCGTAATGCATCGTTTGTCCGAATTTTCGTTTATCCTAAAGGCTTCATCCGCATAATTTTTTTAACTTTCTACTGTTGTTATAATACAAATCTAACCTAACCGGGAAAACTTAAAAAATTGCCTGACTCATCTGAAAACCAGTTTAGGGCAAATGAAAATTAGGACAAATTATGTTAGGACAGACGTTCTTACTTAGATACTTCAGGGGTGTAATGCTCAGTCGAGCCTCCATTATACGCCAGATAACCGTTCTGTGTGTGTATCATTTGGTGATAGTCCCAGGAGGACCCCCAGGCACCCCATGAGGGGGACGCAGGTCTGCTCCCGTGTGACTGGTGGTTTGAGGGTCTGTTGTCGTGAAACCACCCAGGCCCGGCCGACGTGTGTAAGAAGAGTTCTGAAAAACAAACGAAGTTTTCATTAAAAACAAATGAAGTTTTACGGCCATTGTTTTGCATTTAGTAATATTGCGTGTTAAAGTCGCCTTCAATAGAACTTGTGAACGATGTAAACAAATTAGTACTGTTTGACACGTATAACCTAAAATATTACCAAGCGTGTTTTTATTAAAAATAACGTAAAATGAATACTTATTTCATCTTAAACTTAATATGAAAATAATGGTCTAGTGTATAAATCATTGCAAAGACCTCACTTGATCTTTAAAAGCACGTGATTATAGAGTAATCATGGCGAATTGGTTCGTTTGGTTTTGTTTAAATCTTTTGCAATGTTTAAAATTAAAGTTAAACATACATAAACTCACGCCTTTATTCCCAGAGTGGGGTAGGCAGAGCTACAGAATTACCAACAACTATAAAAACTTGTTGATAATTCTGTAACCACATTTTGCACACTTAGGCTGAGATATTTACCAGTGTATTAGTGACAGGTTGCAAGCCCATCGCCTAACAGCACTATACGCCTTTATTCCCTTAGCCGTCTCTAAAAATTTCAAGTTAAAGTTTAAAATGTCAATTCAGAACTATTTCAGCGTCAAAATGTTGTTTCTTTGATGATAACATAGGGTAAAGTCACCAGTGGTCTGTCAGAGACCTATACTTTGTATCAGTGGGAAGAGTACGAAAGATAATTCCCACTCTTCGCACTCATTTAAGGTCTCTGGCTGACCACTGTAACTTTACCCTATGTGGAATTATGAAAAGCCAATCAGTCCACAGTTTATTCAATGTAACATTGGCCTAAAAGGATGTTAGACGAAACGATTTTATACCAAACAATTCGTTCATTCAATACAAAATGGACACATTCCAAAATGAGTCAGTGTTGCATTTTAAAATGAGAATCTTCGTATAAGATTTTTAATGCAAGAGCAAATTATTTTGGAATGTGTCTGTTTTGCATTCAATGAGCGAATTATTCGACACAACATTTTTAAGATTCGAAGGGATACCGACAAGCATATCGCTCATTGAATACAAAACGGACACATTCCAAAATAATTTACCTACTCTTCCATTAAAAATCGTATTTGAACCGCTTCTAACTTTAAAAGGCGACACTGACTCATTTCGGATTGTGTCCGTTTTGTATTCAATGAACGATATAGCAAATCAAATGTATCCTGTTTGAGTAAACGCGTGGTTTCTAAACAAGGAAATCTACTTCAGTTTTTGTAATCATGTTTTTAGGGTTCGTTACACTGTCCGACCGACCGTCCGTCCGCCTTTTGAACCGGTACGAATAGCAGGTTGATGTTGACGTTTATTTTTCAGAATGTGTTATTGCGGCAGATTTACTAAGTATTTTTAAATAACGCAGAGTAAGAAACATACCCATACAAGAAACGTATTTTTATATTTGTTATATCATAAAAACGGTAAAACATAAATACGTCAAATTTGATAACTGAGATAAAACAAAGAATACTAAAAAAAACTCAAGTGTGACTTGGGCTCGCGCTGCTTCGATTCGAAATCGAATTCAAATTGTAATCTATACTAATATTATGTTTGTTTGTTTGCTTGTTAGTTTGTTTGTATAAACACGCAAATCTCAGGAACTACTAGTCCGATTTGAAAAATTCTTTCAGTGTTAGATAGCCCATTTATCTAGGGAGGCTGTAGGCGGTATATCATGCTCACATAAACTGAAGCGAAGCGAGGACGGGTCGCTAGTATCATATAATAATAGCTACTGAATCCTGACTGCGCAAGTATGACTCGTGCTTGACCGGTCTTAACAGAATGTTTTGTTATTTGCCGCACTGTTTCCGTTTCCGATTCCCACGATACGAGTACACGCTACGCCTAGTGTGGGAGCCTATTCTGAAAAAACCTGCATTAACTATGGTGTTCTGTAAATATTTGTTTTTCTTTCATGCTAGCCCTCTAGAAAAACTGGAAAAGGGGCGAATCTGAAGTACCCGAAACCGACGTGCATGCATAACTCGATGTATGAATGTGGAAGAAGCGAAAGAGATTTGTCAGGATCGTAGCAGGGGAAAGAAGTGGTCTCTGCCTACCCCTCTGGGAAGCATAATTGAATGTATGTATGTTTTGCTAGAGTGGGCAAACGAGCTATTGAGTCGGTCTATAGGCAATCGATTTAACCCTTACGTATCTTCAGCGATTTATACTACCGAAACTAGTATAAATATCAGATTTTGATAGTTTCGTCCACATATACAGGTGGCCCATAAACCAACGTCAATCCGCCTAGTGCTAATAGAGCAACTAAAAACCAATCCATTGAACCCCAATGTATGTTCAGCGAATTTTACTAGTTATGGAGATATTGATAATTTTGATCTGAATTTTTGTAATTTTTCCTTATGCCCAGGTCACGAAAAATCCCTCGTTTCATATTTTATTTCATAAGTTTTTGAGTAGTATCTTACATTATTAGAATCATTACGAATCAGCAAAGTTTTTAAACCTATTCGCCCGTTTTTTTTAATTAACTGTCTAAGCTGTCATGACATAGAGTTGTTTTTTTCCATACATAGTGACAAACAAACATTGGGGACACACAAGCAAATGTAATTAAAAACTTCATTTATTCGTAATGACTGTAATTATACCACTATACAACTTTGGAAATAAAATATGAAATTAAGGATATTTTGAGACATGCGCCAATTACAAAAATTCTGATTGAAATGACCAATATCTCCATACTTAAGTAGTAAAATTCGCTGAACATACATTGGGGTTAAATGGATACATTTTTAGCTGCTTTATTAGCCCTAGGCGGGTTGACGTTGGTTTATGGGTCACCCTGTATATGTACCTAAACGAGATTATCAAAATTATTCAAAATCTGCTAGCTAGGCTATAGACTGGTATTCAAGGTATTTGGTCTTTAAAACCAAATAATATGCCTATTATGTTTTAAGATACGCAAGACATCGGCGAGAAGAACTTTATTACGAAACCACAGATAATATTATTTCAACACTAATTGAATTAATTCCAACAACCCTGTGAAGCAACTTAATTTCGTGTACCAAAATTACAGCATTTAACAACCTGCAGAGTTTATTAATTAGACGAAATTATGAAAATCAGCAGAGCTTTCGTGTTTTCGAAATTGTCAAAACATGCATAATTTATTTATTAAACTCGTTTGTATGTTGATGACTGCATCCGCAAGGCCAAAACGATTTAGGCATACATGTCGGAGTAATTTAAAATCCTGTACCCTTACCAGGAGTTACAATTACCGTACTCGCTAGCGAGTCGAATGCTCTGTCCCTCGCACTCTATAAGGATACTGGCGAAGTCTGCGAGGGACACAGCTTCGACGCTCTAGCGAATACGATTATTGTAACTCATGGTAAGGGTGATGTATTCGTGGGCTCTGCCGGCGTTCGCTTGTAGAATGAGGAAAACCAACCGGGCTACCTTGAGATTTACCTTTCGTTACCTCTCTCGCTCGATATCACGTTGATCTTCCATTATAGGATCGATAATTGGACGGATTATTTTGAAACACCTATATACCTTCACGCCTGTCTCCCAATGGGTTAGACAGAGGCTATGGAACGCCAGGGGGCCTAATTATGCTATCTCACACGTACATAAATAATAAATATCAGTGGAACAATGTTACACCAACTGACGTAGTCCCAAACTGAGCACCAGGCTTGTACCTACTATGGGTACTAGACAACGATATAAATACTTATATAGAGAAATATACACTTAAATACATTAGAAAACATACAAGACTCAGGAACAAATATTCGCGCTCATCACACAAATATCTGCCCTTACCGGGTGAACCCAGGACCGATAGCTTCGAAGGCAGGGTCACTACCAACTAGGCCAGCGCGTCGTCACATAAGCAAGAGAGTGACGGATGCCTTATCCACACTTTGTCACGTGATAAACGCAACCTTATTAAACCGCAGATAAGAGAGTCCGTGGCCTTGTGGCTTAGGGGGTCAACTCGTGATCATAAGGTACCGAAAAATAAATTAAAAATAGGCTTGTTAAAAACAAAAATTAAACAAATATTACTGTCTGATTGTTAGTGCTGTTGGGGTTGATTTGAACTTATATTATGTATAACCATTCTGGCACTCCCAACGTTAATTAGTCAGTAAGTAAGTAAGCACTAGCATCTGTGTACCTACCAAGTAGTATTAGAATATTGAGCGCATCAGTCGTCAACAAACTGACACACAGTTTGGCGACATTTAGATTATGGTACTATGTAAAAATAAACATATTTACAATAAATAATTTAAAAAACAATTTCGAAACCCCGCGGTCTCCAATGAGTTTATCTAACTTAAGTGCATTAATGCTCTTACGGTGAAAAACATCGTGAGGAAATTTGCATAGGTATTCGAAGGAAGGAAGGAAGGTTGTGTGTTTGACGAAAGAGATATACAGATCGATAGTGAGTGGACGGGTCGGAAGGGGCCGCCCTAGGCGTACTTTTTCGAGTCAAATCGGTGAAATACTGGAAAAGGGCCGAATCTTAAGTACCCGAAACCGACGTGCGTGCATGACTCGATGTATGAATGTAGAAGAAGCGAAAGAAAGTCAAGATCGTAGCAAGTGGAAAGAAGTGGTCTCTGCCTACCCCTCTGGGAAACAGGCGTGATTTAATGTATGTATGTATGAGTGTTAGAGGGAAATTGCACAAACGGTACCAACGGCGAGCGAGAATGAGTGGAGATGTCGGTAATTTGAAACTGATGAGGAAATGGCAATGTTGTGTCGACTAGATTTCGTTAATTTGACAAGGTTTTGTACTTAGTATAGTACAAATTGAATGAACATTATAAATTCAAAAGCGCACCTTGAGCCCGGCATAACGATGCAGTTAGCCTTGTTGATAGTGAGGCTGTCTCCGAAGATAGCGGTCTCGGGTTCGATTCCGGGTCAGGGCAAATATTTGTGGGATGAGCGCGAATATTTGTTTCTTACGTATATAAGTATTCATTTCTCTATACAAGGTGTTACAATTCCCGTAATCCCGAAAGGGGGTTAAATGGTGCCTTATAATAATTCCATTTACAATATTTGAGAACCGTACTATCACTTACCGACAAAAAAAAATTGATTTCATTGATGTGGAAACCCTATTTCAGTAAAATTAAAGAGTAAACTACGCAGAATGTATATGTACATTTTTACCTAATTCGTGAAACGGATCAAGCCTACCTACTAACAAATTTGAAATTGACAACATATTTTTTTTTCCGTTTTGACGTTTTTTGAAACCAGTACTTAAGCCTATTGAACCTTTGTGGATGAAAACCAGAAAAACCATCAAAGTTGTGAATTATTAAATTGGTAAGTAGGTCTCTCTGTTAAAACAATCTATGCTCACTCCGGTTCCCTGACAGGACAGCTTACTATTGTTGTCATTATTTTTGGCTTTGATAATTTATTATATTTTTTAAGGGGTATTTTGTAACACGTTGTATAAGTATGCTTATTATTGCTTAGTACTTATCCATTGCATAAGCATTTTTTTGTAGAACTAATGACTTTAAATTAGTAGAATAGGATAAACGAAATAATTTCGAAGATTAGTTTGAGTCAGTACATTGCTAATTTATGGTTATGGAACTGTTAATAACTTATTACCTATTAGATTTATTTAAATGTAAATTTTGCATGCCAGTTGCTGGTAAAATGTGTGAAACCACTTGAACTGTAAACAACTTTTTTATACCTACCACATTTTAAGCAAATAAAGAATATTTGATTTGATTTGATTTGATTTAAGCATAAGCCTAGAACTTAGTTTGGGCCTAGAACAATTTGTGGGATTGCCCCCCGATATTTATTAGTTGTATTTATTTATTTATTATCCCACGACCCTCTCCGCCAAGAATAATAAAAAATCAACACTTGGACATATTTCTTCTAAAAAACACCTTTTCTACTCATCGAAATAACTTCTCTGATAAAGTGTTAAAGACATCCTTTATCACTTGTGTGGTTGTCTACCTATGGCACCGCAGCTTATTTTTTTTTATTTGAAAGCAGGTGTTATATCGCTGGGTTATAGTTAGGTTTCATGAAAATCGGTTCGTCCTTTTAGGAGATATCAGCTCTGAAAGACAGGGATCACCATTATATCGGGTATTTTATGTAGGTATCTAATTTTTTATTTACATAATTAATGATCGGTATGTTTGCAACTCAAAAACTACCTACCTACCTCTATAAATAATTTGTCCACTGAAGGTTAATTATGTATAAATTACAGAAAACTCCCACAAAAAACCCAAACGAAACATTAAAAAAAAACTTACTTATTTAAGTTTACCTTGTACGGTACAACGGGGTAAATAGGGATTAAGGGGTAAGTAGGGACAAAAATTAAAATAAGCCATAACTTGTTACAAATAAGAACTAGTATTACACGGAAAATAATGTTACGTCTCTTGGAATTAATTTCAGTCTTATAATTAGGATCATACAGGGTGGTTCTCGATAAACTTTGATAAACTGTACATATTAAAAGGGGTGAAATTTTAGGTTAATTTATCGGTAAGTAAAACAATTTTTTTTATTTTGTTTTGTAACTGTTTTTTTTTACAGATATTTAAACTTTTTAATAAAGTTTGGGCAGTACACTTACTTGTGACGAAACGTGTTTTTATGAAAACAAAATGACATTTTTGCAGTAATTTTTCAAAAAAAAAGTAGTTACTCGGTTTTTTTTTTATTGGTCTAATATTGTTATCAGTTATTATAAACCTTACTAAAGTCAATACTACGCATTTTGTTTTATCTTTTTTGGGCCATTAGATCAAACGTTACACCGTCACAAGTAAGTGTACCACCCAAACTTTATTAAAAAGTTTAAAAATCTGTAAAAAAAAACAGAAGCTAAATAAAATTAAAAAAATTGTTTTACCGATAAATCAACCTAAAATTTCACCCCTTTCAATATGAACAGTTTATCAAGAACAACCCTGTATATTTCATTTTAGATTGTGTCCCTACTTACCCCTTAATCCCTATTTACCCCGTTTTACAATATTGCACTCACCAAAAAGCACTAGAATCACAAAACTCATTTTTAACGATGTTTTAACATTCACTAAAGGCTGCTTGTCGCTCCGTATATATCGAGCTCTGGCGTCGGACTGGCCACTACACGATAGTTCGTCTTCGAAAGGATGTGCGCAGGCGCAGGCCCGGTGCAATTCGCACTTTGGGCGCTGAGGTGTTACTCTCTTTTTAAAATACGGTCAAGTGTGAGTCGGACTCGTTTGTGGCTATAGGTAAAAAAGTATGTACAAGAAAATAAATAATTGAAATGTGCAGATTAAGCCCTTTCATATGACACCCCATTTGCTATAATCATACCACTTTCATTTTTAAACTCCCCATTCTAGATCCCTTCTAGATTATTTTTAAATTAATTAAATCTAATTAAAAATAATATTTAATAAATAATAATTAAATTAAGGAATGACTTTCATTTGACCACTTAATGCCGGTCCGAATTGGTTTTACATAAAACATAATGAAACCTCTCCAATATTTTATTTTTTAAATACAACTAGCGACCCGCCCTCGCTTCGATTCGCTTTATGTAAGTATAATATATAGCCTTCCTCGATAAATGGGCTATCTAACACTGAAAGAATTTTTCAAATCGGACCAGTAGTTCCTGAGATTAGCGCGATCAAGCAAACAAACAAACAAACCAACTCAAAGATATCTAGCTTACATTTACATTCGAAGACAACTGTTGTCATGTCAAAATTATTTGTTTACAAATTAACTGTAATTCTTATGATGAAATTAATATATGAATGAGACCATTTTCTCTTTCGAGTTATGTGTGATGAATGTTAATAATTTGTGTGGTGAGGTTTATCAAGAGAGTCGAAACGACGGCATCAACATTTCTTTCATTGAATACAAAACGGACACAATTCGAAATGAGTCAGTGTTGCATTTTAAAATTAGAAGCGGTGGTAATTGGAATATGATTTTTAATGGAATAGCAAATTATTTTGGAATGTGTCCGTTTTGTATTCAATGAGCGATTTATTGTAGAAACTCATGATTGGTATGGAATTTCCTATTAATAAATTGAATGTGGAAGTGCTGAACTAATTAAGGTTTAGGTAATAAGACTAATAAGCAATGACCGAATGCTTAAAATACTTTGAAATAATAAATTTATTGTATTGCGATTGTTTGTTTACATTATGTTTGAATGACGTTCGTCTATTATGTTATGACTTTAAAAACAGATCACAGATAGTAAACAAACATCTTTCTAAATCTTAGACGTAGTACACCCATTTTTCTAAATAGTTCAGCCATTTTTGCACAGTAAGTAGCGAGGTTAATTTAATAATATTTTAAATAACAATAAACTTTTTCGAGTCAAATCGGAGAAATACTGGAAAAGGGCCGAATCTTAAGTACCTACCCGAAACCGACGTGCGTGCATGACTCGATGTATGAATGTGGAAGAAGCGAAAGAAATTTGTCAAGATCGTAGCAAGTGGAACGAAGTGGTCTCTGCCTTCCCCTCTGGGAAACAGGTGTGATTTAATGTATGTATGTATGTAAATAACAATAACAGTTTTAATCATGAAATGCTTCAAATCAGATCCTTAGAAAAGGCTATGTTTTCGAATAAAAATGTTAAAGCCAGGAGTATTTTTTTTGTATCTCAGTTAGGCAGCCGGGCTTTTATTCGTTTTATTTATTTGTTTATTGTAAAATTTTTAATTAATACTTACCGTCAGGTTTTTACCTTCTTGGCCGTTTACTTATCTAAATACCTATATACTTAAAAACAACGGACGGTCGGACGGACGAGCGAAATCGCAGCGGCGAGTTTAATTAGTCGCGTCAGAGCGAACAAAACAAATTTTAGCGCGTGCTTTTTCAAATAAGCAGCCTTATACGTTCGATCCATCGGCAGAAAACATGCTGCTAAATTGAAAATGCACGCGCTAAAATATGTTTTGTTTGTGACGGGACTACTTAAACTCGCCGCTTGGACATCCACTCGTTCTTCCGTTCGACCGTCGTTATTAAGAAAATCACTACCCTGATAAAAAATCTGAAATCACCCTTAAAATCTTTTAACTGCTGACAGTTGGGCGTTGATTGAAGGATGCCGCGCGCTGCGCTCTGGGGCCCGTTTCACAAAAAGTCCTATTAGCCTAATAATATTAGTGTTTTATCTCATAAATACAATTAAAAAATGAGACAAAACACTAATATTATTAGACTAATACTTTTTGTGAAACGCTCTGTAGAGTTTTAAGCAAACACATTTATAGAGATCTAGCCCTAAAATGCATAGCGTTTCGAAAATCGAACGCGTCTTTAATGTTCATTTCCAAATTTGAATTTTGACAAAGCTACAAATCTAACTGCATAAATTCTAAGATTGAAATTTGCTTAAAATGTATGTTTGAAATTGAACTTTAAAATATACGATGTCAATCTACATCATCATGCATTTAAGGGTTAAGCTATAATTTATCCGATTTTAAATTGTTTTGAAAGAAATATTATTGTTTCTGTTGGTTACTTACTACTTTTATGTATACTTTAATTCATTAAAACTCCTTAAAAATCTGACACTTAAGCTGCACCCGCTGCTACACTACTCACCATTTTCCTGATTTTACGGCATGGAAGGTTTTTTAATGACAAAATTGATATTTTAGGCGAAAAAGGAGCATTTTGAGGTAATAAAAGTTTACTAAACAAGACAAGTTGGTATGGAGTTTAGACTGTATATTGATGAGTGAGTCACGGGTATTTTGCGGCCATTGTCCGACCTCTATCATTTGCTTCGTGTGAACGGGAAAACGCCAACTGCCTAGTGAACTTGCGCGGTTTACCTTTGAAGAGCGCTTGTACAGTGCGTTCGATTCAAATAAGAGATTACCTATAGTACTGTTGGTTTTATTATTGGAGTGTATTTATTTAAATATTTTAATGCACGAAATTAAAATAGTGTACAAAAGGTGGACATAACGCTACAAGCATTCTCTACCATTCATCCTTAAGGTGAAATAGAAATCAAAATGTAGGTGGGACACGTACATGTTAAGATATCAGCATTACATACATACATACATACATACCTTTACGCCTGTCTCTCAATGGGGTAGGCAGAGACTATGGAACGCCAGGTGCACCGGTCTAAACACACAATTTTCGCTTCCTCTACATTCATCAATCTCTTCATGCATCAGCATTACAAATTGTTCCTAATGGTTTTTGCGATATTGGAGGGAGTCGCAGTTCAAATCCGGATCGAGCCCAAGCTAGGCGCGTGCCGAGGAACTGCCCCACGTTTCGTAGTGTCCATTAAATTCATGATTCAGTAGCTGGTAGTAAATAGTGATAAATAAAGATAATTGACAATTGGGATTGACCAAAAAAAATAACTCACGGGTTTTACTTTCTCGTTCGAAAGAATAGGAAATTTTAAGATTTTTAAGACACCGATTTCAATTATTTTGTATTTGACCCAATAGTTTTGTTTTAATATCTTTTTCTTTTATTTATAGCTAGATGTATGTGATACTTGCGTTTGTAGTACCATCAAGTAACATGACCTCTCCGACATATATATAAGAATATCTCGGCGGGCCGGACACAGTGGACAAGCGCTTTATATCCTTCCAAAGGCTCTAGCCAGAACCGGTTCTTTAGGTACCTCGTCAGCTCGTCACCAAGAACCTTAAACAATATTTCTTCGATCGAGAGAATGGACCAGGGTTATTTACAAGATGTTTACTTATTAGTAAGTGTGTTGTTTTTCGTCGGATCGCTACTACAGTGGAACATCAGGTGATTCTGAGATAAAAAAAGCAATATGATTATGTATACTCGTATTATGGTAATATAAAACGAGAATCTGTTTAATAATTCAAACGTATTAGGTATTCAAATTATTAATACAAAGTCACTTAGTGTTTATCTTGAGCTGGGTTGTGACAGACGCGGGAGGGAAACAACATGCTCTTATTATAGTGTTATTAGAAAATTATAAAATGGCTTCAAACTTCTTCCTGTTGGGACTGTACTTACTAGGTAAGTGTTTAATTACCTAACTGTACATGGTGTTTCTTTTACAATAAGGAGTTCAGAATTTAGGGTGATTATTTTTGAGAAAACATGTTTTGGCATAATTGTTTTGCTTATTAATAAGGGGTCATAAGGTGATGGAACCTGTAATGGACACGGCACCAATAATGGACATTTAATTCTTATTTTACCGAAGATAAGGGTTATTAATTTACCCGTGTGGTTGCCGGGTTAGAATAGTGCCACTCCATATCTTCCCGTGGATGTCGTAAGAGACGGCTAAGGGAATAAAGGCGTATAGTACTGTTAGGCGATGGGCTTGCAACCTGTCACTAATATACTGGTAAACATCTTAGCCTAATAAAAGTGCAAAATGTGGTTACAGAATTATTAACAAGTTTTTAGAGTTGTGTGTAATTCTGTAGCTCTGCCTACCCCACTCTGGGAATAAAGGCGTGAGTTTATGTATGTATGTATGTAAGGGTTATTAATCTATTCTGCAACAATCAATTTAGGTCCGATTGAAATTTGAATTAAAAGTGAAGTGTCCAACATTGGTCCCGTCACCCTAATTTTACCATATTTAAGGTCCCGTTAAAAAAAAAAACGCTTATGAGCTCACCCTGATCACCAAAATTGTGAAAATCAATATGTGCGTCCATAGTAAATAAAATCAGAAGGAAATAAAAACATCTTCAGAAATTTATAGAGATTAAATGAAGGAAAGGACGAGTGAAAGTCCAAGGGGCGAGTTTAAGTAATCCCGTCAGTGCAAACAAAACATATTTTAGCGCGTGTATTTTCAATTTAGCACCATGGTTTCTGCCGATGGATCGAACGTATAAGGCTGCTTAATTGAAAATGCACGCGCTAAAATGTGTTTTGTTCGCTCTGACGGGACTAGAAAAACTCGCCACTGCGATTTAGCTCGTTCGTCCTGCCGTCCGTTGTTTTTGAGAAAATAACACCCCAGAAAAATGAGTATATATACCTACGGAGTACTCGGTGCGTGAGTGAGACGGACACGGGATCGGCTTTCTTTATGTGGATCCACCCTGTTTTGCGCAAGGTTTATTTTTTTGTAAGTACCTTTATAAGGAAAAATATCAAAAACCAGGGTCAGTATTAATTATTTCCGTTTCGTTCGCTATACATTAATTCTCCGCTATCCCGTATACTTAGTTGTACTTACTCAAGAAAACGTAATATTTTTGATGGACGTATTATTTTTGGGAACATACTCTATGAACACCTCTCTGGGCATCCTGTATATATAAATTCGTGAAAATAAAAAGATGATTTTCTAGATATATTTTAAGCAGACCAACATAGGTACAACACGCCTTTGACCATTTAAAGGTGAACCTTGACGATACAGGTTTTTCTAGCATTTCGAAGCGACGATGGCTGACTATAATATACACAATTATCGTATTAAGGTGCACCCACACCGGTGCGTATATTACGGTGAACTGTATGTATTTATGTAAACACTTCATTGTACAAACAAGAGATACAAATTATAAAATAGACAAAAATATAACAGGGATGTACAAAGGCGAACTTATCCCTTTAAGGGATCTCTTCCACTTAACCTTTGAGCGATAGGGAAATAATTAATTAATTTAATTCATTAACCATCTTATCCATTATAACCTACCGCCAAACAGCAGTGTTCGCATTGTTGTGTTCCGGTTTAGGTATAAGACAGCCGGTGAAGTGACTAGCATAGAGGCATTCCATCTTAGTCCTCAGGCTTGGCAACGCATTTGCAGTCTTAGAATTGCATTGCAGTCTTGTAAATGCGAATGTCTATGGGTCACAGTTTCCACTTACCATCAGGCGGCCTGTGTGCTCGCTAGTCTTCTCTATGCCATAAAACAAAAAAATACAACGAATAGCCATATGTATAAGCACAACATTAAAAGTAACGTTGCGGTGTCGTTGCGTAAGCAAAAGACGGGGCCATAGTGACCGAAGATTCCGCACTAAAACTGTGCAAATTGTTTTGTGGAACAATGCATAACATGTAAACTTTGTGTTTCTTATAATCAGACCTCGGACAGAGTGAGACATTTTTACGTCATTAATGTCAAGTGTAGATGTTAATATAGATATACCTCAAGATGAAATATTGAAAAGAATTCATGAATTATAATTAAACTAAAATGACAGTGCATTATGTACAAAACGAGTAGGTATTATTTATTTATTCTATTTTTTCTTTGCTATTGGTTATTGTAATAAAGAGCTATAATTTTTTCTAAATTTTCAATTTTCAACTCACTTCTTCTTGAGTTTAATATCCACTTAAAGATGGAAAAAGACCTTTCTACTTCCACTGAAGTGAGCGGAGGGAAGTTGTACATTAAAATACCGTCCACATCTGTTCCTTCCGAAAAAATTTCAGCATAGTCCCTAAACAGATCTAATTCTGGGTTTCTAGCTATGACGTCTTCTAATTTCTGACTGACAGAAGCATGACTGCTAATTATGTAAAGATCTAATTAGAATCATTTCATTCGTTATTCAATTACATCACATCTACCATTGAATGAATACGTAGGTATGTCCATATTATGCAAACTCTTAAAACAGCTCACCCTGTCCGAGGTCTGGTTATAATAAACAAATAAATAAAAAATAAAACAACATGGCGCCGTAATATATGCACCGTTAAGCTCCGGTTTGGGCGCAGCCTTATATCTCGGGTGATTCTTTTTTCCGGTCATTCTCCAGGTTTGTGTTCTTTGTCTAATATACGCGTAGGTTTTTTTAACTATAAAATGATACAATTATTTGCTTCTAATTATCTTAATGTAGTTCGGCAATAGGGTATTTGACAACAGTGAAATTAAATTGTTGTAAACGACTAAGCGATCTCTTCGAGATAACCATTGGATACTGACTTTTAGGAAATTTTAAATAGGAATAATAGTACATTGTGTATTAAGGGTGGTAAAGAAAGAATTACAAACGAGAGTCTGTTAGAAGCCCGAAGCCGTAGGCTGAGGGCTTTAATGACTCGAGCTTAGTATTTCCTTTACCACCCGTGTAACATACAATGCTTTTCATCACAATTGCGAGGAAATGAAATAAAATCAGACAAAAGATCATATTTTTAACTTATTAGCAGCAGACTACATCATTGTCTGTGGCTTACCACAGATAATGTCAAACGTGTTCGGAGTCCGATTCTAGTGACATATGAGATCAATAGTTTATTATGCGAGATTGTTATTAGGAAATAGTATTCAACTGACATTTCATCTCGAATGAAACTTCATATCGAATGGCACAAGAATTAGGGTCCTGACGTATTTGTGATAGTTTGAGTCCACGTTTAAAAAAAAAAGCTATTACGCACTTAAGTAACGAAATGGTAAAAAAAAGGCCCGCGGGTATTATTTTGGATTTACGGTCGATTTTTCTAGCATGTTAGGACACTATTTACGAGCAAGTGTGATGAAAAATTTAAAATATATTTATGGTTCCTTATAGTTTGTGGATTTCTTATGCCTTTCAAATATATTTCGAAAGAAATTGCAACAAGAAATGCTATCGATTGTTTTTATTACAAATATCTATTTCACATTTTCAACTATTTAAAAGTTATCTTAAAGTGATCGCTCTTTAGCGATAAGACCGCCTGTGGTTTACCTTTTTATATGGCATAGAGAATACAATCAAGCACACAGGCCACTTGATGGTAAGTGGAAACTGTGACCCATAGATATTCGCATTCACAAGACTGCAATGCAATCCTAAGACTGCAAATGCGTTGCCAACCCTGAGGACTAAGATGGAATGCCTATATGCTAGTAATTTCACCGGCTGTCTTATCCCCAAGCCAGAACACAACAATGCCAACACTGCTGTTTGGCGGTAGGTTAATGGATAAGATGGTGGTAGCGATCCGGACGGACCCTGCACAAGGTCCTACCACCCGCAAAATTTCTACTTTTAATCTTCTTCAATATGTTGTGTTCTATAAAATATGTATACCTATCGGAAGTCGATAAACGAGAACGTCCTATGACAGCTCAAAAATGCTACGAGAATTCCGGCCTCTGAATGAATTATTCTTGGAACTGCTTCGGTTATTGAACGTGATATACAGCCTATAGGCGTATGAGGGCAGTGTATAGTACATTGTGTATTAAGGGTGGTAAAGAAAGAATTACAAACGAGAGTCTCTTAGAACGGAAATGTCAAACGGGTTCGGAGTCTGATTCTAGTGACAGTGGAGATCAATAGTTTATATGCGAGATTTTTAGGAAATTGTATGCAACTGACATTTCATCTAGAATGAAAGTTAATTTCGAATGGCACAAGAGTTGGGGTCCTGACGTATTGTGATAGTTTGAGTCCACGTATAATATTTAAAAAAGAAGCTATTACGCACGATAGGGCGTAATGGTAAAAAAGGCCCGCGGTTATTATTTTGGATTTACGGTCGATTTTTCTAGCATGTTAGGACACTATTTACGTGCAAGTGTGATGAAAATAAACTTACGATTCACTATCGTGACGCATATGACGTAATGGAAAAGTTACCGTTGTTCATTTTAGTCCTTCACTAGGGTAAAGTCACCAGTGGTCAGCCAGAGACCTGGGGCCCAGACAATGCACTACGCTAGCTAGCGTTTCTCTTCATTTAGTTTTTAAACCAATCGCGTCACTGGTAGATGACGTACGAAAAGTCACGTGATGTGCCAGTGACGCGATTGGTTTTAAAACTAAACGAATAGAAACTATAGTTAGCGTGATGCATCTTGTCTGGGCCCTCTGTAGTGAACCTTATATGAGTGCGAACAGTGGGAAGTTTATCTTTCGTACTCTTCCAATTCATATATAAACTTTAGGCATAGGCCGAGTACAGGTCTACAGGTCAACAGTGGTTGACTTTACCATACTTGCACTTTTTTTTTTAAACTTCGCATTTCTAATTCTAGAAAAATGTTACAATAACTGTATTATTTTTCCAGTAGTTTGCCACGGCAAAACTATCAACACAACAGCTGATCCCCAACTGGCAAATCCTGAAGTCTACAAATCCCCCACCTTCAACCTCACCGACAACTCCAGGACAACTGAACACCCGATCCGAGCCACCACCAGGAAAAATAAACCCTCAGGGTTCGCCCAAGTAGAGGAGGATATTTTCCAAAGAACTGCTGTGGATTGGTTCAACATTCATTTAGGGACACTGGCCACTAATCTGCCAGCGAAGAACAATACCGAACCAATTCTGGGATGGCATATCGCTATATACAGCAAGGGACAGACAACCTATGAACAGATTTGCGGAGGATCCTTGGTGACCAAGGACGTGGTTTTATCAGGTAGGTGGAAAGTAAGGACCCATATCTCATTTATTAGCGGGCTGAAAATGACATTTTGAAAGTGGAGTGAAAATGAAAAAAAAAAAAAAAAAATGTGGCACATAAAACAAAAACAGTTTGCAATCAATAAAAAAGTCTTAACCTAAATAAATTTTTTTCTTTACCGCCAAAATGGTCTCCATTCAGCGTTACGCCCATCTCAGGGTATTGTTACTTAGTCGGTTTAAAAATAAAATCATAATCAAAATGTTGATTCAGTCAATTGGCCACATACGGGCTCTTTTACACGTCGGTAATGAGTGAATCTACTAGCGCTTCGGACAAGACCATCATTGCAGAGAACAAGCGCCACAAGAGACTCCAGCAGAAGGTCATTTTTTCAAACATAAAATACAATAATACTTAAAAGTAAGTTACATTACAAGGTAATAAAGTAACAAATATTTATTATTATATCTCTTTCGTCCAGATCGAAAGTGAATGGACGGGTCGGAAGGGGCCGCCCTAGGCGTACTTTTTCAAGTCAAATCGGAGAAATACTGGAAAAGGGAATCTTAGTACCTGAAACCGACGCGTGCATGACTCGATGTATGAATGTGGAAGAAGCGAAATAAATTTGTCAAGATCGTAGCAAGTGGAAAGAAGTGGTCTCTGCCTACCCCTCTGGGAAACAGGCATGATTTAATGTATGTATGTATGTATTTATTATTAGAAAAAGCACAAATAAAACCATTACAAATGTAACAAGGCAGTAGTTTCTTGGTCAGGCTAAAACAAGATGGCGTCATGTTTCAGCGGCCCATTGTTTCTGGGACGAGGGTGGTTTGATCCCAGCGGAGCAGTTCGCTGTGGCCGGCGGCAAGCTGTCAAGAGAGTGGCACCAAGGGCTCCAGATTCACGAGTCTAATGTAAGTGTTGGTGGTTCAAGTGTTTTAGACCTAGAGGGCGCTGTAGGTATTCCTAGGGAGTTTTAGTAGAACAGTCAATATACAAAGAAAGATACAAGTAACGTATATTATAATTTGACATCACACGCACGCACGCACGCACACACGCACACACGCACACACACACACACACACACACACACACACACACACACACACCATACGTGTGTGTATGTATGTGTATTTAAATTATGTATAGCTTAAGTTTAGTATTGTAATAAGTGATTTATTTTTAAAAAAAGCAGCTTACTGTTGTGTTTCTTGCGGCGCTTCTTCTCAACAGTGGTCTCTTTGGAAGCGCTGGTTGACTCAGACTTGTAAAAGTGCCTACAGGGCCTACTTACAGAATAAATGATTTGAATTTGAATTTGTAGATGCACGTGCACGATGTCTCTGAGTGCGTAGTGTGCGTGTCTATAAGTGTCACTACAAGTATGACAAACCTGCGTGACATAAAACAACTGTGCAAAGTTAATACCTACATAGAAATCTATTCTGTGGGAACAGACATGTTCCATTCTGTACAGCGAACATCTTTCAAAAACAGTAAATATGTATGACTTTCGCAACCGATGTGACATTTAATCTTTGATTTTGGCACCCGTTTACGTTTACAGAATGCATCTTGTCTTTGCCCATACATACTTAAGTAAACTCAGTATCTTAGTAGTAAACATCGCTTACTCCATAATCATTGATTTTCCTGCAGGTCATCATCTTCCTGCCCTTCTCCCACACTAGATGGGGTCAACACAATGTTTTCTTCCACTCTCCTCTGCACTTACACCTCTCATACACATGTTATGCTTCACACAATCCAGTCTTCCTCTACTTGATATTTTTTCCTGCAGGTCTCAGAAATAATAATCAAGCCCCGCTTCCTTGGGATCAAGACCCAGTTCCAAGATGACATCGCCATCCTGAGACTTGAGAAGGGCTTCTCATACGACTACGGGGTCAAGCCGCTCTGCGTCAACTTTGACGAGGCTCTGGAGCGGAGGCAGCTCAGGAACGGGAACTTAGGAATCGTACGGTCAAGGACTTGATTTTACCTCTAGTTTGACGGCGAAAAACCTAGTTAGTGAAGTGATCCTGCCCACAAAGCTGTGGCCCTGGGTTAAACTCCCGATATAAGGGATATTATCCCCGTGTGGTAGCCGGATTAGAATAGTGCCACTCCGTATCTTTCCGTGGATGTCGTAAAAGCCGACTAAGGTAATAAAGGCGTGTAGTACTGATAGGCGATGGGCTTGCAACCTTTCACTAATACACTGGTCTCTTCGATCTTCGCGTAAGTGTGCAAAATGTGGTTACAGAATTATCAAAAAGTTTTTATAGTTGTTGGAAATTCTGTAGCTCTGCCTACCCCACTCTGGGAATAAAGGCGTGAGTTTATGTATGTATGTATGTATATGGGAAAAGTATTTGTTTCGGAGTTTTACATGTTTGCTATGTGTTTAAGTATGTTGATCTCTCAACACATATATAAGTAAATCTTATTTTTCTTTTTGTTCAGTATATCGGCCACGGGGCTCTTTTACGTTCCGATTTTTACGCATATTTTTATCGCATTAGGTTAAAATGGCAGAATTGAATCAATGTCTATTTATACAAGGTGTTACAAAAATACCCGTAAAGCCGAAAGGGGGTTAAATGGTGCCTTATAACAAGTCCATTTACAATATTTGAGAAGCGTACTAGCACCGTATGACCTACCGGCAAAATAAATAAAACCATTATTGTTTTCATTGATGTGCAAACCCTATTTCAGTAAAATTAAAGAGTAAACTACGCAGAATGTTTATGTAAGTACATTTTTACATAATTCTTGAAACCATCAAGAGACATACTAACAAAATGTACAGAGTTCGATTAGATAGATATTACAAGTCGAGTTTTGGAAGATGTGAAAAGACCTAACCTAACAAAGAAACCTAAACTAACACTTACTTTTTCGTAATAAACGTCAAATTTACAGGAACGGCTCAAACTGAGCTCCGCTTTGTTCAATGCACAACCTCGCTCGGGATAAGGCTTTGAAACCATTAAAGTTGACAAAATTATTAAATTGGTATGTAGGCCACTCTGTTAAAATAATCTATGCTAACTCCGGTTCCCTGACATGACAGCTTACTAGGGTTGACAATATTTTTGGCTTTGAAGATTTATTATATTTTTTACGGGGTATTTTGTAACACGTTGTAGATAAGTTTAGATTAGCGTTTTGATAGGGTTTTTTGTTGGCTCGTTATTTGACATAATACAAAGTTAGTCTAATTTATAACGTTATAGCTCAGTTAGTCCTTTTACTCATTAGATAAAATATTAGTTAAAAAAAATAGTACTTAACCACATTTAAAAATACAACTTAAGTACATTTTCCACCTGGCCTCATACAATAAACCAAACATTGGACACGAAAAACTTATACTGCCGTCAATTATAAAAAGGTTAAAATTAAGGTTAGGTTAGGTTAGGTTATAAGTAAAAAACAAGAATGTAATTTCTGTCAAAGGAGATATGTAACTGGATAGGTAATTCTAAATTGCGAAACTACTATGCCGGGTAGTTCGAAATCATTGTGTGAAAAAAGTTATCGCCATGCAAAGCCAGCGGTGTTTCAAAGTAATTATGCTAAAGTCGTCTATGTAGGCGTCCCGATGTTCCAGGATTTTTTACATATATCTCACAGATATTTGAAGTCTCCCGATGATATGGTGCTTATTGTTGTTGTTTTCTAGGCCAGTGTTCAAACATTTCTGCCCATTCTCCTTTCATATACAACGTCGAACAGTCTATGTACAGTCACCAGATTTAATTCGGTATCCACCTTAAGTCTAAAGTCAATCTGACATTCTACAACAGTAAGGTTGAGTTTCCTAAAAGTTACAAATTATTTGACATCTCTAATGACATTGACGACTTCAAGCACATTTTTCTTGAAATGGGTCCCAAATTAACGCTCGTGACCGTACATACATATACGTATGGGGACGGCTAACCAGAGAGAATTAAAACTAGCGCGTTCCACATATATAAAATATAATGTCAAGTAAAACACACACGGAAGAAATAACAGTTATTAGCAAGAAAGCTCACAAGCACAGGAAAGAAAGATAGTCACAGCTTTAAAGAATAAAAGTTCAGAAGCAGAAGAGAAATAATGTCTAGCACAATAGAACTAGCGAAAGAAACGTTAATATTAAAAGCGGCGCTGTTCGCAAACCACCTAGCACACGTAAACGTCGACGCGTAATAAAAGTACCGTTATCTCGGGCGGCGCAAGCGCAGCGTCCAGCCTCGAGAGCGATAAATTGCCGACTGCCTGAGAAATCCGAAGATAGCCGATCGTGGCGCTCGGCTCACGGAAACGGCCGAAGCATTCCGAAGGGAATCAGCTGCGCTTAACACTGCGCCTGCGCGCGGCCTAGCGGCTCTGGTTGGGATGTAAACATTACATCTTCAACAACCCATACTCAGTCGCCACATCAGCCCCCCCGGAGACCTTTAGGGTCGATAAAAATCCGGAAAACGTATCCGGCGACCAAAACGTGATGTTCTTGGTTCCGAAGGCGCTGGATTAACGGGGACGGTCGATGACGTTTTAGTATTGCCGGGTGCCTCAACTAGGATATAGGCTGGCTTCAGCCTATCAATAGAGATAGATACATTTTTACCGGCAACGTCGACTATAAAATATTTTTCCGACCTTTCCACTATCTTAAAAGGACCAGCATAAGGCGGCTGGAGAGATTTTCTCACAAAGTCCTGTCTCACAAAGACGTGCGAAACGGTCGCTAAGTCCTTATAAACAAAAATCTTGTGAGAACCGTGACGGGTGACTATTGCAGGTTGTAACTTCTTCATGTGAAGTCGCAATCGGGATAAAAAATCAGTGTAGTCCGTTAATAAATCAGCTGTTGGTTGCAACAAGTCACTAGGCAGTCTAAGCGGCTCGCCGTAAACTAACTCGGCGGTTGACGCAGACAAATCGTCCTTCCATGCACTACGAATTCCAAGTAGTACTAGTGGAAGCGTTTCCGTCCAGCAATCGTCTGCATGACACATAATGGCGGCCTTGAGCTGTCGATGGAAACGCTCCACCAGACCATTGGCAGCCGGATGATATGCAGTAGTTCGCAAGTGACGTGACCCTATAATGGCAGAAATCTGACTAAATACATGGGACTCAAACTGTCTACCCCGGTCAGTGGTAACATTGTGAGGACAACCAAACCGAGATATCCACATGGAAATAAATGCTCTCGCTACCGTCTCCGCCGTGATGTCATGCAAGGGTACTGCCTCTGGCCAACGCGTAAACCTATCTACGGCAGTGAGGCAGTACCTATATCCATTGGACACCGGCAATGGACCTATAAGGTCAATGTGGACATGTGAAAATCGTCCTGACGGGGGTTTAAAACTATGAATCGGTGAATGTACGTGTCGTGTAACTTTCGACTTTTGGCAAGGAATACACGACCGTGCCCACTCCCTACAATCCTTCTTCATCCCGGGCCAAACATAACGCTCCGATACTAGCCTGATAGTTGTCCTGGCGCTAGGGTGGCTAAAGTCATGAAGAGAACTAAAAATTAATTTGCGAAACTCCGATGTTATAAAGGGGCGCGGAGCCGCCATGGACACGTCGCAAAAAAGTTTCGTCGTTGCAAAAGCGACTTTTCGCAAGTTAAGAGATGAAACATTCCGCAGCAACGTCTGCAGTTCCGTGTCCGTAGCTTGAGATGCTGCTAAAGCGTCATAGTCCAGTCCGTCAGTAATAGCGTCAGTCCTTGATAACGCGTCCGCCACTACGTTATCCTCCCCCGCAATGTAGCGGATATCAGTAGTGAACTGCGATACAAAATCGAGATACCGAAACTGTCGCGGAGAACACGCGTCGAGTGACTTTTTGAAAGCTGAAACTATGGGCTTATGGTCAGTAAGAATAAAGAAGGGTTTTAACTCTATCATATGGCGAAAGTATTTTACCGACTCATAAATAGCAAGGAGTTCTCGGTCATATGCGCTATACTTAACTTGGGCAGCTGTCAACTTGCGAGAGAAAAACCCAAGCGGCTGCCAATTACCCTCAACTTCCTGCTGTAGCACGGAACCAATAGAAAGGTCTGAAGCGTCTGTTACAAGTGCTAAAGAAGCAGTCGTATCTGGATGCGCTAAAAGAGCGGCATTTGCAATGCTTGTCTTGCAAGCATTAAAAGCTTCTTCCAGCGCGGGAGTCCAATTTACTGGGCTACTGCTCTTCACCTTTGGACCACTAAGTAGTGCATGGAGAGGAGCTTGTAACTTTGCAGCACCAGTAATGAATCTTCTATAAAAATTTAAAGCACCTAGGAACCGCCTCAAGTCTCTAATTGTTTTAGGTCGAGAAAAATTATGTATAGCCTTGACCTTGTCTCCAATAGGCTGAGTACCATCTGGAGATACCAAATAACCCAAGAATTCCATCTGCGGCTCGGCAAAAACACATTTGTTGGCGTTAAGCAAAATACCGTAGCTATTAAAACGCTCAAATACAGCACGCAGATGAACTTGATGTTCCGCATCGTTAGTGGAGGCTACTAAAACGTCATCGATAAAAGGAAAACAGTAATCAAGATCCCTAAGGACTTCATCCATAAACCGCTGAAACGTTTGCGCAGCATTGCGCAAACCAAAGCTCATAAATGGGAACTCAAAAAGTCCGAAGGGTGTCGTGATTGCCGTTTTCGGAACATCCTCGGGCGCAACGGGAATCTGATTATAGGCGCGCACCAAGTCCAACTTAGTAAAAACCTTAGCATTAAAAAGGTTGTGCGAAAAATCAGCTATATGACGCACCGGGTACCTATCAGGAATAGTACGCGCATTAAGTGCGCGATAATCACCACAAGGGCGCCAACCATTATCCTTTTTAGGTACCAGGTGCAACGGAGATGACCACGGACTTTCTGATCTCCTTGCTATACCCGTGCGCACCATATCCTCAAATTCCCGTTTCGCAATTTTAAGGCGATCAGGCGCTAAACGCCTGGGCCGGGAGAATACAGGTGGCCCTGGAGTGGTCCGAATATAATGTTGCGTCTGATGTTTACACTTGCGCTCCAGTGGGCTACCAACTGGCCGCATTATATCCGGAAACTCCGCAAGTAACTTATGATATGGCGAGTCACCTGTAATAGTTTTAATTTGCGGACATGCACAAGCAGAAGCAACTACAGCGGCTGATGTTAGTGATGTTGTGTTATCGATTAAGCGAGCATTACGAATATCGACAAGCAAATTATAAAATGAGAGAAAATCTACTCCTATTATTGGTTTACTAACATCAGCAACTACAAAGCGCCAAGAAAAATCGCGGCGTAAACCCAAATCTAGCGATAAGCTTAACCAGCCGTAAGTACTAATGGTAGTATTATTTGCGGCATAAAGTTCATAACCGGTCTTATGACGACGTTGCGCACGCAAAAAACTAGCTGGGTATACACATAAATCTGACCCAGTGTCCACTAGAAACTGCAACTTTGTCTTATAATCCGTAACAAATAAACGGGTTGACACTGATGCACATTCACTGGTCGCCACAAGCGACCCACTATCTAGTTTTTTGAGTAACCGCAAGGAGGGATACACTTATCTGCCTTATCCGCGAACTTGAAGTGATACCAGCAGAGACGCTGGTTATTCCCACTGGGCCTGCTGGCCCGCGAGCGGCTCTTTGACCGGTCATAACGCTTGCCGCGGGAACTCGACCGGGGCTTATCCTTACGCCCCCGGGAGGTAGACATCGCGTCAAGTCTTTGCGTTAACGCGTCGATTTTCCGGTGCAAATCATCAATATAAGAACCCGGTGCTTGCGAAGTTGATGCTGCAGCTACACAGGAAACCGGCACTCCCGGAGTAACTTCATGCACTTTATCCGCCATCTGTGCAAGAACATCCAAGGACAAATTGTCCTGCATCGCCAAAATGCTCTGCAATAAACTAGGAAGGCGGCTCATCCACAACGTGCGTATAAATTCGTCGGGATATTCGGGACCCGCTAAACTCCGAATGTGACGTAAAAATTGACTCGGCTTTCTATCACCCATTTCTTCTTTCAAGGTCAACTGCTTTAAACGCTCTGCCTTGGAACTAGATAGCCGTGAAATCAATTCCGTCTTCAACTTCTCATATTTGTCACTAATCGGTGGTTTCGTAATTACGTCTTCCACTTCCGCTGCATATTTAGGTTCCAACACCGAAATGACGTGGTAGAATTTTGTGGCATCTACCGTAACATTCGCCAAGACAAACTGCCCTTCTAATTGGGCGAACCATAATGATGGTTTATCGGGCCAAAACGGAGGCACCTTGACACTAATCCGACATACCGAAGTATCAGTGAGTTCCTTAGCGACTACGGTGTCGTCGCCCGTTAACGCCATATTAAAATTTAAAAAAATGGCCGTTAAATTTTAAAAATGTCCGTTAGAAATGTCCGTTGCAATTCGGGGTCACCACTTATATGGGGACGGCTAACCAGAGAGAATTAAAACTAGCGCGTTCCACATATATAAAATATAATGTCAAGTAAAACACACACGGAAGAAATAACAGTTATTAGCAAGAAAGCTCACAAGCACAGGAAAGAAAGATAGTCACAGCTTTAAAGAATAAAAGTTCAGAAGCAGAAGAGAAATAATGTCTAGCACAATAGAACTAGCGAAAGAAACGTTAATATTAAAAGCGGCGCTGTTCGCAAACCACCTAGCACACGTAAACGTCGACGCGTAATAAAAGTACCGTTATCTCGGGCGGCGCAAGCGCAGCGTCCAGCCTCGAGAGCGATAAATTGCCGACTGCCTGAGAAATCCGAAGATAGCCGATCGTGGCGCTCGGCTCACGGAAACGGCCGAAGCATTCCGAAGGGAATCAGCTGCGCTTAACACTGCGCCTGCGCGCGGCCTAGCGGCTCTGGTTGGGATGTAAACATTACATCTTCAACAACCCATACTCAGTCGCCACACATACATGTATATGTGTTAAATCTAAGTAAATAAATAAATATCAGGGGACAATGTCACACCAATTGACCTAGTCCCAAACTAAGCTCAAGGCTTGTATTATGGGTACTAGACAAAGATATAAATACTTATATAGAGAAATATATACTTAAATATATAGAAAACATCCATGACTCAGGAACAAATATTTGCGCTCATCACACTAATATCTGCCCTTACCGGGATTTGAACCCAGGACCGCTAGCTTCGTAGGCAGGGTCACTACCAACTAGGCCAGCGCGTCGTCAGTGACGACTCGTCACACCTCACGTCACGTATATGGAAAACGGGCTTTACTTAAGTTTTTTACCTAGGTAAATGAGTCTGAAGTCCTTCGCATACTGCATTATTGGATTGAACGGTAATACATGTTTATTCATCGACCAGATCCTGGGATTTGGCTTGACAGAGGAGAACGGGGAGCCATCGGATAAGCTGAACTACCAGAACCTCCCCTACGTCGAGATCGAAGACTGCATCCAGGCTTCCGAGCCTGACTTCATCAAGTACCTCACCAGTGACAAGATATGCGCCGGAGATCAGAAGAGTGGTAACGGATCGATATATGTTTAGGTTTATTAGCCTATTTGGGTGTCCCACTGCTGGGCAAAGGCCTCCCCTCTTTTCCGCCATTCATCCCGATTGAGTGCATGCTCCCGCCATTTGCTTTGAAACGCGTCTAAGTCGTCCCGCCTCCTTTTTGGTTTGCCTCTGCTCCGGTGGCCATCTTGTGGGGTCCATTCGGTGGCAACCTTAGCCCATCGTTCTGGATGCATTCGGTAGACGTGTCCAGCCCAGTCGAACTTAAGCTTAGCGGTCTTGGCACCCAGATCCGCAATTCCAGTTTTGGAGCGCAGCATACTCGGTATTCGCAGAACGGATCGATAATTTTAAAAAAATACATACAGAGGAACATCTTTCTTTTTTAAAGTCAACGTAACAATTACTCTTAAGTGGTGGTAGGCTATTGTTCAGGGTGCATTTGGAACGCTGCCATTTTTCTAAGACCTACTCCTGATAAATTTAATCAATCAATCAATCAATCAATCATTTATTGCATATCACATTACAATTAAAGGTGGAACAAACAGGAATAGGTATACATGTGACACCCTGTAAGGGCGCAGCAACACGAGAGGGCTAGCTACATTTATAAATTGAGGGGTGCAAGTGACCTTGAGTTTCACAATTTATTAAATTTTGTATTTTTTACCGCCAAATGATCTTATCCAAACCAAAATGGTGTTCCTTTGGTGATAAGACAACGGATGCACTTCATCCTAATCCTCAGGGTTGGTAACGCATTTGCAGTCTTTGGATTGCAGTCTTAAGGATGGAAACGTCTCTGTAAGGTCTTAAATCCTACTTACCATTAGGTGATCTATGTGCCTTGTCTATATGACATTTAAATAAAACCTACCACAATGTTGATATGATAACTTTTACCTCTTCATCGATCTCTAATTGGTATGTTAGTACCTACTCATGATACAAAGATTAAAATAATGAAACATCTGATAAAAATACTAGTCAAATGTACACCTGATTAACTTGTGCAAAACTGCGTCGTTCTACCATCGCACTTCTCGTCATCGGCAGGGTGTTCATTCCCATTTTCTTGAGCCAATGCGCTCAACTACGCGCCGGTTTTCTAGAACGTTTCTGGCGCGTACTATACGAATTTGGAATGAGCTTCCTGCTGAGACTTTCCCAACGCGCTACAATATGGGGCTTTTTAAAAGGGGTATCATTAAATTTCTTCGAGACCGGCAACGCATTAGTGATGCCTCTGGTGTTGCAAATGTCCATAGGCGGCGGTGACCACTTCCCATCAGGTGGGCTGTCTGCCTGTTTGCCCGTCGACAGCAATAAAAAAAAAAAATTGCAATTAATTTGCTACAGATGAACCAGTCAGTGAAACAAATAACTTTCTTCTAGGTAGGGCAATATGCCACGGAGACAGCGGCGGTGGTCTGGTCTTCTTCGTGGGAGACCAAAATGCCACATCGAGCATCCCTTTCCTTCGCGGAATCGCTTCTACTGCACCTCGAAACGAAAACAAATGCAATGCGTTTGCTATAGGAAGTTACACAGACGTTAACACGCACAGAACTTTCTTGAGAGATAACATCCCTGGACTAGAGGAAGAATGCGAGAAAGTGTATAAGAAAGAGTTAATTGAGATTGCTCAAAAGCTCAACACTTCAACAAATAGCAATGATAGTGAGGATAATAATAATCCTCAAAATGGAAGTGATACTAGAAAAGCTCCAAGTCTTTCTGAAATTGGTCGGTCAGCTGTGCTTGTAGCATTTCAACCTTCTCTAGAAGCAGATACGACAGTAAATACACTTAAACCTGATATTACACAGAGACTCAATGAAGCTATACCAGATAGCTTGCCTGATGGCGAATCTGATTCAGATGTTGAATCAGACCCTGATGCTATGACAGACGATATTGAAAACGAGGACGAGAAAGATCCAGATTACATAAGAACTTTACCTAAACCAGCTCCTGCCGTTGGAGAATCAAGTGCACCGGCTTACAATTGGCACGTGGCAGTTTATACCAAGAAGACAATACCATATTTGCAGATATGTGGTGGAACATTGGTCAAAACAAACGTTATAATTTCAGGTACGTATGAATATTCGAAAAAGTCCACAGAGGACTCAAAAATAAAACGCACGCACAACTCAGTCGCAGTATAAACAGTAGTTCGTCTTCAAACAAAGTTATATCGCGCGGCTTGCATATGTGCGTCCACCACAAGCAGACTCAACAGGACGCACCAAGCCGGTTCAGTCGAGGGCTGTCGCCGCGTTTGGTTGCTTTTGTGTTAATCGAGCGCTGCGCATCGACGCAAGCTTAGCGCCTGAGCGGCAATAGGTAAGAGGAACTCCTGAAGTGTCGAAGACGAACCACTTTTCAATACGTGTGCACTCGAGATTATGTTGCAATGCATGCACTTATTTAATTACCTTTATTTGAATGCTTCCTATTAACTGGGTATTTAATCAGTGTTTTTCCCCAGCTGCCCATTGCTTCTACGACCAGGCTCATGTCCAGTCACCAGAGCTGTTTGCAGCAGCTGCTGGAAAACTGCACAGGCCTTGGGGTGACCCTAGAGACGAGTATGCTCAATATTCTGACGTAAGTGACCCAAGATAAATAAATAATCCCTCCCAAGCTCCCAACTCAACCAAGATCAAGTGGTCTTTGATCGAGTTGAAGCAAGCACGAGATGCAAATAACTTTGATCTCGTGTTGCACTTGTAACATTTCACCTCAACAGCGGGAATATTGACAATATACTTACTTAGTAAAAAATAAACCACATTTGTATTAACCTAAAATTTATATTGACCGAGCAAAATCGAGCTTTGCCCATAGTTTTAGGTGATCTGTCTCTTTTATTGACACGGGATCTATACATTGTCTTTGTTTCTTGAGCGAAGTAGTCGATAGCTAATCCCTTTCTCACCTTAAACAACAAAATCTGCCTTTTTGAGGTGCTGACGGCTGAGGTGCAATAAACTTTTTTCACAGATAAAACAGATTCTCATCCCCGAAAACTTCGTCACAATCACGACCGGCCAGCATTCATGCTACCAGCACGACGTGGCTGTGGTGACCCTGGCTGCTCCCTTCGTCTATGCCCCAGGAGTCAGGGCCGCCTGCGTGGACTTCGGGGAAGAGCAGAACAGAAATGACCTGGGCCGAGGCTTTGGAAAGGTCAGTGCACTCAGCAGTTTGCGTCCATACCTAAAGGTTGACCACTTAAATGAGCACTCGCCCGCGCGGTGCGGGGGCTCGGGGGTACGACGGCAGAGGGGACCGAGGAAGGGCACGCAGTGTATCATACAAGAGGTGAATTGTACACTGGACACACACAAAATGAAAGAAGGGTGTTATAGTCGCAATAGAAATACACTCTGTAAAATTTTTTACTGTCCACCTGTTACGACTCATGAGAACCCGCTGACGGAAAAACATACAGACCGAAGGACAGCAGAGGCTTAGCAAATAATAGAGTCCCTTTCGCACGCTTTGAGTATGAAACCCTAAAAAGGTTCACCCATATAGTATGTTTGTGCAGATTTCCAATGCGCTCAACTACGTGCCGGTTTTCTAGAATGTTTCTGGCACGTACTATACGAATTTGGAACGAGCTTTCTGCTGAGACTTTCCCAACGCGCTACAATATGGGGCTTTTTAAAAGGGTTATCATTAGAGACGGGCCGACTAGTCGACGACTAGTCGGGAAAGCCGACTATTCGGCATCATTTCTAGTCGGTGATTAGTCGGCGACTAGTCGGCAAAAAATGCCGAATATTCGGCACTTTATTGCCTATAGGAAATATAAATTAAACTATGGAATTTGTTGGATTTCATATTTCTAAATTAATTTAATCGCTTTAATAAGCTTCATTTGACTATTTGTAACCACTTATTTCCTGTCATCCTTTCCTTTCACCCATGCGCACTTTCATATCGCTCTCTCTGTCGCGCAACTGCGCGACAAACACGCAACAGTAGCGCCTTCTGTGGTGTTTTGGCGAGGCTGATCGCTTCCGTTTTTTTTTTCTTCGCTGCGAAAACGTCTGTGCGCGAGCAGTCCTCAATAAATCTATAATAATCTTCGAGATCCGCTTACTTTTGTAAAAAATAACATTCGCTAACTGTTAAGTGTGTACATGTGTGTGTGTAATAACAGAGTGCCCTTTTTAAATTATCGAAATATCGACGACGTGCCCAACGGACCGGCTTTGAAGGGCCACGAGGCCAGCCTGTGTCCCTGAGCTTCCCGAGTATACCAAGTAAGTGCGCCTGGTTCCATATTCCCTTCTGGGCAGCTGCCGCTCATCGTCCTAATACAGTTCCAAAAGCAGCTACCGTTTTTCCTTTGTGTTAAGTGGTTACAAATCGTTATTACGTACTAAGGTTAGTTTTCTTTTTTTTCATTGAACCAGATACAGTCCACTAATAATAAGCACTACGCGACTGCAAAGCGCAAGTAAAGTGCACCGCAATTAAAAAATATACGTGATCGTTCATTTTGGTCACTTCGACCCAGGATTATTACTACAAGTTTAACTTTAAGACCTGTGTGGTCACCGGGCTAGAATAGTGCCACTCCATATCATCTCGTGGATGTCGTAAGAGGCGACTAAGGGAATAACATAATTTTAAAATTAAATACCTAACCTTTTCCACTCATTGATTATAGTAGCTGCATGATCAACCTAACATTTCAATAAACAAAATCATCTTGATAATCTTTTGCGAAATACGACAAGTTAGATACCTACTTTATGCTTGATTAATTAAATTAGTTGTTTACCTATACATATTTTTCGTTCCCGCATCACTGACGGCTAATTTATTTTCTTTTTCCGCTAATCGGCATTGAGTAGGAGAAGTACTTTCATATTTCCATTCTTGTAATAATACAAATATCTCATTTATACCTACTTACGAGATTTCATTTTTTCTCGCTGGCTCGCGCACCCGCAAGTTTTGATACATAGTATTTTTCATTTCCGCATCACTGACGGCTAATTTATTTTATTTTTCCGCTAATCGGCATTGAGTAGGAGAGGTACTTTCATATTTCCATTCTTGTAATAACACAAATATCTTATTGATTCTATTTTTCTCGCTGGGAGATTCTATTTTTCTCGCTGGCTCGCGCACCCGCAAGTTTTGCGTTCACGCATTTTTAGTGGGTAGGTACGAGTAGGTACCTGCAACGTTGGCTCGCTCACCGACGCCGCCGCCGCGCCGCCGCGCCACCGCCCGGCCGCGATACCTAATTGTCGTACAATTTAAACTCGCCGCACATTTCTTCTACAATGTCGAAAAAGGAAACTAAAAGCGAATCGCTCCGCGAACCTGTTCCTAGCGATATCGTTATCCTGGAAGCTAAGCGTAATGCGTTCTTCACTCGCTTACAAAATATTTATACTTTGTCGCTTAAGGCGCTCGAAGATGAAATACAAACAAAAACGTTTATTAACAACGTCGCTAATCTAGAGTTCTAGACCAATTGCGATCTGATTTTGAGCGGGTTTTAGACCTGTACAACGAACGTATGCTACAATTAGAGCCAAGTGCTACTGTTAACTATCAGCCGTGGATAGCATTCGACGAGATGTATTGTCAAATCAAACGCGTTCAAACAGAAGTTCAACAAAGTCCACAAGATTCTCAGCAATCGTTGCAATCCTATTCTGCTGTTAAACATAAATTACCCGCTATCGAAATAATGTCGTTTAATGGTGAACTTCGTAATTGGCCTTTATTCTATGAACAATTTAAAAGTGTTATTCATAATCATCCGCGTTTAACGGATAGTGAACGTGTCCAATTTTTAGTAGGCAAATTGACTGATCAGGCTAAGTCAGTCTGTGCTGGCTTACCAGCAACGGGTGAGAACTATACCATAATATGGAAGGCGCTTATCGATAAATACGAAGACAAACGCGCCCTGGCCGCGGGGTACACCAATCAGCTGTTGGATTTTAAGCCGATAGCGACCGGGTCTGCCGCAAGTTTGGAATCATTCCTATGCAACTATGACGCGTCAGTCAAAGCGTTAAAGGCGTTAAAGTTACAAGATATAGCGGATTTCCTATTTTTGCATATCGCGTTACAAAAATTAGATTCAGAGTCTGTCAAATTGTTTGAAATGTTCTATCGTAAGGAAAAGTGTCCTTCTTACGCTAATCTTATTGAATTTATCAAAGAACAGACCAAGGTTGTATCTCATTCATCATCAAAACAAACTTTGTCACAAACTAAGGTTATTAGTAATAAAAGTTATCCTGCTCCAAAAATCAGTCAATCGAAAACTTTTGTGACCCAGCCGGTTACAACGACAATTTGTTCGCTATGTAAAACTAATAAACATGAACATTTGTATCAATGTTCTATCTTCTTAAAAATGACTCCCTACGAAAGATATAATTTCGTAAAAACGAATTCCGTTTGTAACAATTGTCTTAGTTATAAACATAAGTTCTCCGCTTGCTCATCTCAACGAACATGCAATATCTGTTCCGCCAAACATCATACGCTATTGCATTTCAATCACCCATCTAAACCAAACAACCCGAATACCGCACGTTCAAGCGGTTTTAATAATAATTCAACCATTCCGGTTTACGCTCCCGCTTGTGACACGAGGCACGCTCAACCTTCGAGTTCGATTGATATCGCCGTGCCAAGCGGTTCGCAACCTCAAATCGTAGATAATACAGTCTATAACAATTCGCAGCCTAATTCCACATGTCTCCTTTCGTCTGGGAACATTGAAGGCAGTAACTCCGCTAGTTTTATTCATAAAGCTACCTTGTTAGGTACGGCAAAAATTAAACTTTATGATGTTTGTGGTAACGCTCATTACATTAGGGCGTTGATTGATCCAGGTTCACAAAGTGACTATATTTCACTTGCGTGTTGCCAACGTTTAACTTTGCCGCTTTCTAACAAAAATCGCTTCGTGCGAGTTCAGGGTATAGGTGGCAGCTCTCAAAAAATCTTAGGCATATCCGAGGTTAAATTTGGTTCTCGGTTTGATACGAACGACGTTTATTCTATTCAGCCTCTTGTAGTTGAACGTATTACGTCACAATTGCCAGACTCTTGATTCGACTTATCGGAGCTAGGCTATTTAAAGGACTTACCATTGGCCGACGATACGTTAAGTGAGCCCGGACCGATAGATATGCTCTTAGGTGTCAACCTATTTTGCGAAATTTTACTTTTTGATAAAATTCGAAATGTTGGTTTGCCAACTGCGCTAGAGACTACTTTAGGTTACATTGTTATGGGAGACGTAACCGTGACGTCACCGTCGCCGCGCGCGACTCGCGTTTTCTGTGCGCTTACTAATGAGCCTCTTACCCAAAGTTTAGAGACATTTTGGAACTTAGAAGAAGTACCTACAAAGACATTTTTAAACCCTGACGAGCAGGAGTGCGAACAAATATTCACCGCAACTACAACGCGTAACGATAATTGTGCGGGACGTCGAATTGCTATTGCCCCGCACAAGGCGCAGAGCAGTGGACTGTATGTTCGGAGGTGGGGGGCTGATTTCGTTTCGAAGAAATAAAACCGAAGATGCTTCTATATGCGTGCGATCTGCCAGTAGGGAGCGGGAACTATTCGGTGACGGTTGTAGCAAGCTTCTATGGGGGGGGGGGTGCCGAGGGTCCCTTCTATGCGGTAGGTTCCGAAGGCTTCTTGCTTGCTACTGGTTTGCTTCCCTTTTCTTGATTTGCTTCCACGATTTGTCACACTTTCTATCGATCGGGGGCCTATTAATATTCCAGTTTTGGGGAACGGACCTAGTTGGTAAACGAACGAGGCTATAGTTTGGTAGGAGAGACAGGGACTTGGAAAGGGAGACGGCGAATATGCGTGAGAGAGAAGGTAAAATACGAGAGGGAGACAGCTATACAAAAATGGAGGGAGTCGTGCAAAGAGTGGGGCGGACTTGGTCCTGGTAGCGACGAGGTGTGCGCCCAAGCGCTGGACAGAGAGGTCGGAGTGAGCGAGAGGTCCGAGGCGACCAAACTCGCTGACCGGAAGGGTCGTGTAAGAGGGGGGATTGATTAAGACAGTGAAGGAACGAGGAGTGATTTTAAAGGGAGAGACAAGGAAGTTTACGAAAGAGAGTCTGAGTGGGGATACTATTTCCTAAGCCTTTTTAGGAGGGGATGCGATGTTTACTATTTACTATCCTGTACCTATCTCCTATACCTACCTATTTCCCGTGTCCCTACTGGCATTTCTATTTATTTAAACTTACAACTAACTTAATTAACAGAGTTCTATAATCATCTTTGTCTTGCTGTGCCGGTGTGTTTGCATCGTCCTGCACAGAGTTCTATAATCATCTTTGTCTTGCTGTGCCGGTGTGTTTGCATCGTCCTGCACATTTCTCCCGCCGTGTATCGCTGCAGGCGTTACTCTTGATTCGGTGCAGGCGATGGTGCCGTCGGGAGCACGACGAGCTTCTTAGTCGGTCTCCTGAGCACGCCGCCCTTGGTTCGGATGTCCGCCGTCCGCACTATGCCGTCGGCGCCCGGGTAAGTAGCAATTACGACCCCCCGGGGCCAAGTGTTTCGTGGCAGCGTGCTGTCGGCTATGAGCACGACGTCGTCGATCTTGAGGGCTGGTCCTTGACCGTGTGGCTCCCGCCGGTATTGAAGGTCAGGCAGGTACTCCTTCAGCCAGCGAGCCCAGAAGTGGTCTGCCAGCCTCTGTGCTGTTTTCCAGGTGGCGCGGCCGGCAAGGTCCCGGTCGTCGAAGGTTCCCGGAGTAGGGACCCGGGCGGAGCCCCCCAGGAGAAAGTGGTTGGGGGTGATGGCCTCCGGGTCCTCGGCGCTGACTGGTACGTGGGTTAACGGGCGACTGTTCACCACGTACTCAGCCTCGGTGAGCAGTGTCGTGAGGACCTCTTCGGTGGGATGACGCTCGTGCAGCGTCACCTCTAGCGCGGTCTTCACGGAGCGGACGAGGCGCTCCCAGGCGCCTCCCATGAACGGGGCGCCGGGAGGTATGTAGCGCCAGGCGATACCCTTGGCGCTCGCCTCCTCTTCTGTAGCGGTGTCGATGGCCAGGCGCAGCTCGCGGTCTGCACCGCGAAGGTTGGTCCCGTTGTCGGACCACATCTCGGTTGGGCAGCCTCGGCGCGCGACCATGCGCCGGAGCGCCATGATCGCTGAATCGGTGGTGAGCGAGCCGGCCACCTCCAGGTGGACGGCGCGAGTCGTCAGGCAGGTGAAGAGCGCCCCGTACCTCTTCTGTGTTCCGCGGCCCACTGTCACTGTTAGTGGGCCGAAGTAGTCAACGCCCGCGTATGTGAATGGGCGCTGATGATGGGCGAGGCGGCACGCCGGGTGATCCCCGGTCGGGGGCCGCGGAGGTACGGCGCGTCGGATACGGCACGGTAGGTACCGGCCGACGATCTGCTTGGTCACTGGGCGTACCTTTATGATCCAGTAGTGCTGTCGGCACTCGTTTATGGTCGTCTCGACCCCGCCGTGCGACAGCTGTCTATGTACGTACTCTATGTACAGTCTCGTTCCGTAGTTGTCTCCGTCGAGGATGGCGGGACTTTTCATGTCAGCGGCGACCTCGGTCGCAGCTTGTATGCGACTTCTGAGTTGGATCGTCCCGTTCACTAGCTCTATTCTTATTTTCTTTAGGCGGCTGGAGTTTTCTATGTTTCTATCTTGTTCCAGCGCCCTGATTTCGTGCGGGAAGGACGCTTGTTGTCCCGCTCGCACGATCAGCTGTTCAGCTCTCTTTAGGCAGCCCGCCTCAATTATTCTGTAATTTATTTTCTTCGTTTTCTTGGGTAGAGCGGGCTCGCTCGTCCTTTTCGGTTCTATTTTCTTTGCATTTTTCCAGCTCGGATTTTCTTCCTTGTTCCTTTTCGTCCGACTGTAGTGAGTGCGGTGTTTGACCCCTCGGCAGAGGTCGATGAACTGTAGCACCCTGGCGGTTGCCCTCAGTAGCCGTTCCCATTTAGAAAAACGGGTCGGGTCAGGCAGGCTGTCGCGAAGGTTCATTTTCGTGCGTCTTTCTTGCCCCACGACGTTTACTTTTTCTTCCCCTGTTTTTTCGGGTTTCTGCGAGTCTTCTATGGGCCAGTCCTGTTCGTCGCGGAGTAGGTATTCCGGGCCGGTGTACCATCGGTGCTTGCTCGTGAAGTCCGTAGGTACGTTGCGTGTGGCGTCGTCGGCTGTGTTCATCTTGGTTGGCACCCACCGCCACTCGTTCACGGTGGTGTGCTCTTCTATAGCGGCGATTCTGTGCGCCACGAACGGGCGGTAGGTACGGGAGCCGTTCCGTATCCACGCCAGTACCGTCCGGCTGTCAGACCAGAAGGTTCTTGAGTCGGGTCGTCGCTCGTGCTCTTCAGTGACGACCGCGGCCATCCTTGCGCCCATCACCGCGGCTTGTAGCTCCAGCCGCGGTATCGAGGTGCACTGCAGCGGCGCGACGCGTGACTTCGCTACTATTAACGACAGGTGTATGTTGCCGTCGGGTGTCACGGCGCGCCAGTACAGGGCGGCGGCGTAGGCGGCTTCGCTTGCGTCGACCAGTATGTGCAGTTGGAGGTTCACTGCTTCGCTGTAGTGTGGGTAGCACCGTGGTACCTTTATGTCTCTTAGGCTGGTCAGGTGCGTCATCCACTTCCTCCACTCTTGCGCCAGTTCTGGCGTTAGTGGTTCGTCCCAGTCTGTGCCCTGGCGCCAGACCTCTTGTAGTATTTGTTTAGCCCTCGTTGTAACAGGCGAGGCTAGTCCGAGCGGGTCATATAGCGACATGACTATTCTCAGCGCTTCTCTCTTCGTTGGTGCGTCACTGGCGAGTACTTGCTGCGGTATGCGGGCCATGTCCAGGTTGAATGCGATGGTGTCGGTGGCCGGCATCCAGATAAGGCCTAGGACTCGTTCTGTTTTTGTTCCGTCGTCAATCGCGATGTGTGTCGATGGCGGCGGCGTGACGTCACTCTTGCTCATTTGCTGACGAACTTGCGGCGAGTTAGACGCCCATCCACGTAGGTGAAAGTTCCCTTTTTCATGGATTCTGAGTACTTCTTGCGATGTTCTTATGGCCTCCTCTTCTGTCTGATAGGAGGCCAGGTAGTCGTCCACATAATGGTTTTCTATTATAGCCCTTACGGCCTCGGGTTGAGAGTTCACGTACTTCTGTGCGTTGAGGTTCTTGACGTAGATTGCCGACGTAGGCGAGCAGCTTGAGCCGAATATTAAAGAGGTCATTCGGTACTCATCGGGTGCTCCATCTCGCCGGTCCCCGCGCCACAGGTAGCGCAGCGCGTCGCGGTCCTCCGGTCGCATCTTCACTCTCATGAACATCTCGGCTATGTCAGCAGTCACCGCCACTTTGTGTTGCCGGAACCTCATCATGACTCCGGGCAGTGGTTGTAGGAGCCCCGGCCCTGCGAGCAGGTGACTGTTGAGTGAGACTCCTCTTGTCTTGGCGGCTGCGTCGTGAACGATGCGGACCTTCCCTGGCTTCATGGGGTTAACCACCGCGAAGTGCGGCAGGTACCAGGTGCGGCCCTCGTGCTTGTTAATAGGGGCGATTTCTGCGTACCCCTTTTCTATGAGTGCTTCCATCTGCTCGCTGTACTTTTCTTTGAGCTGTGGATTCTTATCGATTTTTCTTTCTGTAGTTGCTAGCCTTTTCAAAGCGTTTTCATAATTGTTCGGCATCCTGACGTCATCCTCGCTCCATAGCAGGCCGGTTTGGTAGGGGCCCTCTTCTAATTGGACTGTGGTGGCCTCTAGTATTTTCAATGCGCGTTGATCTGGGTTCGAGGCGGGTTGTTTGGGTTCGATGGCGAGTGATTCGATGGCGAAGTAGCGGCGCAGCTGTTCGTTCATGCTCTCGTCCTCTTCGTGTTGCAGGAAGTTCACTCGGTGTCCCATTGCTCTCGTGTTTGCGCCGTGTAGAACCCAGCCGAGCGGTGTGAGAGAGGCGACGGGCTGATGTTTCCGTCCCCTTCTCGTCATCGTGGCTAGTAGAAGGTGCCAGTTGTCTTGACCTATGAGGATTCTTGGCTCTGCTTGGCTATAGGTTAGATGACTCTTGATGTCTTCTAAGTGGCTGCACGCTTCGATGTCGTACTGCTGTATGGTCTGCGGCGATAGGTGGAGTTTGTTCACCGTTCGCGCATAAACTTGCTGTGTTTCGCCCGTGCCGCGCAGCGTAAGAGAGACGCGGCGCGACTTGGGGGCTTCTATTGTGATGTCGGCGATCGCTTCTATTTGTAGGGCTTCTACTGGGCCCTCGGCGCCGACTTGTTCAGCTATTTCTTCATCCACCAGGGTTACAGTGGATCCGTCGTCCAGTAGGGCCCAGGCGTGTACTGTGCCGGCAGGCCCCGAGACTTGTACTGGAACGAGCTTCAAGTAGGATCGCATCTGGTGGCTCGATTGCACGCTTGCGACTATGGCGGGCTCTTGGTCTTCGTTTGCTTGGTTTTCGGCCCTCCTGAAGTGTAGGAGGCTGTGATGTGTCCGCCCGCACCCGCCGACATTGCAGGTTTTCTTCGTGCAGGTGTGCGTCTTCGATCTGTATCGTAGGCATCGGTAGCACAAGTTGTGGTTCTTAGCGAGTTCCCACCTCGCCAGACTATCGCTTTCCTTGAACTTGTTGCAGCTGGTTGCTGCACTGTGGGCTTCGCTGTTGCATACAGCGCATTTTCTTCTATGTGTTTCCGCAGCGGCGAATGTTCGATGCTGTGTCTTGATGGGGTATCGCCGCGGCGGTTCGATCGTGACGTTTGCGGCTATGTTTTCGGGCTGTGCATATGGGGCGCACAGCTCCGCTTCTCTCGTTAGAAATCTTGATATCTTGACGAGATCAGCTTCTTCTTCGTTCTGTGTGGCCGCGAAGTCGAACCATCTGTAGCGCAACGTCAGTGTAAATTTTTCTATAATGTTCTTCGTCAGCTCCGGGTTGAACATGTAGTGCGCGCGGTTGAGTACGCGCAGCGTGGCCACTATGTTGGCTATGCGGTTGGCAAACACGCAGATGTCTCGAGGCACGTCGGTCAAGCGTGGTAGTGCCCGGAGCCGCTCTATTTCTGACAGAGCGATGGAGTTGGGACGTCCGAAGCGGTTCGCTAATGCAGCGACGATGTCTTCGGATGTAGCGCCGCAGATGAATAAATCTTCGACGGCTTCGCGCGCTTTCCCTTTAAGCGCTCTTCTGAGGTTTGCTATTTTTTCTATGTCGCTATGTTGCGCTGATGCTTCTTTGTAGGCCGCTATGAATGACAGCCATTGTTGATGTGCGCCGGTGAAGGTTGGTAGCTCGATATGGTGTCGACGTGATGACCCAGCATTGATGGCTTGAGTGATGGCAGACGTCAAGTTGTTGAAGTATTCCCCCGGTACTGTAGCGCTGGCTCCCGTTGCTTCATTGTTGACTGGAGTGGGGAGAGCCGCCATTGGTGGGGATACGGCTTGGGTACCCGCTGGTGGGGGTAGCGGCTGCCATTGCTGTGGTGGGGATGGCGCCTGGTGGGGCGCCGCCATCGGTGGTGGGGATGGCGCCTGGTGGGGCGCCGCCATCGGTGGTGGTGGGGATGGCGCCTGGAGGGGCGCCGCCGAGCTCGGTTGTATCGACGCGGAGTAGGGCCGATCTTGCATCAGCGTCCACTGTGGTGTGTCGGTGACGGCTATTGGGTGTGGCTGGGAGGTTTCCAGCCAGTCACCGACTCTTCGTGCTGCTTCCCCGTCCGACGCTATGGTTTCTTCATCTTCGTCGTCGGATGGTTCCGCTTCTATTCTTGCTATTTGGGCAGCGGCTAACTGTACTTGCTTCCTCGCAAGTTCTTCTTTGGCGGCGGCGAGCCTGGATGCTCGCCCCGTCTTCGATGACGATGTGCGTGCTCGTTGATGGAGCGCGCCGAAGCCGGCGCCCTGTTGTGTCGACGGTGGCGCCGGTATTGTCACGTCTGGTGACGCTGGAGGATCCGGATGAACTATCTTTGTCGACGGGATGATCCTTGGCTGCGGGACTGACGCAGCTGGTGCCGGCTGCGGGACTGACGCAGCGGCCTGTTGTCGCGGGACTGACGCGACGGGTGCCGACTGCGGGACTGACGCAGCGGCCTGTGACTGCGGGACTGACGCAGTGGTTGCCGGCTGCGGGACTGACGCAGCCGGTCTTGATCCTGTGGCTATTGACAGAGGCTCGATCGTCGAGGTAGCTTCTGTCGTCGTTGTGGCAGCTTCTGTTGCCGGCGGAAGCTTCTTTCCGCTCTTGCTTCTGGTGACGGGCATCTTCGATTTTCTTTTTTCTATCCGTGGAGAAGGACCAATGTGCGGGACGTCGAATTGCTATTGCCCCGCACAAGGCGCAGAGCAGTGGACTGTATGTTCGGAGGTGGGGGGCTGATTTCGTTTCGAAGAAATAAAACCGAAGATGCTTCTATATGCGTGCGATCTGCCAGTAGGGAGCGGGAACTATTCGGTGACGGTTGTAGCAAGCTTCTATGGGGGGGGGGTGCCGAGGGTCCCTTCTATGCGGTAGGTTCCGAAGGCTTCTTGCTTGCTACTGGTTTGCTTCCCTTTTCTTGATTTGCTTCCACGATTTGTCACACTTTCTATCGATCGGGGGCCTATTAATATTCCAGTTTTGGGGAACGGACCTAGTTGGTAAACGAACGAGGCTATAGTTTGGTAGGAGAGACAGGGACTTGGAAAGGGAGACGGCGAATATGCGTGAGAGAGAAGGTAAAATACGAGAGGGAGACAGCTATACAAAAATGGAGGGAGTCGTGCAAAGAGTGGGGCGGACTTGGTCCTGGTAGCGACGAGGTGTGCGCCCAAGCGCTGGACAGAGAGGTCGGAGTGAGCGAGAGGTCCGAGGCGACCAAACTCGCTGACCGGAAGGGTCGTGTAAGAGGGGGGATTGATTAAGACAGTGAAGGAACGAGGAGTGATTTTAAAGGGAGAGACAAGGAAGTTTACGAAAGAGAGTCTGAGTGGGGATACTATTTCCTAAGCCTTTTTAGGAGGGGATGCGATGTTTACTATTTACTATCCTGTACCTATCTCCTATACCTACCTATTTCCCGTGTCCCTACTGGCATTTCTATTTATTTAAACTTACAACTAACTTAATTAACAGAGTTCTATAATCATCTTTGTCTTGCTGTGCCGGTGTGTTTGCATCGTCCTGCACAGAGTTCTATAATCATCTTTGTCTTGCTGTGCCGGTGTGTTTGCATCGTCCTGCACAATAATGGTTCTTACGCTGTTGATCTTCCTTTTAAGCAAAGCCCTGACAATTTAGGCAATTCTTTTAAAACCGCAAAAAAGAGATTTTGTATGCTGGAAAATAAATTCTCTAAAAATCCGCAACTTCATGAAAAATATAATGAAGTCATTCGCGACTACCTGGATAAGGAAATTATTTCGTTAGTCCCGCCTGAGGAGTATCTTTCGCCAGGTTTTTACCTACCGCATCATCCTGTCATTCGTAACGACAAATCCACTACAAAGGTACGGCTGGTCCTCGACGGCAGCTGCAAAACCGACAGTGGTTTGTCTTTGAATGATATCTTACACACAGGTTGCAACTTGCAAGCTGATATCTTTCACGTTCTTTTAAATATCCGCATTTTCCGCATCGCTTTTTTCGCTGACGTTCGTCAAATGTATCTGTGCATTGAAGTACATGTCCCGCACCGCTGTTTTCAAAGGTTTTTATACCGCTTTTCACCCGAAGACCCTATCCAGTCGTACCACTTCAACCGTGTAACCTTCGGCCTCCGGTCGTCCCCATTCCTTGCGCTGCGCACGCTGCGTCAGCTCGCCGACGACGAGCGCGAAAAATTTCCTCTCGCAGCTGCCGTCGTTGAAAGGGATGTTTATATGGATGACCTAGCTTCCTCTGCTTCTTCTTCCGAGGAGGCAGTTGCGATAGCAACCCAGTTAATTAGTCTTTTTAAGACTGGCGGATTCGACTTAGTCAAATGGACTAGCAACTGCCCGCAGTTGTTAGAGACCATTCCCGTGACTCACCGCCAGTCTGAATCCATCTCTTTCGACGACGGGAACTCCTTGAAGATTCTCGGTCTCCAGTGGCTTCCTCGCTCTGACGAGTTTGTGTTCACTGTTTCAACCCCGCAACTGACTGGTACGAAGCGCGCTATCCTTTCTGCCACCGCCCGCTTGTATGACGTGCTTGGCCTCGTAGGTCCTGTTATACTTTATTCCAAACTCCTCATCAAAGAACTTTGGATTTTAAAAATGGACTGGGATGATGTCCCACCCCATTATATTTTAAATTTATGGCATCAGTTTGTCAGTGAACTTCCTCTAGTTTCGACCCTGAAGTTTCCTCGTCATTTAGGCATTGATAAAAGTTCAACGTTAACCCTTCTAGCATTTTCGGACGCGAGCGAGAAGGCCTATGGTTGTGTCATTTATGCGCATGTCACTACGGAAAACCAAGAGCCCATTATTAGGCTGATTTGTTCTAAATCAAAAGTCGCGCGCGTAAAGACAGTGACGGTCGCTAGGCTGGAACTCTGTGCCATCGTTTTAATGTCTAAACTACTGCGTACGGTTCACGATTCATTATCTCAACGTCATCCTATCACCAACACCTTCGCATTTTCAGATTCCGAGGTCGCCTTATGTTGGGTACATTCTTCGCCTCATAGGTTTGACACATTTGTAGCTAATCGTATAGCTCAATGTCAGAATAATTTCGCTCCGGAATATTTCTTTCACGTTTCCGGATCTGAAAACCCCGCAGATTGTCTCTCGCGTGGGCTTCTACCTTCCCGCTTAAAGAGCCACGATCTCTGGTTCTATGGTCCTCCTTGGGCATCGCTACCCGTTACTGAATGGCCAATTACTAAATTTTCGCCTTCATCTGCGAAGCAACCGGAAGAAAAGACCGTTGCTCTCATTGCCTCTGACAACGCTAACGACGGGCATTGGCTGTTAACGTTAAGTAAAAGGTTCTCTTCGTGGCATCGATTCATTAAAACTGTCGTTGTCGTTCTCAAATTTCTTAAAAGGCTTCCTCGTGGCCGCGAAATTACTGCGGCAGATTTAGACACTGCTGAACTGCTTGTCATCAAGGTTGTTCAGCAAAATTCATTTTTCGAAGACATCCGCAACATTAAACATGGTCGGGTCTGCTCACAGTCTTTGCGCAAATTATTTCCTTTCATGAGTGATAATGTTCTACGAGTAGGGGGCCGTCTAGGGAACTCTTCTCTTGATTTCTATTATAAACATCCCGCGTTATTACCTAAAAAAGGACATATAATTGATCTAATAATTGACTTTTACCATCGCGAAAATTCGCACGCCGGTCCGCAGCTTTTGTTGTCAATTTTAAGACAAAAATTTTGGATACTTTCCGCGCGCCGCATTGTTCGACAACGTTTTCATAAATGCAACGATTGTTTTCGCGCCAATCCAACTAATACGTTTCCGTCAATGGCTGATCTCCCAGAATGCCGTGTCGAGCAAAGTAAAGCTTTCACGCATACAGGCGTAGATTACGCGGGTCCGTTTCACATCACCATGGTTAGGAAGCGGGGGGGACAAAGCCAAAAGGCGTGGCTCTGCGTATTTATTTGTCTGGTGACGAAAGACGTTCACACGGAGCTAGCGTCTTCGCTGAGCTCAGCGTCATTCTTAGACGCGTTTAAACGTTTCATTTCGCGACGTGGACCATGTCACGTGCTTTATAGCGACAATGGTACAAATTTTGTTGCCTCCAAGGCTTATTTTAACGAACTTCAATCTTTTCTTCGTAATGAGGATTATTATAAGACCTTTCAGGAAGAGCTTTTGAAGAACCGCATTACATGGCGTCTAAATCCCCCCAATGCACCTCATTTCGGTGGTATCTGGGAGGGCAATATTAAATGTTTCAAAACTCATCTTCATCGCATCATAGGCAAACAAATACTTACTTATGAGGAGCTACTTACCGTGCTCAATCAGATTGAGGCGATCCTCAATAGCCGCCCGCTTTATGTGTTGAGTTCCGACCCGTCCGAACCCACCGCGCTGACACCTGCTCATTTTATTTCGACCTCGCCTTTGCATCATTTACCCGCGGCTGATTTAAGTCGGGAGCGAACCAACCTGTTAACTCGGTTTTCGTTATTAGATTCGCTTGTTCAATCATTCTGGAAGCGATTCCGTAATGAATATCTCCACAACTTGCAAACTCGAGAAAAATGGAATACTCCGGCCAAACCAGTGGCTATAGGAACCGTTGTACTGATACGCGTTGATAACTCACCGCCTCTACAGTGGCCACTCGGTGTCATGGCGCGTCTCTTTCCTGGGCGCGACGGAGTCGTCCGCGTCGCGGAGGTGAAGACCCGCAACGGTACGTTAGAGCGACCGATTGTGCGGTTATGCCCGCTGCCTACGCAGTAGCGATGCTGTTTATTTATTTTTAAGACTAATTTTAATAAATTGCAAGCATAGAGTAGTTCAACTTAGTTTTCTTTGGTTTACGTATAATCTGTATTATTTCTTTGAAGGGAATCCTTCAAGCCCGGGGGGATGTTGGATTTCATATTTCTAAATTAATTTAATCGCTTTAATAAGCTTCATTTGACTATTTGTAACCACTTATTTCCTGTCATCCTTTCCTTTCACCCATGCGCACTTTCATATCGCTCTCTCTGTCGCGCAACTGCGCGACAAACACGCAACAGCAGCGCCATCTGTGGTGTTTTGGCGAGGCTGATCGCTTCCGTTTTTTTTTTACTTCGCTGCGAAAACGTCTGTGCGCGAGCAGTCCTCAATAAATCTATAATAATCTTCGAGATCCGCTTACTTTTGTAAAAAATAACATTCGCTAACTGTTAAGTGTGTACATGTGTGTGTGTAATAACAGAGTGCCCTTTTTAAATTATCGAAATATCGACGACGTGCCCAACGGACCGGCTTTGAAGGGCCACGAGGCCAGCCTGTGTCCCTGAGCTTCCCGAGTATACCAAGTAAGTGCGCCTGTTCCATATTCCCTTCTGGGCAGCTGCCGCTCATCGTCCTAATACAGTTCCAAAAGCAGCTACCGTTTTTCCTTTGTGTTAAGTGGTTACAAATCGTTATTACGTACTAAGGTTAGTTTTCTTTTTTTTCATTGAACCAGATACAGTCCACTAATAATAAGCACTACGCGACTGCAAAGCGCAAGTAAAGTGCACCGCAATTAAAAAATATACGTGATCGTTCAGAATTTAATATTCTTATGAATAATATCGTCAAAAAAAATCCACACACGTGATTTTATTTTCGACATAGTGATAAAAAACAGTAGGTAGTTCGTTTTAATACTATAATTAGAGATTTGATCGTTTTTTTTGGTCGAGCAACACGCCGGTACAGAAAAAACGTAGATAATCAAAACTGGTCAAAACATGAACGCATGGTAGTGGTAGGCGAAACAAACGTTTCCGCGTTCACCCGAACATAGGTAAAACCTACGATCGGCATTGCCGACTAGTCGGCCGATTAATCGGCAAATTGAAAACCGATTAGTCGGCCGACTGGCTAGTCGGCAAAATCCGTAGTCGGCCCATCTCTAGTTATCATTAAATTTCTTCGAGACCGGCAACACATTGGTGACGCCTCTGGTGTTGCAAATGTCCATAGGCGGCGGTGACCACTTCCCATCAGGTGGGCTGTCTGTCTGTTTGCCCGTCGACGGAATTTTTCATAGAACTTTTTTTTTAAAGTTCCATGAGTCACTCCCGGTACTGGCTGAAAATCAACGCTGTAGGTGTCTGACTCAGCATCTTGCTATCTTGCGTGTTATCCCTGTTCTCTTGACTGTGTTCTTTAATCACTTGTATATTTGTGTGTTTTATGATTATTGAAAAACCCCCTTACTAATAAACGTTGAGTAGCGGTGGTATAGCTATACAATGTTTTGTCCTTATCTATCAAATTCAAATGTCACAATGACAGATAAGGACAAACCATTGTATAGCTATACCACCGCTACTCAACGTTTATTAATAAGGGGGTAAGTGTTTTCTTCTTATATCCTTATTACAGTTCCCCGGCTGGAGCAACCCAGATAACGAGTGCGAGCCAGCGCAGCGGTTGTCCTCGAGAGACCTGCCGTATGCCACCCTGGACGCGTGTCTCCCGGATCCCAGCCAAACCTTGGACCCCTGCACTCTGGCGCAAATATTGCTCACCCACAACAGAATTCCAGCCTACGTTAGAGGTCTCCAATAAATGGTTCACAAGGGGAACCTTAAAATTCTGAATCACTTGTGTCCAAATATTTATTTATCCGATTTTTTTTTCGAAAGTTATGTTACTCTGGGGCTATTTTAAATTAAATGCATAATTTCATTGTCATACGTAGGTTAGGTTTGGTTTGATTTATAAGCGATAACAAAAAAAGAAAGTTCGGAATTTTGATCAATTTGGAATTATGACTCCTCGGAATTATGTAGAGTAAGTATTCACTTAAGTTTTCACAATTCAGCATTTGACAAACTATATAATTTTACAAACTAATATTATAAATGCGAAAGCTTGTGTGTGTGTGTGTGTGTTACTTTGTTGCTCCTTCACGCTGCACTGGCTGGACGGATTTGGATGGAATTTGAAATAGAGATAGCTTATATCCTGGATTAACATATAGGCTACATTTTATCCCTGAAAATATAAAAGTTCCCGAATCGAAATCCACACGGATGAAAAAAAATGAATTAAAAAAAAATAAGTCAAAAGTGTAACCTAACGTAACTTATTTATGAAGCCCATGTAATCTATCGTTACTATTTTAGAAAAAAGTCGTAGGTAGTTAAATACTGGTTTGATTATACATATGTTTAAGAACATGCAAAAAAAAATGGCACATGTTGTGTTACATACATACATGCATACATACATACATACATACATACATACATACATAAACTCACTTCTTTATTCCCAGACTGGGGTAGGCAGAGCTTCAGAATTTCCAACAACTCTAAAAACTTTTTGATAATTCTGTAACCACATTTTGCACACTTAGGCGAAGATGTTTACCAGTGTATTAGTGACAGGTTGCAAACCCATCGCCTAACAGTACTACACGCCTTTATTACCCTGGTCGGCTACATTGGATCAAAATCATATTTTCAAAAAAAAACACCCTTCAAAGTTATATATTTCTCATTGTTGAACACTCATACACTGAAAACTACAAAATAATCTTTCTTTATTTTCTTTTCAAACGGGGACTCAGTTGATTTTTAGTTAAAAATATTGTTGGTCGCCAACTTCAGTTGAAATATATTTGAAGATGGTTCATTGTTTTTTCCAGTGCCACCTCCGTGTCATACCGACAGCGGCGGTGGTCTCACGTACCTCAGAAACTCCACCAACGTACCGTACCTTCGCGGCGTCGCTACCGCCGATCCCGGTGTTCCCAAATGCGACATCTACATCGTGGACAGCTTCACAGAACTAGGATCGGTGCAGGAGTTCCTCCAAGCTGTCGTTCCTGGTCTAGAGGAAGAATGTGCAGTCGCCTATCCTGTTAAGATTGTAGGAGTTGACACAGGAGAAACTGATGTTCATGCTGGAGAAACAAATGAAATGCAATCAGGTCTAATCAATAATGAACGAGATAAAACCACTGAGTCTAATGTTGATTTAAATACAGCATTAAATAGAAAGACACCAAGTAATTACTCTGATCCAGCTATTGCTAATTCTGGCAGGACGAAACCAAGTCAAAGAGACGACGTGCCAGTGAATTTTAATAATATACAATTAGCTAATTTTGATAACATACCGTTTACCAACGCATCTGTAGATCGCAAATTCAATTCTACACCAGTATACATGTGGGGAAACAGAAATCAGACCATGGAAAAACCTGCTAATGATTCTTATCCGGTAGTCAGCTCCATGACTGTCCCAATTATGGGGGGTTCCAGCTCGCCGTCTTTCCAGTGGCACGTGGGAATATACAGCAAGGCCTGGACCCCATACTTGCAAATATGTGGAGGCTCTCTGGTTAAAAGGGATATAGTGCTGTCAGGTACGTAGTCCTCAACTAGCTGTAATTTTTTTATTTAACTTTTATTGTACAAAAAAAAGTACAAGTGGCGAACTTAACAGTCAACCAAATAATCATACAGAAACTAACGAAAGTGGTGCACAGAAAAAGAAAGACAGAAAACGAAGTAAAGAACGTAATTTACAAAATAATAATACTTCACGCAAAAAGTACCTACTTATAAATGTTTACCAGCGTATTGCATTGCATGCCCATTGCCTAACAGTTGTTTTATTCACCAGAAAACGGCCGCATTAACCAAAAATTATGCCTTTTGAGGTTATAAAATTGCTTACAACATAAGACAAGTCAGTTGGTATAGAGTATAGAGTATACATACATAGAGTCTATTAAAATCCCATCCAACATTGTGGAGCTTCATTTATAACCAGCGTGCCCCACATACAGTCACGAGATTAAATTTGGTCCAAAGTCCAAAGTCAATCTGACATTCTACAACAATAAGGTTGAGTTTCCTAAAAGTTACAAATGACTTGACATCTCTAATGACATTGACGACTTCAAGCATATTTTCAAATGGGTCCCGTATTAACGCTCGTGACTGTACAAATATTTTCCTAAATTAAAACCAACAAGGTAATTGAATAAGGAACTGGTTTCAGCGGCGCACTGTTTCTGGAGTGACGAGGTCGGGCCGCAAGCGCCGGGGCAGTTCGCGGCCGCGGCCGGAAACCGGCACCGGCCGTGGACCGACTCCAGAGACGCTGGTGCCCAGTACTCACACGTAAGCCCTTTCTCCTGATACAAAAAAAACGGTCAAGTGCTAGTCAGAGGCGCGCACCGAGTGCGTGTACGTAGGTATTATCATATTCCTATTTGAATTCGATTTGGAATCGAATCATCTCGAGCCAAACTCACGCTAGACCATTTGAATTATCAAGTAAATATTTGTTGTTTTTCTTCTGGGTTTGTACTATAATTATAAAAAAATTGACGCTAGTATGTTATACCGTTTTTACAATCCAGCAAAAATAAAAATGCGTAGAAAAAACGTTTCTGGTATGGGACCCATTTGATATACCACTTTATTTAAGAACTAGCTGTTGCCCGCGAAAAATAAAACATAGTCTATGTCCATCAGGGATAATGTAGGATCCTAATGGTGAAATAATGTTTCAAATCGATCCAGCAGTTTCGGAGCCTATTCAATTCAAACAAACAAAAAAGCAAAATCTTTCATCTTTATAATATTACTGCAGAAAAACATAGTATTCACCGTAACAACACATAAACCAAAAAAAAAAAAACATCTCGCTATCTATTACGATTCAAAAGGGACAGCTCTTTAAAGTTTAGGACAGACGAACACACAGATGGACAGTGTAGGCACATTAAAATAATCTCGCAGCGTGAATCCAACTAGTGATTGACCGATTTATTCTGGGTCTCTATTGACTGCCATAATTATTTTTAGTCATAATCTGTTTCAAGTCATAATTTTCGCAAGTCATAATGCAATTTTCTCAGGACACGGTTATTTTTTCAGGATTTTTATAAAACTACCTAACCTAACTTAACGAATCTACACGATAAACGTTTATTAAAAACTGTAACTTTAGCCTGAAAGAAGTTATGACAAAATAATGTATGACTAACAATACATTATGACCAACGATATTACGATATGTATGGCAGTCAAAGGGAACCGATTTTTTCTAACATTTCAGGTCCGAGAGCTGATCTTCCCCGACCGCTTCGTTGGCACCAAGACGCACTTGCAGGACGACATCGCCGTGGTGCGACTGACGACACCGTTCGAGTACAACGCTGGTGTCCAGCCGATATGCGTCGACTTCAGTTTGGAGACTGAAAGACAGCAGCTGAGGAAAGGGAGGTCAGGAATAGTAAGTGTTTGAGATGTCTGATATACACTTGACCTTTAGGGTTCTCTGTCGTTTGCCCGAAAGTCATTTGCCTTAATTCTATCACTTGCCATAATATTCATTCGCCATAAAGGCATTTTTTCTGAAATCGTGAACTATTCAGAATTGTTATAAAACAAACCTAACCTGACCTATTGGACTCTATACGATGGCATGTAAAAATTACCTGAAAGGTTTACAGTTTCAGAAAAAATGGCAAATTAACATTATGGCAAGTGACACAATTATGACAAATGAAATTCGGGTAAACGAAGTGATCCGCTCTGATATACACTTAACCTTTAGGCATAAAAAAAATGCACAGCTCGGAGCGGCGACGTGGTCTCGTGACCTGTCACATGACAACTAATACAGAAACATCTTAGCCTAATTGTGCAAAATGTGGTAACAGAATTATCAAGTTTTTTTTTTAGTTGTAGCTCTGTTCTGCCTACCCCGCTCTAGGAACGAAGATGTATGCATGTATTTTTAAAGTGAGCATACAACTAAATATACTGGAAATATTTCAAGCGTCTACCCGTTGCCGTTTTTAATATCGAGCAAAAATTGGCAAAAAAAACACATTTGTTGTATGGTTTCTGTTTTTTGTATTTGTCCTTACAGCGGCAACAGAAAAACATCATCTGTGGAAATTTCAATTGTATAGCCATCACGGTCGTCTTGTGACGGACAGACGTACAGACGGACGGAGAGTGGTCTCAGTAATAGGGTCCCGTTTTTACCATTTGGGTACGGAACCCTAAAAAGCACAAAAGTCTGCAGCTACTTATATTACATACATACATTCATAAACTCACGCCTTTATTCCCAGAGTGGGGTAGGCAGAGCTACTGAATTACCAACAACTCTAAAAACTTGTTGATAATTCTGTAACCACATTTTGCACACTTATATTATTCCTGTGGAAGTCGTAAGAGACGACTAAGGGATTAAAGGCTTGTAGTATTTTTAGGCGATGGGCTTGCAACCTGTCACTAATATACACATGATATACATCTTAACCTGTTTGTGCAAAATGTGGTTACAGAATTAACAACTGGCTGTTGAAGTTGTTGGTAATTCTGTAGCTCTGCCGACCCCACTCTGGGATGAAGGCGTGACGGTATGTATGTATGTATGTATATTATAAGGCAGAAAACACACATTATTGTGTTTTTTCTTGGTATATTTCGGGTGATTTGAGGACGATGAATTAACCACAACTTATAGCTTCCAGGCTGGGGTCTTACGGAAAACGATGGCAGATGGCTACAACAGTTGAACTACATTGAGCTGCCGTATATGGACGTTAAAGAGTGCATCGGACTCAGCGAGCCTGCCTTCCTTAAATACATCACCAGCGACAAAATCTGCGCGGGAGACAAGGAAACAAGTGAGATACTTTGCCTAAACATAGATCCATGGGCTTCCTAAGAAGTTTTCGCAATTTAGCATCGAAAATTTTGAGCGATTTGCCACCGCAGACGTGTTCATTTATATCGCTACAAACCTTCAATATTTGCTTTCGAAAAGTTTTATTAAATAAACAACAAAGTGAATGATAAATAGAAACTCTCACTCGCAGAATGCTCAACTGCACGACTTGGCCGATTGGTCAACCAAAGGCTCGTGCCAAGATGCATTACGCTAACTAGCGTCACTGGTAGATCACGTGACTTTCCGTATCACGTCATTTAGCCGAACCATCGAAGCATGCCATTCTCAATCTTAGTCACTACATCTTCTTTTATTCCACATTTCTCTCTGACTTTTTCATTCCTCACTCTATCAATCAGTTTCACACCACATATACTACGCAAAGAGCGTATGTATGTATGTAAAATTATCAACAAGATTTTTAGGGTTGTTAGCAATTCTGTAGCTCTGCCTACCCCATTCTCGGAATGGACGTGAGTTTACGTATAACTTTCAATTGTGTTTTTTTTTAATAATATTACAGGAAGATACATATGCAGATCAGACGCCGGCGGCGGCTTTGCGTTCATCGATACCCATCCCACAATCAGAGGCATCAGTTCACAAGTACTCACCGGCCTCTGCGAAGCCATGACCATCGCCCCGCAAACTTTAATCTCCTCCCACGCAACATTCCTGAAGGATAATGTTTTAGATATTGAAAGAGAATGCCTAGATTTCTATGGGCCAAGTAAAGTTGGAAGTGATATTGGAGGTGGCGGTGTAAGCAATACTAATCTTCATTTGGTTTGTAATTGTAACTGTGACCCTGAGCATCGGCCTTGATAGTAAAGATCTCAAAGACATCTTTATTGAGTTTTATTTAATAGTCGATTGTTCACCAAGGGATGAAAGTAATCAATTGCGCGTATAGTTCGAGGGTGCAATTGAAACTTTCACCCGAGTTAAACACTCAAATTTTCATGTTGATTATAAGAAAAGTAAAACAAAAATAGTGATTTATGAAATTGTTGCATAATGAGGGGTATTATAATACGAGTGTGTGTTTAAGAACCGAGCCGCTAGGTGAGGTTTTAAATAGTATCACACGAGTGTTTTAATACCTAGTTATGTGCAGTTTCATACACTATCTACAACAAAACGTATTCAATGAATGGCGCCAAAACCTAGCACATCACCGCGCATGCGTTAAAGCAGGCGCTGTCACAGACAAGTAAAAATTGGATTGAAAAATGACGCGAACCGCATGTGCGTTCCATTGTTAAAAAAATGATATTGAATCTCGTTGGTGACATTAACTTTTTGGATTAACTTGTATCGTAATGGTAAAAATTACTTTATTACATTATTTTGTTAGAGAAATAATGTTATAAAGTGTTTTTTTTTTTTCGGTATTGTGTTTATAAAGTATGTCGATATAAATTCGTTTTGAAGTTTATAATTCGAACTTTACGATATGAGAGTAGATAATTTCGTGTTGGGCCCATTTCGTGCCTACTTTCTTCTTGTATTTGTTAATCTGTTCTTTGTTATGCATGTCACGAATAAATGATTTTCTTTCTTTCTTTTTCTTTCTTGTGCTGCACTAATCTGGATCCTCATCCACACTGGTACAATTTAATAATTTCAACGATATCCTAATACACCTAGATTCTGTCATGCATAATGAAGCTACAGTGGAATAAAGAAACTCCGAAACATACGTACTTATAGATGAATTAGCGAGAGCGTGGAATCGCATATGTAGTGGTATTGTGTGTTTATAGGTAAGAGAAAGAGAGAGAGAAATTAAGTATAATATGCAATTCCACGCTCTCGCTAATCCATATGTACATACGTAAACCCCGAAAATATTACACCACTTTTGTGAGAAGTCATTAAAAAATGATGCGCTTCAAATAAAAAGCAGTACATTTTTACACGCGTTTAATACCACTGATAAAAAGTAGAAAGACTAGCAAAGCGTATAAATCTTAAAGTAAACATACATGTTTCAAATTAATCTATCTAAGGACATAATCATAACCTTTAAACTAGCTAGAGTCACACAATACCTACACTTGTGCAGGCCGCGCGTGATGTGCAACACGCGTGGACGGTGGCTAGAGTCTGACGAGCGAGTCGTGACACAAGCACTTTTTTCTAATTCTTCACATGGCAACAATTATACCTACGAAACAAGCTGTCACATTATGCGTACCTATCCAGTTGTTATGCATTTGGTGTTACCAGGTAGTGATATTTTAAATTTGCCCCCATTTTGTTGTGTCACCACTCACTAGTCAAACTCTATCGTCAGGCTAACGAGTTCGATATGGGTAATAGATGGCACCAGTGTTGCACAGCTTTAGCTGACTGACCAATAAGGGACCGCCACGTTGGACAGCCGGTGCAGAGACGCAAGATGTAGAAAAGGCGTGCGTATTCGTTGGTTATCTTTTCAAAGAGTGCTCAATCAATCCTATAGCTTAAATCGATATTGAATTGCAACGCCATCTGTGTCAGATGAGCGGAACTAAACAGTAAACGCTCACATTATTAAGACAGATTTGGTCGTAGTTTGACCTTTATTAGGCAGATGGCGTTATTATAAACAATAAGGTATATTTCAAGCCATCCTAGATGGCGCTGTCAGTGCCAGGACATCTGACTCTTTAATTCAAAGCTCGTATAAGTGAAAAACTTGAGTAAATGACCTCTTCTATGTAGTTGTGCACAAAACTAACATGAAATTTACGTCAAGTTTCAAATATAGAATGTTGAACAGTCTATACAGACAGATGTGGTTACAACTACATGCAGGTCATTTACTCAAGTTTATCACCTATGCGGTCAAAAACTGTTTGTTGCAAAATGAATAACGCTTAAAATATTTGTTGTTATAGTGGCAATAGAAATATAAGTACACACTGTAAATTGAAATTGTTACCTATAACAGTTCATGGAACACGGCCTCCTGACAGATGGACGGACGGACAGATAGTGGAGGCTCACTAATAAGGTCCTGTTGGCACTGGGGAACAATTTTTTTTTATAGTTACATATTTTCGGCTTCTGGCAGTTAAGATTTCTGACTATTCGTGTCTGCTGCGTGAACACCATTTTTAACATTATCAAGTTCGTAATTCTGACTAGAAATGTCGCGGCGAATTTTATAGAATTGTTGTTGGGTCCAGTCTTCATTGTGGCTCGAGCTTCCATAGCAGGTTTTGCAGCCACCTGGAACTAATAATATATATATATATAAATATGACATAAATTGACCAGGCATGAATGGCATGTCACTTACTTATGACACATTACGAGTTAATTTACTTATGCTAAACTACAAAATAATCAGTGACATCTGACTTAATTCATTGTATATGTATAGTATTTTGACACCCTATTTCATCAATTTTTTTTGCTGTTGACTGGACAAACCGGGCTAGAGCATGTCGGACTATGCTCAGCGTAGGGTTCCGACTCCTGCCTTATATTATTGTTAATAGGCATAAACACTTCAAAACCATGTACCTAAAGATCTAATCCAGTCCACTTAGTCGTGATAGTTTTCCTTTCAAATTCGTCATAAGTAGTACCGTAAAATGTTCCTACTTTGCTCCCCCATGGGTAATTATGCTCCATGGTTATTTTGCTGTTATCTGTATTGTAAATCATTCTATTACTTTCATTCACTTTGTGGCTGGATGTGTACATCAATTATTTTCAGGAAATTTGTCATCGACTTGACTTAGAATGTAACAAACGAAATAGTCACTATGGAGCATAGTTACCCATAAAGGAGCAAAGTAAGTATAAACATTTTACGGTAGTGTAGTTTACACTGTAGAGCGGGAGGGATCCAGTGGGGAGTAGAATATTATCCTAAACGGTCCTAAACGTAAAATATACACGATGTTGAAAATAAATATTTTACCCTCATCTTAGTGCGCGGTATAAATCTTTATATGTGTATAAAAATCAATTTGTGATTGATTGTGACATACAAATAGACAATAAGACAGACGGACATGTGGTGAAACTATAAGAGTGCCTAGGTAGTTTGACTTCGAAACGCTAAAAAGTATATTTTGCCAATGGTTAAAAGTAGGTAAAGCACTTACTAGAAATAGACACGTCAGCACCTCCGGAAAGCTGCAGGTTAATATCCATGCCACTGACATGTAGACGGACATTGACCGTAGACGACGAAGCTGAAGGACTTAAGTGTCCTGCCCCCGCTGTCTGTGAGGGGGGTAAATACGAGTACGCGGGCCCGGCGTTGGGCTTCGGGGAGACTTTAGTGCTTGGCACACAAGGACCACTCTCTGACGTTCGTTCGTCTAGCCCCGAATATGAGCTATCACAGTCGCACGGAGGTGGAACTGTTGGGGTTGTGAAGACCGGCTCTATCAGACGGTTTTCTGGTGGTGGATAGTTGTATAATGTCCTTTTTGGAGGTAGGTAGCCGGGGGCGTGGTAGGGTGTCGTGGGTGTTGTTTCAGTTGTCGATGTTGACGTCGGGGTGGTATCCATCATAAATCGATCAAGGTCAGGCGTACTAGTAGATGGAGTGGTAGATACTGTAGTAGAAGATGGAGTAGTTAACTCAGTAGTGGTAGATGCAGTAGTTGACACAGTAGTAGAAGAAGGGGTGGTTATTTCAGTAGTAGTAGATGCAGTAGTTGACACAGTAGTAGACGAAGGAGTAGTTATTTCAGTAGTAGTAGTAGATGGAGTAGTTGACACAGTAGTAGAAGATGGAGTAGTTAACTCAGTAGTGGTAGATGGAGTAGTTATTTCAGTAGTAGTAGATGGAGTAGTTAACTCAGTAGTAGTAGATGGAGTAGTTATTTCAGTAGTAGTAGATGGAGTAGTTAACTCAGTAGTAGTAGATGGAGTAGTTAACTCAGTAGTGGTAGATGGAGTAGTTGACACAGTAGTAGAAGATGGAGTAGTTAACTCAGTAGTGGTAGATGGAGTAGTTGACACAGTCGTAGAAGATGGAGTAGTTATTTCAGTAGTAGTAGATGGAGTAGTTGACACAGTGGTAGAAGATGGAGTAGTTAACTCAGTAGTGGTAGATGGAGTAGTTGACACAGTAGTAGTAGATGGAGTAGTTATTTCAGTAGTAGTAGATGGAGTAGTTGACACAGTAGTAGAAGATGGAGTAGTTAACGTTACAGGAATTATTTCAGTACTTTCGTCAAAGTCTTCAGGTTCTTTTGGAACGAGCATAGCCTTTGCTGGATCTTCGAAAGGAGGTAAATAAAGAGGTGCTTTAAATTGAACATCCGGCACTTTGTAAAAGTACCCTTTGTTAAATGCAACATTTGATCCAGAATTGGAAGCGTACGAACTGGCTGGAGTTACACTTTGAAAAGGGGTTGGACTTTGACTGGAACTCGATCCGAATGAGTTGTGACTGTAACTCGCTCCAAATGAACCGTGTCCTGACTTTTGGTTGTTGCTGGATTCTTGAAAATGACGGTTACTATTTTGAGCATATTCATTATTAAAATGGCTGTGAGTGTCACCGGTCCCGAATCCATTTTGACTGTGATAGTTTGAGCCGAAACCCGATTTACGGTTACTATTTTGAGCATATTCATTATTAAAATTACTGTGAGTGTCACTGGTCCCGAATCCATTTTGACTGTGGCAGTTTGAGCAGAGGTCCGATTTTATCGAATCTATACCAAAGCTTGTCTTGACTGGATGTTTAACTTCAAAATTCTGAGTGTTATAATAATGAGCAAATTGTTGAGCTGATGTAGTCGATTTAGGTGGTTGTAGATTTTGATAAAAACTCGTTTCAAATGTGTTTTCTTTTAGCTGCTCGGTTGCTTGTGCATTCTGAGCGTTATAATAATGACCAAACTGTTGAGTTGATGCAGTCGATTTCGCTGGTTGAAGATTTTGAGAAAAACTCGTTTCAAAGGTGTTTTCTTTTTGCTGCTCGATTGCTTGTGCATTCTGAGCGTTATAATAATGAGCAAACTGTTGAGTTGCTGCAGTCGTTTTCTCTGTTTGTAGATTTTGAGAAAAACTCGTTTCAAACGTGTTTTCTTTTTGCTGCTCGCTTGCTTGTGCATTCTGAGCGTTATAATAATGACCAAACTGTTGAGTTGCTACAGTCGATTTTGCTGGTTGAAGATTTTGAGAAAAACTCGTTTCAAAGGTGTTTTCTTTTTGCTGCTCGCTTGCTTGTGCATTCTGAGCGTTATAATAATGACCAAACTGTTGAGTTGCTGCAGTCGTTTTCGCTGGTTGATGATTTTGAGAAAAACTCGTTTCAAATGTGTTTTCTTTTTGCTGCTCGCTTGCTTGTGCATTCTGAGCGTTATAATAATGACCAAACTGTTGAGTTGCTGCAGTCGTTTTCTCTGTTTGTAGATTTTGAGAAAAACTCGTTTCAAATGTGTTTTCTTTTTGCTGCTCGCTTGCTTGTGCATTCTGAGCGTTATAATAATGACCAAACTGTTGAGTTGCTGCAGTCGTTTTCGCTGGTTGATGATTTTGAGAAAAACTCGTTTCAAATGTGTTTTCTTTTTGCTGCTCGCTTGCTTGTGCATTCTGAGCGTTATAATAATGACCAAACTGTTGAGTTGCTGCAGTCGTTTTCTCTGTTTGTAGATTTTGAGAAAAACTCGTTTCAAACGTGTTTTCTTTTTGCTGCTCGCTTGCTTGTGCATTCTGAGCGTTATAATAATGACCAAACTGTTGAGTTGCTACAGTCGATTTCGCTGGTTGAAGATTTTGATAAAAACTCGTTTCAAATGTGTTTTCTTTTTGCTGCTCGCTTGCTTGTGCATTCTGAGGGTAGCGTGATGTTCTATATACGTTTTGAACTTCAGCGTTGCGATAGTATTCTGTTTTAAATGTACGATTTCCTCGATTAAGCGTAAATGTTGTAGCTGTTTTATTTTCCAACTCTAGACTGTAACTCCTTCTAGTTAAGCTACGATTCTGGCTCTGACTATCACTCACTTGAAAGGAATTTTTAGTGTTATTCTGACTGGGATTGTTACGACGCGGTCTATAAAAACCTTTCTTTCTCCAGTCATCTTGTGTTGTATTTTCGTAGCAGGCGACGTAAGTTCCTGAAACAAAATTTGTGGTGTTTAACTGTCATGAAACATTACATAGCGTAACCAGAATAGACGGTCATTTTGCTAGATACAGATAGATCTACCTGTAGTATATGGTGATAGTAGAAAATAAAAAAGCTGCTATACAAAATCAACACTGCGCTAAATTTTTTGATAAAACTGTACTTTATGAAGATAGACAATATTTATACTCGATGCTAACAATGAAAAAGGTTGCAAGAATGTTTAAGGCAATGCTGACCATTTGAATCAATTTAAAAAAACAAACTCCAAGTTAGATGGATTTATAACCTACTAAAGAGTTCAAAGGCTACCGTTGTTTTTAACATCTATTATTAAATGATCACGTCGTCAACATAATAGCAAAGTTGACTGACGGATCAAATCAGCTACCTACTCATAGCAAATGTCAAATGATAGCTTGTCAGACAGACTGAAGTTTGAGGCGGTCTTCACATTGGAGACGAGACGCGCCATGAGTACCATCAGAGTGCAGTACATTGATGCGTTTCGCACCTTGATGAAACTGCCACGTTTTTGCAGTGCGTCGAGTATGTTTGCGGAGGCGGGCGTTCGGCGCAGTCTTAATTTCGCGAGTGTCACTAAAAATATGATAGTAATGTATCACTTTAAAAATCATCGGTTTCTTTCATCATTTTTCATTTAGAATGATCATTTAGGTTTTATAAAGATTTAAAGTTCGTTAGAAACAGTAGGGTTTTTGATTAGAAGTCGGTTTTACTTCAAAATATGGAATAATGAAATGATGAAGCTGTACTTTTTCGAGTCAAATCGGTGAAATACTGGCAAAGGGTCGAATCTTAAGTACCCGAAACCGACGTGCGTGCATGACTCGATGTATGAATGTGGAAGAAGCGAAATAAATTTGTCAAGATCGCAGCAAGTGGAAAGAAGTGGTCTCTGCCTATCCCTTTTGGAAACAGGCGTGATTTAATGTATGTATGTGTGGCGACATAGCGACATCTAACGGCAAACATGTACCACCAACTCGCCAGCGCCAACAACGCCACAGCGTCAGACAGCGGAACTAAAGAGGTCTACATCGCGCAAGCGAAATTTCTTCCGTCAGTTGATATATGTAGCACTTCCAACTTCATCACAATGGACTTCGGTCCCCAGGCATAACACCCGCCTGGAGAGAGATCTCTCTATTGTCCTCTCATACTACATTATGTATGTATGAAGCATTTGTATTATTTATTTATTAAATCTTTAGTGCACAGAAATAAATACAAATGGCGGACCCAATGCCTAAGAGTCGAATTTATTCCAACTCGGATAACTCGAGTTGGCTCGACTCGCATCAACCGGATGGAATCCACTTCGCGGCAGTAGCCATACGGATCAGCGAGTCGAGTTTTGGTTTCGAGTTGGCGAAGCGCGTGCACTCGCACTCGCATAACTCGCAACGCCGCCAGCATTTGTTATCCGCTCACTTGCCCGGCCTTATCAATTCTAGCTAGAGAGTTAGGTATTTTTTTTATGGCATATAGAAGACAAACGAGCACACAGGCCACCTGATGGCAAGTGGAAACTGTGACCCATAGACATTCGCATTCACAAGACTGCAATGCAATCCTAAGACTGCTAATGCGTTGCCAACCCTGAGGACTAAGATGGAATGCCTCTATGCTAGTCATTTCACCGGCTGTCTTATCCCCAAACCGGAACACAACAATGCGAACACTGCTGTTTGGCGGTAGATTAATGGATAAGATGGTGGTAGCGATCCGGACGGACCATACACAAGGTCCTACCCGCAAAAAAATTATGGTATGCGAGTTGCGAATGAACTCGTTTAGACTCTGATTCGAGTTATTCGAATCAGATAACTCGACTCGCCCATCGCTAATTCTCTACCAGTCGACCAAGTCGAGTCGATTATTATTACTGAATCAGTTATATAAATGTGGTTACAGAATTATCAAAAAGTTTTTATAGTTGTTGGAAATTCTGTAGCTCTGCCTACCCCACTCTGGGAATAAAGGCGTGAGTTTATGTATGTGTATGTTATGTAAATGTTAATTCTAATTATTTGTCTGTCACGGTCGCGGCCACGGCCAACTGGCTCATTTGATCCTAATACGATTTTTCCTGCCTTTTTTTTCAAAAATGATATAATATGCATGTTGAGCTCATAAAATACCGGATTTTGTAGCAATTAAACAATGAATTGGATTTTTGGGGTTCCGAAGTCAAACTGGAAACCATATACTAATATGTATGTATATGCGGGTGGTAGGACCTTGTGCAGGGTCCGTCCGGATGGCTACCACCATCTTATATGTATAATTTTCTCTAATGGACTAAACAAGCACATGGGGTTAGCTCCACGCGCTTCTGTCAAGTCCTATAAATAGTTTATGATCAAGCTTCTGTTTGAAGTCAGACTTGGCCTTTGACATTTTATGATTGAATTTAAGATAGCTACTAGTTTTTTATTTCTATAAATCAGATGGCATATCAATTGAAACTCAGTCATAGATGATAATATGCAATCAAGTAATATGAGTTAGTTACATACATACATACCGTCACGCCTTCATCCCAGAGTGGGATAGGCAGAGCTACAGAATTACCAACAACTCTAAAAACTTGTTGTTAATCCTATAAACACATTTTTCATCACACTTGCTCGTAAATAGTGTCCTAACATGCTAGAAAAATCGACCGTAAATCCAAAATAATACCCGCGGGCCTTTTTTTACCATTACGCTTCTAACGTACGTAATAGCTTTTTTTTTTAAATATTACACGTGGACTCAAACTATCACAATACGTCAGGACCCCAATTCTTGTGCCATTCGATATGAAGTTTCATTCGAGATGAAATGTCAGTAGCATACAATTTCCTAAAAATCTCGCATATAAACTATTGATCTCGACTGTCACTAGAATCGGACTCCGAACCCGTTTGACATTAGCTGTGGTAAGTCACAGACAATGATGTAGTCTGCCGAGACATATCCTATAATCTGTGGTCTGCCGCTAATAAGTTAAAAATATGATCTTTTGTCTGATTTTATTTCATTTCCTCGCAATTGTGATGAAAAACATTGTATGTTACACGGGTGGTAAAATAAATACAAATCTCGAGTCATTAAAGCCCTCAGCCTTCGGCTTCGGGCTTCTAACAGACTCTCGTTTGTAATTCTTTCTTTACCACCCTTAATACACAATGTACTATTAAGATGCTAAGATGTTTACCATGTGTAGGTATATTAGTGACAGGTTGCAAGCCCATCGCCTAACAAAACTATAAGCCTTTAATCCCTTAGTCGTCTCTTACGACTTCCACGGGAAGACATGGAGTGGCACTATTCTAAGCCGGCCACCACACGGCTCTTCCCTTATATTCAATCCAATCTAGTTTCTTTCAAAAATAATATATCGACAGTAAAACGGGGAGATGAGTGGGGACACAATGTAAAATAAGTCATAACTTGTCACAAATAAGAACAAGTATTAAATGGATAATCAGGTTACGTCTATTGGAAGTTATGCGATGGGCTTGCAACCTGTCACTAATACACTGGTAAACATCTTCGCCTAAAAGAGCAAAATGTGGTTACAGAATTATTAACAAGTTTTTATAGTTGTTGGAAATTCTGTAGCTCTGCCTACCCCACTCTGGGAATAAAGGCGTGAGTTTATGTATGTATGTCTATTGGAAATAATTTCAGTCTTATAATTAGTACCATATGCTTCATTTTAGGTTGTATCCCTAACCATCCCTTAATTCCTACTCATCCCGTTTTACGGTACCGTGTATTCGAAACTAATTTTACAAGCTTTTAAAAATAACTGGTTACCTAAGTGTGAGTTAGACTCGTATGCTAATTCGAATCGAAACCGAATATAAATCGGGATATAATAATACCTTGGTGCAGCGCTCTCTTAACCAGTTTTTCTGTTAACTGGTTACCAATAAAATTCTAATTTCAAATGACTATTTTTAACATTTGCCGTGGCAAAATTTCGATGACTCATCTCAAATCTCCATAGCTATAAAATATGACGTACAATTGGTTTTTAAAAAGCTTATACTTACCTCTGAATCATTGGTTATGGAATCTCCAAAACTACAACACTAATAACTCATAATTTGGCGTGTAACCTTCAGCCTAAATTAGACACGGTCTTGGAGGTTTAGAAGCCAATTTAAGAACGAAATTCAGTGATAAGTTGGACCTTGTGCGTAGGCAGGGTCCGTCCGGATCGCTACCACCATCTTAGCCATTAACCTACGGCCAAACAGTGTTGTTGTGGGATAAGACAGCCGGTGAAATGACTAGCATAGAGGCAATCCACCTTAGTCCTCAGGGTTGGCAACGCATTTGCAGTCTTAGGATTGCATTGCAGCCTTGTGAATGCGAATGTCTATGGGTCACAGTTTCCACTTACCATCAGGTGGCCTATGTGCTCGTTTGTCTACTCTATGACATAAAAAAAAAGATACCTCAGAGTCAAATTTAATGTCTGTACACGTCCTCCGTGTTGATTAGACATCTATTAAATATATCTAATCTTTAACTCAGTACGTAACAGGTAGGTATATAGCGTATCCGTAAATGGTGAAATAATTTTTCAACAAGTTTCTGTCAAAAATTACACGCATGTAAAGTAAGTATTTAGGTTTAGATAAGTAATATAATACATTCTGGTTTATGTACCGAAGCGAAGCGAGGGCAAGTTGCGAGTTACAGTCTTTAATTTCAGAGATACGGAAGAGCAAGAGACATTAACTACTCGCTGACAAATATATCCGACAAGCGTATCCCCATAAGCAAGGAGAAATTAGTTTCTGTCACAAGCTTTTGTTGCCGACTGTACTTTTTTGCATAGTCGTCATCTACTCGTCAAGACGATTGTAACAAGCCCTAACACGACGGGTGTATCATGTGTAATTTTGGAGTTCCTATGGCCACCCTGAGTCTCCATCATCAGACCAGCTCGATGATTAATGTAGCTATATTATCGTATTGTCATCAAAACTAAAAACGTATGCAAATTTTCAGCTTCATCGGAAACCGGGAAGTGGGTCAAATTTAACTTGCAAGATTTGACCCTTACATACATACATACATACATTGCAAGTTAAATAAAAGCTTGTAAAAAGGAACATTGATTGCAGAGATTAAGATGTATAGGGAAGCAAACTTAAAAAATCAGCTTACTCTTTTTAATACTATGTAGAACAGGTATACATTTCGCAATAGATTAAATGTTAAGTAAAAATAATAGTACATTGTGTATTAAGGGTGGTAAAGAAAGAATTACAAACGAGAGTCTGTTAGAAGCCCGAAGCCGTAGGCTGAGGGCTTTAATGACTCGAGCTTTGTATTTCCTTTACCACCCGTGTAACATACAATGTTTTTCATCACAATTGCGAGGAAATGAAATAAAATCAGACAAAAGATCATATTTTTAACTTATTAGCGGCAGACTACATCATTGTCTGTGACTTACCACAGATAATGTCAAACGTGTTCGGAGTCCGATTCTAGTGACATATGAGATCAATAGTTTATTATGCGAGATTGTTAGGAAATAGTATTCAACTGACATTTCATCTCGAATGAAACTTCATATCGAATGGCACAAGAATTGGGGTCCTGACGTATTTTGATAGTTTGAGTCCACGTATAATATTTAAAAAAAAAGCTATTACGCACTTAAGTAACGTAATGGTAAAAAAAAGGCCCGCGGGTATTATTTTGGATTTACGGTCGATTTTTCTAGCATGTTAGGACACTATTTACGAGCAAGTGTGATGAAAATAAATATAAATATAAGGGGACAATCTCACACCAATTGATCTAGTCCCAAACTAAGCTCTAGGCTTGTACTATGGGTACTAGACAACGAAATAAATACTTATATAGAGAAATATATACTTGAATACATAGAAAACATCCATGACTCAGGAACAAATATTCGCGCTCATCACACAAATATCTGCCCTTACCGGGTTTCGAACCCAGGACCACTAGCTTCGCAGGCAGGGTCCCTACCCACTAGGCCAGCGCGTCGTCAACATTATATTAAATCCTAACCTCACCGGGCGCACATTCGCTGTGATTACTGTATTTTGGTTTAACGGTAGGTATTTTTATCAATAAAACAAAGGTTTTTTATTTTTTTTTGATGGCATCGAGTAGTCAAACGAGCACACAGGCCACCTGATGGTAAAGTGGAAACTGTGACCCATAGACATTCGCAATCACAAGACTGCAATGCAATCCTAAGACTGCAAATGCGTTGCCAACCCTGAGGCTAAGATGGAATGCCTCTATGCTAGTCATTTCACCGGGTGTCTTATCCCCAAACCGGAACACAACAATGCGAACACTGCTGTTTGGCGGTAGGTTAATGGATAAGATGGAGGTAGCGATCCGGACGGACCCTGCACAAGGTCCTACCACCCGCAAAACCCCGTATCCCTAATATTACTGGTTACACGAGTTCTCATTCATGTTTTTATGAAATAACTAGCTGCCCGCCAGCGGCTTCCCCCGCTGCGAATTTCCCGTTCCCGTTGGAATTTTCTATTTTTTCTTACATATAAACGTTACCCTGACAATAACGAACACAACAAAAAAGAAATCAGCCAAATCGGTTCAGCCGTTCTTGAGTTATAAAATTACAACGAAAAGTGGCATTAATTTTTATATATATCTAATTGTTAAATAACCCAAAATACATACACATACATAATCTCACGCCTTTATTCCCAGAGTGGGGTAGGCAGAGCTACAGAATTACCAACAACTCTAAAAACTTGTTGATAATTCTGTAACCACATTTATGCACACTTAGGCTAAGGTGTTTACCAGTGTACCCCAAAATTTTGGTCTTTAATTCGATTTTTCGAGTATAAATAGGTACCTACAATGAAACAGAACTGAAAAATCTTCCCAAAAAAAGCATATTTTTATAGAATACTCTCAAGAAACTTACCTAGAATAAGTAACAAAAAGGTTGTCCTCCACATATTAAATTATTTAAAACTAATTCCCTAAGAATACCACCCGCGTACAATGCGATCGGAACACTGGCCCGAAAAAACACGCGACGTACGCTATAAGAACCAAAAAACATATATTCCGAAAAGGTCAACCAAATTTAGGAGTCCGTGCAACCATCTAAATAGGCCATGTTATATGTTATAAGGATAATATAAATATGATTGGGTTATTTATTTTGTTTATTTGCGTTGTCTAAAAATTTTAAAACGAATTAATTTTCTAAATTAAAACACACTTTTGTATGTTTGGTTTTTGCTTTAGTTTTTTTTATAGGTTAGTTTGTTAGTAGCCTTACGGGATGGGGTGGTAGTGTCTATTTTATTTAGTAGCGTAATAAGTAAAGTATTAGGCATACAAAGCAAAACTTACTGACTTATAATTAACTCCGTTGATGAAAAGTTTAATGACCTGGATATAAGTCGACTTAATTCTTGCTAAAGAGGGTATAAAATATAAAGGCAAATAAACGGAATACCTATACTACACTTAGGGTGATGGATCCAGTGATATATATACCTATTACTTATATTTATAACTTTACTAGCGACCCTTCCTCGCTTAGCTTCGGTTTATATGGGTTTTCTGTAACACCCGTACATAAAACAGAGTTTATTATACATAAAAACCTTCCTATCGAATCACTCTACCTATTAAAAAAACTGCATCATAATCCGTTGCGTAGTTTTAAAGATCTAAGCATACACAGGGACAGACAGACAAACAGTGGGAGGCGAGATTAGTATATCATGAAAATTGCTGTAGTATGTCCCTATTTGGAAAGTATGTATGAGTGTTACAGTTTCGACGATAGATTTAGTTTTTTGCGGGTGGTAGGACCTTGTGCAGGGTCCGTCCGGATCGCTACCACCATCTTATCCATTAACCTACCGCCAAACAGCAGTGTTCGCATTGTTGTGTTCCGGTTTGACAGCCGGTGAAATGACTAGCATAGAGGCATTCCATCTTAGTCCTCAGGGTTGGCAACGCATTTGCAGTCTTAGGATTGCATTGCAGTCTTGTGAATGCGAATGTCTATGGGTCACAGTTTCCACTTACCATCAGGTGGCCTGTGAGCCCGTTTGTCTTCTCCATGCCATTAAAAAAAAATATTTGCATAGAAGGCACTAGGTTATATCGACATAAACCTATCACAATTTATTATTTCCTATGTCTAGCAACATTTTCGGCTGTCAAGTTAGTTCGCCCAATTCTGGACTCGATTTTAGTTATCCCGGGTCTGTAATCGTCGTTTTCGTTTATACCATTTATGAAAGAACCCTAACTTTATTGCAAAAGTCGTCTGGCTCGGGTGAAATCTAGTTGAAGACAGACCATAATGCATTAGGAATGACTCAGTCAATTGAAGCATAATAAGGAACATCTCAACCACATATGAAACTACTGTATAAGAGAACACATAAAAATAAAATTAAAATTAAAAAGAAAATTAAAATACTACAAAACATTAAATCTAAGAATGGTATGGCATTGTGCCAAAGACGCTGGCAGCATTTCCTCGCTGGATGGTTAAACTTATGCGTTGAGCGAAGAAACTGCCAGCTCTTCGGTCTCCCGTGACGTCAATGAGCCTCTTCGAAACTTCTTTGAAGAGGCTTCGAGCGCTGGGATTAAAATTAAAATTGAAATTAAAATTGAAATCAGCTAAGAAATACGGATAATACAAGCATTTTAAACTGCTAATAAACTAATAAGACAACGATACATACACACATACATACATACATTAAATCACGCCTGTTTCCCAGAGAGATAGGCAGAGACCACTTCTTTCCATTTGCTACGATCTTGACTTTCTTTCGCTTCTAGACAGCGATTAGACCTAAACTCCGTGTTTAATTATGTGTTGCTAGAAAGAGAACAAATCTTTGTCGGCTTACATATCGGTTACTTTTATAGCAATTCAAAATATGTTTTGTCTCAACTGTTTGTTACATGAATATGATTTTATTGAAGCTGTAACAAAAAATCATCAATTCCATATTATAAATAATATAAATTAAGAAAATTAGAAGTACCTAATTTCGAAGACCTTTTCCTTAAAAATGTATTATAACTCACCATAAATAAAAAAATGGACTGGTTAGTCCCGAATTGGAAATATAAATCCACGAACCAGAACCTGTTTTTGCCACCGACTTCGTCCGCACTACAATCCGTTTATTTGTTTGACGAGCTGTGTTATTCTCTCATGCCGGCGCCACACGCTTGGTGTTTGCCGCAATCACTGCAGGACGCAACTATATCTTAGAGTAAGCACGATGCATTTCCATCTCATTCCAATGTATAGCTGCGTCCTGCAGAGTTTGCAGCAAGCGCTGGCATCAAAATCAATGGATGGACGGACGAACGAGCGAAATCGCAGCGGCGAGTTTAAGTAGTCCCGTCAGAGCGAACAAAACACATTAATGCCTAATTGTGAATGCACGCCTTAAAATGTGTTTTGTTCACTCTGACTTGGCTACTTAAACTCGCCGCTGCGATTTCGCTCATTCGTCCGACCGTCAGTTGTTTTTGAGAGAATAACACCCGGTCTAATTGGTAGTGACCTTGCCTACGAAGCTAGCGGTCCTGGGTTCAAGTCCCGGTAAGGGCCGATATTTGTGTGAGGAGTGAAAATATTTGTTTTGTCATTGATGTTTTCTATGTATTTAAGTATATATTTCCCTTTTTTAGTATTTATATCGTTGTCTAGTACCCATAGAGCAAGCTTAGAGCTTAGTTTGGTACTAGCTCAATTGGTGTGACATTGTCCCCTGATATTTACGAGTATTTATTATTATTTATTTATTTACCTTCAATTCACGACTCGCACTTCACTGTTTTAGATAAACGCACCGAAATGAATCGCTTTGATTGTATATAATTACATTTAATTGTAAAAACAAAACGAAACTGAAACCGGTTTTGACGTTTCAATCATAAACATATAACAACGCCACTTGGAAACCATTTGATATTACAAGTTTTAGATTTCATTATAAAACTTTATTCCCTTACTTATAATCGTGGGGTAGTTAAACCACGCTTTGTCCTTATCTGTCAAATTCAAATGTTACAATGACAGACAAGGACAAAGCGTGGTTTAGCTACCCCACGGTTACTCCGCGTTTATAAGTAAGGTAGTATTGATAGAGTAAGGAATGAAAGAGTCAGAGAATGTGGAATAAATGAAGATGTAGTGAGTAAGATTGAAAAAGTTCAAACTATTCGTGTAATGGTACGTGTTCTTTATTTCAGTCCATCGGGACCTTATTAATATTCCATTCGTCCATCCGTCCATTCGTAATCTAATCCGTCCATTCGTAATAAATTCGAAGGTGTTTTCATTTACCTGTTTCAATCGCCATTTTTTCTTAATGACGTTACTTTTATGTGACTCATTTGAAGGAAGGAAAAATAAATGTTTTCGAAAACCAAAAAACCGCATTTGACGACGCAAAAAATAACATCTTTTAAAATGCACAGGTAATGCGACCCACAATATTTTTAATCAAAAGCCGATCTGCCATTTTAATGGAAGTTATTTTTTGCGTTTTCGTAGACAGTTTTTTGTTTTTAAAAAAAATATTTTTCCTTCCTTCAAATGAGTCACATAAAAGTAACGTCATTAAGAAAAAATGGCGATTGAAACAGGTAAATGAAAACACCTTCGAATTTATAATTAAGCAATTTATATACAAACACTAGTAGTCCGCGCCCGGCGCCGCCCGAGCGCAATTTTTTTTTCACACATACCCTACGAAAGGATGATGGTCAGTTTTGTATGGACACTGGCCTAAAAACCAATAATGACAAGCCATATGTCCTTTGAAAGATTTTTTCATATTCTACAACTTTTTGTATGGCGGGAAATCGTAAATCGCTGTGTGAAATTTAAAAATCTGGAACATCGGGACGCCTACATAGACGACGTTAGAATAATTACTTGGAAAAACCGCGGTCTTTGCATGGCAATAACTTTTTTCACACGAAGATTTCGAACCACCTGTCATAGTAATAGTTTTACAACTTAGAATTACCTATTCGGGGACATATCGCTTGTCCTTATTGGTCATTAGGCCAATTAGCCCACCCTCCTTTACTTTATAAAGTAACAAATGGGTTGATTTTACTAAGTTTTATGGTTAAAATAGGACCTACACGTTAGTTTGGTTGAGTTAACCACGAAAAAGGTTGAAGCAACCTTTTCAATGTGTTGTTTTTACTAAGGTCAGGTGCTAACTCAACCAAACTCATAGGTAGGTCCTAAAATTTAGTAAAATCAACCCATTCGGTTTTTCAGTGTACGTTCTAATCTACTAATACCTAGTGAATTTAGACACAACATTTCATAGGAATCGGTCAAGCCGTGTCGGAGGAGTATTGTTACCAACACGAGATTTTTTAACCCCCGATGCAAAATAAGTTATAAGTTTGACGTGTAAGTGTGTGTGTGTGTGTCTGTCTGTGGCACCGTAGCTCTTAAACGGATAAACCGATTTGGATTCGTTTTTAATTATTTGAAAGCAGGTTTAATATATTAGATATACTAGTCATGCGGCGGTATAAGTAACATTAAAACCGCCTTACTTTTAAACGTGGAATAGCCGTGGGTAATCTAAACCATGCTTTGTCCTTATCTGTCATCGTGACATTTGAATTTGAGCGATAAGGACAGAGCATGGTTTAGCCCACGTTTATAAATAAGGCGGTAAGACAGTAAAAATTCACTCGTAAATTCCTCGACAATCCTGCATTGACCCATCATTGCCTGGTGGGAGTCCCAAAAACCCCAAGATACGGAATACCAATAAAAAACCGGAAAAAAAACCAACGAGACTCGGATAAGACCGTGATGACGTGAAACCATCGAGGATTACCTACTGTACTCAAACCGGTCGTCACAAATGAGAAAAACCAGGCAAGAGCATGTCGGACCATGCTCGGTATAGGGTTCCGAAGCCTACAATCGAATTAGACCTCGCGACAAACTTAACTTGGCCCCTGGAAAACTGTATGCCCATACATCGACATAGGTCGCGGTCAGTTTACCAACACCGCAAATAAGTTTTCGGTAGGTATAAACAATTAAACCGTTTGTAACCCAAGAACCAATGAAGCCTACTATGTCGTGATAGTTTTCCTATTAAATTCATTATACATAGGCTGCTACGAAAGTTTTTAGCTGTATAAAAACTAACAACATTTAAGTACTTTTAAAAGTGTATGGCCATTAAAATAAATTACTTAATTAAAATAAAGGAACAATGTGAAATTTTACATTAAAGTTATTAGTACGTAAAATACATGCAAAAACTATAGATTTTTTTGAAATCTTTGAAGGCAAATATTATTCACTTTTAAAAATAAAATACAGTTTCTAAATATCATAGTCTCCTACGGACCATATTTAAGGTACTTTCCCTTCATGTGGCATAGCCGCGGGACACCCGTCATGATATAAACGCTGACATAATGTCAATGGATATTGATTTTTAAAAACAAGTTTTATCAATTTCTGTAACCGCACTCAAGTTTCTGGGAATCACCTAGTTTCGTTTGTATTTTTTTAGCTTTATATTGAATTTTAAACCTTATCACCACGGTATAAGATTCAAAAATAAATAGACATATTTACAAATTTAAATTTATGTTTCATTTCAAGGATATTTCGATCTTGAAAGTAAAATATGCATTGATATAATCGATTATCACTACATAGTATAAAACAAAGTCACTTCGCGCTGTCTGTCTATCCGTATGTATGCTTAGATCTTTTAAACTACGCAATGGATTTTGATGCGGTATTTTTTAATAGATAGAGCGATTCAAGACGAAGGTTTTTATGTATAATAAACTCGGTTTTATGTGCGGGTGTTACAGAAAACTGACATAAACCGAAGCGAAGCGAGGGCGGGTCGCTAGTTTATAATAAATATCGTTTAGTACTCTATCACTTTAATCGCTGTGACAATTTATGTATACAAGTCTAAGAATGACATTAAATAGACAAGGTACTAAAGTGTACTCATATTTATCAACTCGACTGTACTCCAAATTAATCCGGGGAAACCCAAACACACACACACACACAGATCTCGAGTATGTTGGTTAGTGAACTCTCTGGCGAACTTTTGTTAGAGTTCCGTCCAAAATTACTAAGCCTTCGCTGTCCGTCCACCCGGGGGCTATAACGAAATTAAAAAAGAGGAATAAAGCGGTCAAGAGAAAGACGGACTCGCACAGGGGGGTTCCTTACCGCCTTGGGAGTTAATATTCTTTTATTCCGATTTGAATTCGATTTATAATCGAAACAGCGCAAGCCCAAGTCACACTTGACCATTTTTAGTATTTATTGTTTATCTTCAGAGTTTGTACTATAATCATACGAAATTTGACGCTTCTGTTTTACCGTTTTCATGATACAACAAAAAATATGTTGAAAAACAAAATACTTCTTGTATAGGGATCTAAATAAATCTGAAAAAAAAACGCTTATCTATTACGGTATTTACGGTTCAAAAGATAAAGCTCTTTAAAGTGAGGGCGGACGGACGAACAGCGTTGGGACGGACTTCGGTTACGGAACCCAAATAAAGGTACCCATACAAGAAACGTTTTGTTTTAGCGGTGGACGGAACCCTACGTGTATGAGTCCAACTCCCTCTCGTCCGGGTTTTTGAGAATAGGTACCTATCACTTCTAAATCCTAATTGACAACCGGTTTTGTTTAAAAGGTGTTCAGATATAAATCATACTTATTGAGCCTTAGAGTCGTATTAATAAACGAATCTCAACTCTAATGCTCGTCTCGAGATGCGTCAAAAATAACAGTGTTCTATGGTTTGACGTTTACTTTGACGTATCTTGTGACAGGCCCTTAAAGAGTCTCAAAAGTAGAGATGCGCCGAATATTCGAATCGTATTCGGTATTCGGCGTATTCGGCATCTTTTTCACTATTTTTATTCGGCCGAATTATTCGGTTTTGGTGCCGGATATATTCGGTTAGAGTATTTCTATTTTCTTGCCTACACGACATGGTATAGAACTAAAAGACAAAACTTCTTGTGGAAGATTTATGTTACATTATAAGTCAAAGAAATCCTATGAAAAATGTGTTGAATAAGTAAAGCTAATAAAATAAGGCAATCGTGCGATATTTTGAAGCATAGTGACAGCGCAGTGTGCGGGGTTGGCGGGGGGTGAGGTACGGCTCGCTCGTCACCAGCAGCGACACGTAGCGTACATGTTAGAACCTGTCTACGCGTCAAAACAATGAATTTGTAAACCGAATAATTAGGCCGAATATCCGGTTCGGTAAAGGTTAAACCGAATAGTATTCGGCGCATCTCTACCCAAAAGCGTACATTTTTTTTTCTTTTTTTATTTGTTTATTAATGTAGGTAAGTATACAGAGAACAAAAATATTGAATATTATCACTATTATCAGTGCTTGCTACGCCCGCTTTGGACCAGTTGGAGGATAACGTTTTTTTTTGTAACCTACTTACTAGCTGCTAATGGCGCAAGCTATTTTTCAGCAAACCATACACTAAAAAAAACTTTTAAGACAAACCACTACAAGCATGAGCTTAAAATAAACTAAAATTGTTCGGTTTATCAATTCCTACTTATAATTGTTTGTTTGTAAAGCTTTCACCGCGGAGATATCCTTACCAAAATTCAATTAACAAATGAAGGAATGAAAAAAAAATATTTTGTAATATTGTTGTGACAATACTGAAGGTCAAAATCAAGGTGGTAGGTATGTTTATAACAATTAGGAAATAGCGACTCCATAGATTCTAGAACCACGATATACCATCTAAAGTCCTAACCCTAATAATGACGAAATCAATGAGAATGACCAGCAACTTTTGATTTCAAAATCAGCGAACCCGGGGGTAGTATTCATTCCATTTAAAATAAATCACGCATGTTTCCCAGAGGGGTAGGCAGAGATCTTGACAAATTTCTTTCGCTTCTTCGCTTTCGCGTCACAGATCCAAGCTATAGGTCAGTATAGGCCAGTATATCTTCCGCGACGAACGTCCGCGGAATTGCTTAAGTATAATGTTTAGTATCACCTTTGCGCTGGTTATTTCCGGTAAGTCTTTAAGAATTTAAATATTTTATAACTTACTAGCGCTCCGCCCTCGCTACGTGTCGGTTTAGGTGAGCTTTCTGTCCGGTACATAAACCAGAATCTAAATATATAAAAGTAGAAACTGACTGACTGACTGACATATCAACGCACAGTCTAAACGGCTAAACGTAGGCACTTGAAATTTGGAAGGGACGTAGCTTAGGTACCGTAGAGGTGCACTAAGAAAGGAATTCCCGAAATTCCCACGGGAACGGGAATTAGCCGGAAAATTATTAACTCAAAAAAAATGTTTTGCCCAACGAAGTGGACACGGGAACAGCTAGTCTACATATAAACCTTGCTCCTGAATCAATCTATCTATTGCTTATAATTCGGTGAGTAGTTTAAGACTGCAGCGAGCAAACGTCGAGCGTCCAGTGGCGCCCTCATTACTATTATTATGTTTTCTAATTAAACAAAGAATTTTCTTTGAAATCGGACGATATTTTTTTGTAGTGCAAGTAAAAAAACAATGTATGGGATACGTAACAAACTTTAATAACAATTACCATTTGAGTAGTCAGTTTAACGGGAAAAGGTGGCCACTTTTGTCCGTTAAGTTGATAACTCAAAGGTGAATTGTTCTTAAACTATAAGTTGTGTTTTCATTTGTAGTACAAAAAAATATCGCCCAATTCTAGATAGTACTAATTGTAATTAAAATTTTGTTAATACGGAACGTCAGGTCGGGTTTTTTTGAGGATTCCGTGGCTACAATAGCAAAAATTAAACCCTTATAATTTCGTTATGTCTGTCCTGTCCGTCCGTACCGTATGTGTTTTACTGAAAGATTTATATTGACGAAATTTCGAGTAAAACGGATAGTTTTGGGTTACGATAACAAATGAAGATAGTATTGTACAAAGTCCATCTTTTTATTCCGTAGACTAAAATGACGGCTACAAATGTCAAACGTAAAAATAATGTGGCCAGCTTTTAAGAAACTGTGCTGTGCTTTGTTTCGGTTCGTGGTGTAATTATTAATAACCAATGTAATAAAAATTACTATTATTAATTAATTACTATGTACGTTAAAAATAATAAAAATAATAAAGAGAGTGGTTTGGTATATTTTCAGCTTTTTATGATAAGTATTGAGTTTCAAATCGAATAAAAGGATGATGGGCAGTTTTGTATGGACACTGGCCTAAAAACCAATAATGACAATCCATATGCCATTTTTTCATATTCCACAACTTTTTGTATGGCGGGAAATCTTAAATCACAGTGTGACATATTAAAAAATCTGGAACATCGAGACGCCTACATAGACGACTTTAGCATAATTACTTTGAAAAACCGCTGTCTTTGCACGGCGATAACTTTTTCCACACAAAGATTTCGAACCACCTGCCATAGTAATAATTTTAAAACTTAGAATTTGCAATTCGGGGACAGATCGCCTGTCCTTATTGGTCATTACTCATTAGGCCATTTAGCCCACACTCCTTTAAGTAATTTTAAATATTAGAAAAATGTTGTATTAACAAAGAGTCTAATTATCTACAAAGGGTGGCATTTTTACCTTAACGTATCATTTGGAATTTGACGGATTATCCACTCATTGCGTTACAGACGCTTTTATATCAATCAACATAAGCACCTACCTATATTGTTGTCGGTAAGTACCGGTTGTATCAAATCACTAGTTATGAGTTGTAAAAAACAGGCAACACATGAAATGTCATTTTAGTCTACGGAACAACAAAATAGACTTTAGAGACAGCGGCTTTGTGTTGTTGCCGTTGTCTCTAATAAATAATATTTTAATTTTTAACTAGTTCCCAGTGATACAGGCGTACCCTAGTTTAGGACATTATAAATTCTAGAACAAATCCTGACCCTGAAGTGTCAAGTTCAAGTTGACAATTTTTAAGTATTTGTTCTTTCAAATTCAAATCTGAATATAATAACTTACTATGCGGCGGTACGGAACCTGCATTGCGCGAGTCTTACTCACTCTTAAGACTGCACCGAGCAAACGTCGAGCGTTTAGTGGCGCCCTCATTACTATTATTGTGTTTTCTAATTAACTAAAGAATTCCCTTGCAATCACACGATACCTACGTTTTTGTAGCGCAAGTAAAAACACAATTTATGAGATATGTAACAAACTTTAATAACAATTACCCTTTGAGTAGTCAGTTTAACGGGAAACGGTGGACACTTTTTTCCGTTAAGCTGATAACTCGAAGGTGAAATGTTATTAAACTATGTGATATACCCTATACCCCTTACTTGTAAACGTGGAATAAGCTTGGAATAGTTTATGCCATGCTTTGTCGTTATCTGTAATTGAGACATTTGCATCTGACAGAAAGTGACAAAGCATGGCATAAACTATTACAACCTTATTCCACGTTTATAAATAAGGGGGTATAAGTTGTGTTTTCATTTGTAGTACAAAAACCTACCGACCAATTTCATGAAAATACTTTAGTTTATTAGAAAACACAATAAAAGTAATGAGGGCGCCACTGTACATCCGGCGTATGCTCGGCGCAGTCTTAAGCTTTTCTATAACGACAACGTTCTCGCAATACATGTCTAGGAACTTATTGTTTTGATTTGCGACTGTACTTATTATTTCCAGGTGTTTACACATGCTATGGAGGAACATATCGCAGTGACGCAGTACAACATCAAGTCCCTCATTTCCTCCCTAAAGAACCTTCTAGAAAAACATCTACCAGTAGTCCCCCTGTGCCACCAGAACAGAAACCTCCAATATACACAGTGGGGTATCTCTACGCAATCGAAGTCAAACCAGTGAAGGGGCCTGATCAAAACTTACGTTCACAATCAAGAACAGGAACATATCGCAGTGATGCAGTACTACATCCAGTCCCTCAGTTCCTCCCTAAAGAATTTTCTAGACCAACATCTACCAGTAGTCCACCTGCGCCACTATTCAAATATCCTCCGCAAGGAGAGATTGGACATCTCCACTCAATCGTAGTCAAACCAGTGAAGGCGCCTGATCAAGAGTTGCGTTCACAATCACCCCCTCCCGCAGCTACCTTACCTCCACCATTTGCAATGGCAGTACATCCAGAACTAGGTCTAGACCAAGAAACAAAAACAACAAAGCCTTTAACAGGGCCGCAATACCTACCACCGTTGAATGCTTGGAAGGTTCAACCAGATAATCAAACGGAGGAAGACATTGAGTTACAAAGAAGTCAGAGTTACAGCAACAAAACTAAGAGACCTTTCGTAGGTCCCGCATACTTGCCAGCTACCAAATCATACAAGACCCTCAAGCTGGATGATTTGAAGGGAGAACCCCGACCGTGGTGGCACGTGGGCGTATACACAAAAACCACTGAACCATTTCAACAGATTTGTGGAGGATCCATCGTCAGACAAGATGTAGTCATATCAGGTAAGTGTAGACCATTTGTATCCATCCCTTCTAGGAGCTGAAGAGTAAATTCTTACCGTAACACACCCTAAAATAAGTTATAACTTGTTACAAATAAGAACAATAACGTTACGTCCATTGAAAATAATTTCATTCTTAAAATTAGTGACAAATGCTTCATTTTAGCTTGTGTCTCTGCTCACCCCTTAATCCCTACTCACCCCGTTTTACGGTATAATAAAAACGGATGTCCCTCAGAATTCATAACAAAGTTTGTCCTAACACATCGTTTGTCCGAATTTTCATTTGCCCTAAATTGATTTTCAGCTGAGTCAGTTAACTTTTTAAGTTTTTCAATTATAACTGCGATTTGGTTGGGTTAGGGTCTTATTAAAACTGAGGTTGACTCCGAAGCGCTGCCAACCGTATGCCACCGTAACGGCCTGCGGGTGATAGATCGGGATCGGGATCGGTCTATCACCTGCAGTAAAAGGTCCTGAGCTGGAAGGCCCCTGCTGTGTTCCAGGGTGCCCTCAGAGGAGTAGGCGAGGAGCCTTGTAAAAGCCCAAAGGGCATCCGCTATTGGGGGGGGGCTACGTTTTGGCACTATAGCGGTTCCGTAGCCCCCTCCTAAAGCGATTGGCGCAACGCCCCGGGGGTTTTAGTCCGTTCAAGTCGGACATACCCGCTCTGGCCCCGTCACGGCGGGTATGCAAAGGCATTTCCCCAGGGTCAAAAAAAAAGGGTCTTATTAAAAGAACACTAAAAAGTTTTACAATTTAAGCAGATATGGCTTTAGGATAAAGGAAAATTAGGACAAACGATGCATTACGACAAATGATGATTAGTGATGGGTTTCCATAGGGGAACCAATCAAATCAAAACATGTTGAGTTGTTGAGGTTGCGTTGTCAACTTCTTTTCCATATCTTTGTCCAAAGCTGCCCACTGTTTCTGGGCGGATGACATCGGCCTGCTGCCCGCCGAAGACTACGCAGTCGCCGGCAACAAAGTCTACAGACCCTGGAATGACTCCCACGACAAGAGGGCGCAGAAATCAGACGTGAGTACAGTAAGACCACAATTTAATAGGCATTTGTGTTTAAAGAACTTTATTTTCTCTAAAGAAATATATACATTTCACTTATACAGAGAAAACATAGACGGCTTAAAGTTATGGTTTTGAGTGAACAAAGATTAATAATAACAATGTAGGCAACATTTTGCAACAATGTAAGCAACAAACAACAGGTTAAATAGAAGGTGAGATGAGCTTAGAACAGAATATTTTAAAAAAGTGGGCATGCAATTAGTAAATAACATTTGTAGTTCCTGATTCATATTTACTAGCTACGTTAACAAATGGGCATATAGTAGGTACTCTGTTGTAGAATTATGCATTTTATTGCGGGTACGCATACATACCTACCCGCTTACAGAAAGCGAAAATAAAATAGATGGTCGTAGGCCCGATAAGACATTCCTTTGTTCCTCATGACATTCATTTTTGACATTCATTTCGTGAATCTTCGTTCAACCAGACACGAACTACGATTCCGATGATTTCCGAAAGCACGATTAAAACCCACGATCAGACTTGTATGTAATAGTTATAAGGTGCCAATTAAATTGCATCAATTTTTTCTATCTCACTCGCACGTTTGACGGCTGACTGACACGCGGGCGCGCGTCAACATGGCGTCACTAATCTAAATATATAAAAGGAGAAACTGACTGACTGACTGACATATCAACGCACAGCCTAAACGGCTAAACGTAGGCACTTGAAATTTGGAAGGGACGTAGCTTAGGTACCGTAGAGGTGCACTAAGAAAGGAATTCCTGAAATTCCCACGGGAACTATTGCCCGACGAAGTGGGCTCGGGAACCGCTAGTAATCTATATAATGGTAACTCAATGTATAACTAGGAAAAGATAGGGGCTCGAAATGTAGGTACAGAGAATCAATATTATACACGTGCAGCCTGTGGGGGTGCTTCACGCAGCGGGCGTACAGCGACCTTCGGGTGCAGTACAATAACGCCTTCAGGATGCTGATGGGGTTGCCGCGTCATTGTAGTGCGTCGCTTATGTTCGCGGAGGCACAGGTTGATGGCTTTGCCGCTATCATGCGTAAGCGGAGTGCCTCTCTGCTAAGTAGATGGCGCGCCAGCACCAACAGCATCTTGATGGCGTTGGTTGATAGGTGGGACTCCCCACTGCTCCAGCGGTGGACACAGCTCCACACTTATTCTTATTCTAAAACTAATAATAGAGTATAAGATTTTTAACATAAGTAACTAATACCTATGGATTTTATCCGAAATAAACGATTTTTATTTTTATTTTTATTTTTATTTATTTAATATATTCCAAATCATAGGTACCTGAGTTCCAAGTTAATGTTCAATCTGCTTCGCTATTGTACATGTACATGGGGGTCTTTCACTTAATCCCTTTCGCTCCTACTCCTGTTGGTTTAATGGTACCTAAACATAAACACTAAGTAAGTATAGGCCAGGCTAGGCCGACAGGGAACAGGAATAAATAAATAAATAAATAAATATCAGGGGACAATGTCACACCAATTGACCTAGTCCCAAACTAAGCTCTAGGCTTGTATTATGGATACTAGACAACGATATAAATACTTATACAGGGTGTCTCATTCAAATCGGTCAGTATGGGAAAGTCTGAAACTATAAGACATACGAAGATTTGTTCTTAGGAACCATGTCACCGATTTTGATAAAAAGAAAAACTGCATTCATACATTTGAAAAAAAAACTGTACCCGAATCGAACCCGGTTGTTTTGAAAAAATAAACTTACACTATTTCTATTCAGATATCGATTGTGTAGGTCTTAAGCAGTAAATGTTTCTAAGAAACATGATGTTTAAAATGAATAAAATGCATTGTTTTCACATACTTTAATTTATCATAGTAGGTGTTCGAAGTGACCACTGTTTTTTTCAATACAATTTATTCAACACGTTTAGGTAAAAACAATTTTACTTGCCTGAACTTGTTGAATATTGTACCGGTGGTCACTTCGAATATCTATTGAAATAAATTAAAATTATGTGAAAACAATGCATTTTCTGGATTTTAGACATCATTTTTCTTAGAAACATTTACTGCTTAAGACCTACACAATCGATATCTGAATAGAAATAGTGTAAGTTAATTTTTTCAAAACAACCGGGTTCGATTCCCTAGCTGGGTACAGTTTTTTTTTCAAATGTATGAATGCAGTTTTTCTTTTTATCAAAATCGGTGACATGGTTCCTAAGAACAAATCTTCGTATGTCTTATAGTTTCAGACTTTCCCATACTGACCGATTTGAATGAGACACCCTGTATAGAGAAATATATACTAATATACTTAAATATATAGAAAACATCCATGACTCAGGAACAAATGTTTGCGGTCATCACACTAATATCTGCCCTTACCGGGATTTGAACCCAGGACCGCTAGCTTCGTAGGCAGGGTCACTACCAACTAGGCCAGCGCGTCGTCAATAATATTATACTTATTTGTATTGACCGGAAAATTATATCTCAGTTACATCATATAAGTACTTTGATACATTATATTGCTTTAATTCTTCATTCCTAACGCCATAGATTTTTTCAATGAAATTGTAATCGATCACACATTTGACGGTCTTTCAGTGGTCTATGATGAAATGCCTCTATGATAGTCGCTTCACCCTTCTCGTAGTACGTGATAAAAGACATAATATGATACTTGCGTTTATATCTTCTACTTATAACCGTCCCAGCTGCTAGACACGTCTATATTCTTGAATTTAAGGGCAAAATAACCTTCATAAAACACCTTTATCTAGTTTACTTCTCATTGCAGGTGTCAGAAATCAAAGTACCTCCTCGCTTCCGCGGTGGAAAGACCAGCTTTCAGGACGACCTGGCCGTGGTGAGGCTGGAGACGCCGTTCCAGTATGCGACGGGGCTGAGGCCCATCTGCGTGGACTTCGATGAGACCTTCAATAAACAACAGCTGAAGGAGGGGAACTGGGGCATGGTACGTTCAAGTAACGGTCATATTTGAATTATGACTGGATATTATTCAAAAGATTTCATATTTCTTAGGGCTCATTTGCAGTGAAACCCAGACTAGGATAAATCTGTATCTTGGATATCCCGTGTGAAGTTCTCAATGTTATTTAGACTTAAAGATTTGAGAATATTGATTGTTAGATACAGTGCACTGGTAAACCGGATAATTCGGCCGAATATCCGGTTAAGCCGAATAGTATTCGGTATTCGGCTATTCGGTGAAACCACTATTCGGCGCGTCTCTAATTATCATCATTATCATACATCCATACACACAATAAATCACGCCTGTTTCCCCGAGGGGTAGGCAGAGACCACTTGTTTCCATTTGCTACGATCTTGATAAATTTCTTTCGCTTCTTCCACATTCATACATCGAGTCAAGCGCGCACGTCGGTTTCGGGTACTTAAGATTCGGCCCTTTTCCAGTAACGGGTGTCGGGTTTTTTTCATCATCATCACCATCTTAACGCCTCATGTTGAAGTGATTCATCCTGCCAGGTCGCTGGCTGGGGCTACACGGACGAGTTCGGTACGCCGGCGCAGCAGCTGCTCTGGATCGAGCTGCCGTACGTGGAGATCGAGAAGTGCATCAACGACGCTGAAGACACCTTCCTCAAATACATCACCAGCGACAAAATCTGCGCGGGAGAGGCTAGCACTAGTAAGGACGGATACAAACGAGGGCAGCTCCAGGATTTGAAGTAGGGGGAAGCCTAGTGCTCGACTGGCCATATTTCTATGATTTTGGGGGGGGGGGGGGTGAAAAAAGTACGTTACGCCTCCAGGTACTCTCTAAAATAAAATAAAATATAAATATAAGGGGACAATCTCACACCAATTGACCTAGTCCCAAACTAAGCTCGAGGCTTGTACTATGGGTACTAGACAACGATATAAATACTTATATATAGAGAAATATATACTTAAATACATTAGAAAACATCCATGACTCAGGAACAAATATTCGCGCTTATCACGCAAATATCTGCCCTTACCGGGATTTGAACCCAGGACCGCTAGCTTCGTAGGCAGGGTCACTACCCACTAGGCCAGCGCGTCGTCAAATGCTCGGAATGATCCACAGTCATTACGGAGGGACGAGATATGCAAAAGGTCGTTACGTTCCTTTACATATTTTACCACAAATGTCATAGAGATATTATTATTAATTATTACTGTTGAAATTCTACCTGTAGCTTAGTTCACTTCCCGCATCGCTCGCAAACGGCCGTCCTTTAATCCTCACCATCTCAATCGATGGCAGTCTACCACTGTGCATTGTGTGTTATGTTTTGGAATCAGAATAAGCTTGAAATTGATACGTTAGTCAAACATACCTACTTGGTCAAATGACACATTAGCAGAGTATCGCTACAGTAACAGGTCCTGAGGAGCCTTTTCAGCGAACTTCTGCAACCTTTACTAACGCCAGTATTATGGATCAGCATCCGTTACATTCGCACTTATATATTGGTCAGAAAGTGACAGATGTTTTATCCACATCGGTAAACACGACCGTAAAAGGCGCGCAGAGCCCGCAGGTCACTGACTTCTTTCAAATATAACTTACATAACATACATACATACATAAACTCACGCCTTTATTCCCAGAGTGGGGTAGGCAAAGCTACAGAATTCCCAACAACTATAAAAACTTGTTGATAATTCTGTAACCACATTTTGCACACTTAGGCTAAGATGTTTACCAGTGTATTAGTGACAGGTTGCAAGCCCATCGCCTAACAGTATAAGTATACGCCTTTATTCCAAACAGCAGTGTTCGCATTGTTGTGTTCCGGTTTGGGGATAAGACAGCCGGTGAAATGACTAGCATAGAGGCATTCCATCTTAGTCCTCAGGGTCGGCAACGCATTTGCAGTCTTAGGATTGCATCGCAGTCCTGTGAATGCGAATGTCTATGGGTCACAGTTTCCACTTACCATCAGGTGGCCTGTGTGCTCGTTTGTCTTCTCTATGACATAAAAATACAGTTATATACAGTGAATTGGTAAACCGAACAATTTGGCCGAATATCCGATTAAACCGAATAGTATTCGATATTCGGCTATTCGGTGAAACTATACATACACACAATAAATCACGCCTGTTTCCCCGAGGGGTAGGCAGAGACCACTTCTTTCCATTTCTGATGATCTTGACTTTCTTTCGCTTCTTCCACATTCATACATCGAGTCATGCACGCACGTCGGTTTCGGGTACTTAAGATTCGGCCCTTTTCCATTACGGGTGTCGGGTTTTTTTCATCATCATCATCTTCTTAACCTCTCATGTTGAAGAGATTCTTCCTGGCAGGTCGCTGGCTGGGGCTACACGGACGAGTTCGGTACTCCGGCGCAGCAGCTGCTCTGGATCGAGCTGCCGTACGTGGAGATCGAGAAGTGCATCAACGACGCTGAAGACACCTTCCTCAAATACATCACCAGCGACAAAATCTGCGCGGGAGAGGCTAGCACTAGTAAGGACAGATACAAACGAGGGCAGCTCCAGGATTTGAATTAGGGGGAAGCCTAGTGCTCGACTGGCCATATTTCTATGATTTTGGGGGGGGGGGGGGGGGGTGAAAAAAGTACGTTACGCCTCCAGGTACTCTCTAAAATAAAATAAAATATAAATATAAGGGGACAATCTCACACCAATTGACCTAGTCCCAAACTAAGCTCGAGGCTTGTACTATGGGTACTAGACAACGATATAAATACTTATATATAGAGAAATATATACTTAAATACATTAGAAAACATCCATGACTCAGGAACAAATATTCGCGCTTATCACGCAAATATCTGCCCTTACCGGGATTTGAACCCAGGACCACTAGCTTCGTAGGCAGGGTCACTACCCACTAGGCCAGCGCGTCGTCAAATGCTCGGAATGATCCACAGTCATTACGGAGGGACGAGATATGCGAAAGGACGTTACGTTCCTATACATATTTTAACACAAATGTCATAGAGATATTATTATTAATTATTACTGTTGAAATTCTACCTGTAGCTTAGTTCACTTCCCGCATCGCTCGCAAACGGCCGTCCTTTAATCCTCACCATCTCGATCGATGGCGTCTACCACTGTGCATTGTGTGTTATGTTTTGGAATCAGAATAAGCTTGAAATTGATACGTTAGTCAAACATACCTACTTGGACAAATGACACATTAGCAGAGTATCGCTACAGTAACAGGTCCTGAGGAGCCTTTTCAGCGAACTTCTGCAACCTTTACTAACGCCAGTATTATGGATCAGCATCCGTCACTCTCACCCTTATATACTGGTCAGAAAGTGACAGATGTTTTATCCACATCGGTAAACACGACCGTAAAAGGCGCGCAGAGCCCGCAGGCCACTGACTTCTTTCAAATATAACTTACATACATACATACATAAACTCACGCCTTTATTCCCAGAGTGGGGTAGGCAGAGCTACAGAATTACCAACAACTCTAAAAACTTGTTGATAATTCTGTAACCACATTTTGCACACTTAGGCTAAGATGTTTACCAGTGTATTAGTGACAGGTTGCAAGCCCATCGCCTAACAGTACTACACGCCTTTATTACGCTAGTCGGCTTAGTCGGATGCTTAATTTAAGCACAAATACGTAAATTGATACGTTAGTCAATTTACTTGGCCAAATGACCACATGAGACATGAGTTTCGCTACAGTAACAGGTCCTGAGGAGCCTTTTCAGCGAACTTATGCAACCTTTACTAACGCCAGTATTATGGATCACCATTATCTGCGGTGGATAAAGCATCCGTTACATTCGCACTTATATACTCGTATTGGTCAGAAAGTGACATATGTTTTATCCACATCATCGGTAAATACGACCGTAAAAGGCCTGCAGATCTTCGTTCTACACCAAAAATGGGCACTGACTTCTTTCAAATATAACTTATTGGAATCATTTACTTAGTGTGAGAAGGTATTGAAAAAGTGTGCTACCTTGAAAGCTATGAATCCCTGGTACTTAACACACGGGTAGTTCAAGGTTTATTGGCTTTCGTTGCAGGTAGGACCCTCTGCAAAGGTGACAGCGGCGGAGGCCTGGCCTTCTGGGCCGGGGAGCCCTGGGACTACGCCCCGCTGCTGCGCGGCGTGGGCTCCGCCGCATCCGGCGCCGACAACCAGGAGTGCAACTTACACACCGTGCCGGCCTTCACGCAAATTGCCTCACACAAAACCTTTTTACTTGAACACGTTCCTTTACTAGACCTGGACTGCCCGTTTCGGGAATTAAAATTTGAAAACTGATGTTCATTTGTTTGAATACCTCACAAGAAACTCAAGTGTTTGTTGGAAGAGACTCCTTAAAGGGATAAGTTTGCCTTTGTAGAGTCTTTTTTTATTTTCATTGCATTGTTTTTGGGTGTTTTTCAAAAAAAGTTTACATTGATACCTTAGTTCACAAATTGTACTAATTACATTTGAAAAGTTATTGTAATTAGTATGTTAGAACCAGTGATCGTTATCAACGTCCTGTAATGGTAGCAAAGTACGGTTGACCAAAAAAAACAAATAACGAAGTATATTAAACATTATATATTTTACAAATTATGAGATTTATATATATATTTATAACAACAAATCCAAATTATAGTGAATAAATGACTAAAATTTGTTCAACAGATTTGGCTGTCAGTCCTTCACGTCGATTGGAAAAAAACCATTTTAAATAGCTAAATGACTTTTCTACGTTAACAGAAGTCACAGGAAGGAAATTTAAGTCTTTAAGATATTGCACACTATTTTTATTTTATTTTAATTACATGGGATTTTGACTTTGTGTTATTTATATTGTGCTTTTTTCTTTTAATATTGATATTACAAACAGTACATCGAGTGGCTTTATCCGTCGTAATAAAATACGGGTATTGTGTCAAATCCATGCTGTCAATGTAAATACTGTGATCATACGTGCACTTTATGAGGACTCCACTAAAATATTTAGATAAACACGTCGCGTAGTGTAATTAGATTTTCAACTACAGTTATATTTTATAGACATTTTATGTCATTTGACGTACACTGTTTTAAAAATATATTAGGGCGGAAAAGGTTTTATATCTAGAGGTGTAATCTTTAGAAGGTAAGTATTTATTTTATGGTTAAGATCAAAAGTAAACAACCAAATGTGTTTGTTTTTTCTGCCAACCATACCCTTTGCTACCAAAAATGGACGTTGATAACGATGACTAGTTAGAACACAAATAATAAGTTCGTAACTTTACTGGCAAAATAAAATCATTTAGGCAGTACGATTGTGCACTGAGGTATCGACATGTTTTTTTTTTGTCATAATTCGTTGTATTGGTTCTTCTTACACAGAATCGTTGATATCTACTATCCTCATGCAAGAAAAAAAAGTGTCCCAAATATTTTATTCCAGATCGTCACATTTTTATGTGCAGTCTTTTTTTATTTATATGGACGTGATGCACTGGATGTACCTAAATACTTACATAGTAAAATCTGGGACACTTTTGATCTTGTATGAGGATCGATAGTATCAAAAACAAAAAAAAAACTAATTCTGGAAAAAAAGTGAATGTACACTTTTTTAGAAAAACATAAAGTGGTTAGATGTGTATACATATATACGTACATAAGTACTAAAGACTGAAATAATAGGTTTTTAAAATGGATGATTCATATTACATATTATGGGAAAAACGCGGGCGTTCTTAATTATGCACCACTGTCTAACTATTTGTAACGTGGGATATAATAAAATCACGGTGCAATTTAAACCCTAACTAATTGACTTACGTTTCATATTTAAACGAATTATTTTCTGCCATAAGACATTTCAACTCTAAAATCACAAAGTGCGTAATGAACCCCAGCTAAACAGTAAAAGGACATAAACGCAAATAAAAAGTTTATTTAGAACTTAGTTTCGTCGCACTAAAGTTTTATTTAAAGCTCTATTTTTTGTATAATCGTTATAATACGTGTTTATGAATCCCGTGGAAGCCTATAACCAGTTTGTTATATTTAAATCAAGTCGCGAATACTTGGAGAAGCCCGGGTAATTGAAGACAATCAACGGTGCGTATCGTATCATACCATTATGTTTATAGCTACAAGGGGCAAAAAGTGGTTTTGTTGTGATTATAAAAAACTGATCAAGTGCAAGTCGGACTGATGCACCAAAGGTTCCGTTTTTAAGATAATATGCTTACTAACCGCAAAAGGTCAATTTTGACAAGCCTAAAGGGCAATACAGACTTTCACATTTTTTTTGCTGTCAAAAAACTGTAAATAATTAACAATTCATTTTGTTTTTCCCATTAAATATATGTAATTACTAGCGACCCGCCCTCGCTTCGCTTCGGTTTATTTGAGTTTTCTATAACACACGTACATAAAACAAAATTTATTATACATAAAAACCTTCCTCTTGAATCACTCTATCTACTAAAAAAAACCGCATCAAAATCCGTTGCGTAGTTTTAAAGATCTAAGCATACATAGGGACAGACAGCGGGAAGCGACTTTGTTTTATACTATGTAGTGATCTATACGACAGAATTTATTCATATTTTTTGACTAATAAACAAAGATCGGAATAGGTAGAGCTAATTTGCCTAAACTGGATGCACCTTCATTCAATAATGTATTCCCATTTCGCTCACGCATGAATGCATATGCGTCAAGTTTAGGCAAATTAGCTCTACCTATTCCGATCTCTGCTAATAAACTTCGGAGATAAGGTGGGAACGGTTATTTTTTGTACATTCTTTGCCATAAATCAAAAATAACTTTGATAGAATAAAACCACTTTCATTTTTACACCCCCCATTCTAGACCCCTGTTCAATTATAAAAATAGATGCGGGCAAGCATGTTGTATAAACCAAATTTCAAGTTGATAGCATTTGTAGTTGCTGAGAAAACCTGCTGTGACATACATACAGACAGACAGACATGCAACGTCTAACCACACCATAAGGGTTTACCATTTTGGTACGGAACCCTAAAACGGGTTAAATGCGAGTCGAGCTGGCAGCGCGGCAGGGCTCAAGCTACCGGTGGTTAGGTTAGGTTAGGGGAGGAATTCCTGCAGAGGCAGGAATCTACTCACAACCAGGTCTTGAAAACGGGTCCATATTGACTCACATAAAATCTTATTCCTATTTTTTGTTTTCCTACCGATTTGTATTCATAATAATCACTCTTCATATTTTTTTAAGTCATAATTATCGCAATTCATAATGCATTTTTTTAAGAAACTGTTACTTTTTGACCATTTTTATAAATCTAACCTAACCTAACCTAACCTTATTACACGTAAGATATTTAAGAAATTGTGAAAAGTGTACGGCTTCATTAATATTGGCGTTATGAAAACAGATGATTATGAGTTCCGATCGTTAGTACTAAATTTCTTTATGAAGAGTATGAAGAGTGATCATTATGATGTAAAATGGTATGAGAAACATTTTTGGACTTCCGATAATAGGATTTAAAAAGGGTTTACCATTGAATTGCCGACAGACTTTTAATCGAATATTATTTCAAAGACATCGTTTCAAGTATTTTCATTTCATCGACAAGTCATTGCGTCGAGGACTCAATACTAGGTAATTTGAAACGAGGTCTTTTAATTGGTAGTTTACTTATTTCAATAGAATTCATGTCATGACTAATCATTTCGGTTTTTTTTAATTGTTTTTTTTTTACTTGTAATAATATTTATTCCGCATAACATTATTTCAATTGGTAATATTTTGCTATCAAAACTAAACAGTAATGTGTCATGCTTTTCTGTCAACAGTTCATTTTCTTGGGGGTCGTAGTTCTAACCTAACCTAACCCGCTTCTGTCAACAGTTCGTTTTCTTGGGGGTCGCAGTTCTAACCTAACCTAACCCACTTCTGTCAACAGTTCGTTTTCTTGGGGGTCGCAGTTCTAACCTAACCTAACCCACTTCTGTCAACAGTTCGTTTTCTTGGGGGGTCCCAGTTCTAACCTAACCTAACCCACTTCTGTCCACAGTTCGTTTTCTTGGTGGTCGCAGTTCTAACCTAACCTACTTTGAAAGCCTCGTACTTCTATTTCTTGATATAACTAGTTATGCAATAATATTATTAATTTAATATTATCAATAATTCTTAGTTTTATTATACATATTTGTTTGACACACTACATAATTTGAAGATTGTATAAATGTGCAATAGGGCATATAAAATTGTATTCAAGTAATACGTCGAAGAAATGAATTGCAATGTTTTGTAGTTGTACCAATTAAGATAATTTGAAACAAATCAGCGATTAAGTAGTATTCGTTGATTAGTATTTCCACGTAGTAAGATAAATTTAAATAAATAGTAGTTGAAATAAAATAACGCCAAACAATATTACTAGTACTAATGTTTCGATGAATCGTTGTCGATGAAATAATATTCGATGAAAAGGTTGTCGGCAAAACAAGGGTACACCTTTAAAAAGTTATGTGAGTAGATACGCACCCCTTGAAAATGGCTTGAAAAATACCGGTTAGTTATGGTTAGCGAGCGTTATGATCGCTGGCTTTTTTGGTTTTTGAATGTTCCTGCAGCATAGCGTGTCGACTTTAACAATAAGGCCGGTTTGACTTCAAGCTGAGTGTAACTAAAGACAGGAACGACGAAGAACACGACGTAAGTTATTTACATGGATTAAAAACAAAAGGGTACCCAATATGCTACCCTGTGGTACACCGAATCAATTTGTGACTATTATTGACTTATATATTAGTTCTTCCAAAGATTGGTGGTTGATATAAGTTACATCAATATATATTAATATAAAGATAAGTTTATTGATTTAAATAAGCATACCCATGGACCCCAAACTAGGCTGAGCCTGTAACTTGGGGCCCAGTGAGCCGGTTCACAAACAGAAAAGGTTGGTAATTAAGATTTACCTTTACTTAAAAAGAACAACAGTGCTTTAAAAATGAATTAAAACCATAGCATTAACTTATTACTCCAGAACCGTGTATGTGTGTGTGTGTGCTATATTACATGAATAACTCGTGAGTCCGGACCATAGGCCTCGGATTGATTAATAAACAAAATGTGGTAAACAAAATTAAATGATTTGCTAATGTCAAACAATACAGCAACAAATTGTATACTAATCTACAAGACTAGGACTAGGGCCGAATGGAGAGAATAGGTGATAGCTTTTATTTGGGTTTTTATATGGGAATTCCCACTTCATCATCAGATGAGCTATAATATTGCATGGAAATCAAAACAAAGACAAAGAAACGCGACGCGAAACGCCGCAACTGCCAGTGCGTTTTGAACTTTAAAAAAGTCCACAAGTCAAACCTGTAGAGCCGAGTCTTTTCCTTAAGAGCGATAAGGACATCGCTACTTTAGTTTTGACGTTTCACACGGATGACACGATCCTTGATGGTCAGTTGTTAGCATTTGTTAGCCAGTGTAGATCGCGACGCGCACACGCAGTTTTTAATAGTTAATAATTAAACTATAGTGAAAATGTTGAGGATAATGTGCCTTATAGTTTTCTTAGGTGAGTTAAGGTTATTTTGTTTTACTTGAGAGTGTTATAGATATGATTAAAACCTGAGAATTGTTAAAGCTGCCTTATTCCTCTAATTATAAGTTGGTGTGCTATACTCATAGGTCGCGGGTTCTATTCCCAGTAAGCTCGAATATTTCAGTGATGTTCACCAGAATTTGTATTTGTTTCCGACCCTGGGATGTTTTCTATGTATCATAAATCGGTGCGTTATCGGAAGTCCGAAAATGTTTCTCATACCATTTTACATCATAATGATCACTCTTCATATTCTTCATAAAAAAAAATAGTACTAACGATCGGAACTCATAATCATCTGAATTCATAACGCCAATATTAATGAAGCCGTACACTTTTCACAATTTCTTAAATATCTTACTGTAATTATGAATTGCGATAATTATGACTTAAAAAGTATGAACAAAAAAGTATAAGAAAAAAAAATTTGAAGAGTGATTATTATGAATACAAATCGGTAGGAAAACAAAAAATAGGAATAAGAATTTTAAGTGAGTCAATATGGACCCATCGGGTCCATATCGGGTTGCATAAAGTTTTAAGTCATATTTTTGATAGGTATACGTGGATTCGTCATACTCATCATTACGCATAACTTTAAATAGTCATACATTTATGCGCATAACGTTTTTAATCATTATGATTAAGAACATATTGTGTAACGCGCATAAATTGGATGCACGTAAAATTATTTAACCATGCTTTATAATGGTCATAAAGTGGTTGCTCATAAAAGAATTTAACTATACTGTTTAAACGCCTAAAAATATTGTGTAAGTTTTAAAAACAAGTTTTTCCGCTCTTTTGCAAAAAAAAAAAACCCTAACCTATCCGCGATCCGAGTCGGTTTTGCCACTCCCTAGTGTCCCTATTCCCTACTGCCTACGTAAAAATTATGGCTTGATACATGTATGACATTTTTAATTATTACTAAAAATAATTATAATTATCAATATTATGACTACCTAAATAAATGTATGAAATTCTACATTATGGTTAAACCAATTAAGACTCCGTATAATTTTGACAGGGAACAATTATGCCATAGTACAATTTATGCCAAAAAAATAATATGAGCATCAACTTTATGCGTAATGTGTTATGACAATCGAAATTATGACAATAGTTGTTATGCGACCAGATGGCCACCCGGACCCATCATAAATAAGTATATGTTTCTGTTTATATCAATGTCTAGTTCTAGGTTAATTTGTTTAACTAAACTAAAGGACTAAAGTTTGAACTAAAGGACGCCCGCGACTTCGTACGCGTACAATTAGTTCCCCGCGACTCCTCCTATTTCTTACCGTTGGGGGTTGAATTTGTAAGAATCCTTTCTTAGTGCTCACTTACATCATGAAAGGAAACCCTGTACCTTTCAAGTTTCTAGCTAGAGTAACTAGTTTCGGCTGTGCGTTGATATATTTTAAGGATTTAGAAATGTATGGATATTGATATCGCAATCTATCATCCGCTATCATATATATTTTATCGATTTTCGAAAATCATTAACGTATCGTTATGCATCTTAACTAGACCTGTAGGGTTACCATTTAGGAATATGAAAAGTCCGGACAAAAAGTCTGACATTTCGATAAAAGTCCCAAGTTTATAGTCACAAAATGGAAACAGAAGGCTAGGCATGGCACCGCTAGTCTTATTTGACATTACTTAAGACTACGCCGAGCGTACGCCGGATGTACAGTGGCGCCCTCCTTACTATTATTGTGTTTTCTATTAAACAGAAGTATTTAACCTAACCCTACCCCCTTGTTAACATGCCCTAGTTACCAATACCAATTAGGTATACTATTTGTTTTAGCTTCCTGCCACGCTGTTCCACAGGGTTCCATTTCTCGCCGGACGATTATGAGACAGGTGAGATATTTTAACCTTTAGTTTATATGCTTAAATTGCAGTAATTTATACCAATCGTGCCTAAAACTTGAATTTAAGAGGCCATATGTGCTACCACGCCGACACAAGAATAAAAAGGGATGGTTCGTATTTCGTATAGACCCTTTTGATCTGACAGATGTTTCGACATCCACATTTTCCAGTGTAACCACTCTTGCAGCGACAAAAACTTGAAATTTAGTTTTTACTTTTTAAATAGTCTATAGGTACCTTCAATCCCCCCCCCCCCCTACGCCCTCAGCACGCCTTCTACCCATGAGGACTTTTAGTATGTTCATCTGGATACCACAACGTATAAAATAATGTACCAATTAACAAAACTACACGAGTTATTTCCCCTAATTTTATTATTTTTCTTGAGCTATAAGTATATATTTCTCTATACCTATATGTTATCTTTATCTAGTAGCCTAGATCTTTGTCTGGGACTAAGTCAATTTGCGTGAAAGTGTCCCTTGATACACATATTTATTTATGGCTGTGCATGAAATTTAGAAAGCTTTGCGGGGAATTTGTCTATATTTATATCATATTTAAATAGTTAACATTCTAACATGTTGACCAGACTTCTACAACCTCTTCAACGACACCCTCGACTACCGTCTCAATGACTACTGCTGCTGCAACGACAAGGGTGACGCACACCCCGTACCCCAAGCGGTATCCAATAATTGGCGGTCTGATGGTGGAGAGGCTGGGTAATCTCGCAGCACCAGCGCTGCAGTGGCACGCAGGGATCTACACCAAAAGAGATACACCGTACAGTCAGATCTGCGGCGGGACCATCGTCAAGCGTGATGTCATCATATCGGGTAACAGCTGCCAGGTTTTTATATAGAAATTAGACGACGCCCGCGTAGAATCCATTATCTTATCATTTCAGCTGAAAGACGTCCAATGCTGGACATAGGACTCCTCCAAGGTTTGCCACAAGGATCGGTCTTGGGCCCTTATTTTTTCTTTTCGATAACACAAGTCACAAGTAACTTATGTACGGTCACGAGCGTTAATTTGAAACTCATTTCAGTAAAAATATGCTTGAAGACGTCAATGTCATTAGAGATGTCAAGTCATTTGTAACTTTTAGGAAACTCAACCTTATTGTTGTAGAATGTCAGATTGACCTAAGGTGGGTACCAAATTAAATCTCGTGACTGTATGTACAAAAGCGTCCTCCAGAAAAAACTGGGCTCGATCTTCGTCTCGATTCTTGGAATTTCTGCATTCATCAGACCAGCAAAGGATGTCGTTCGACTGTCATAACCATAATAATTAAGATGAGGTAGGAAATAAGTAAGCGTTCAAGATTCTTTTGCATTCAACCCTCCTTACTCCGATAAAATGACAGTAATGACAGAAGCTACTCACTAGATGTGGGCTGTTATGGATTCGATGAAGATTAGGGCTGTAACGGAGGTGGTTTTATTGAAACCAAAGTTAGAGTGTAGTTCCGGCAGAAGGTGAGAATACAAAACCAAACAAATTGACTTGACCTCAAATGCAAATGAAAGACTAATCGCAAGAAAGCACGCGGGATGAGGGAGTCCTAATATGGCTGCGTTTTTTTTTTAATGGCTTTTACTCCTTGCTATTTGGGCAAGGTGTATTATGCCAATGTCGAGTTGAAGACATAACGCACGTGACGAGAATGTTCGGTGTCGTAAATTTTGATTTTTGAGGAATGATCGGGAAGGACTCCTAAAACAAATAACCCAATATTATGGACGACACAGACAATAACAGGACATTTGACAGGTTAATAATAGCGGGAAAGTGGATGACAGAAAGTTACGGGTACCAACATTACATGGCTGCGTTCATCGCGTGACATAGTTTGGGCATCCGTCACCTTCTGACACGTAAATAAGTGCGAGAGTGACGGATGATTAATCCACATTTGACACGCGACATAGACACCGCCATACTAGGCTCGCAGTATCTATAAGCTTGTTTGTACACGCTGCCCGCAGCCGGCGCCCCGCTGCTGGGCTTCGACATCCGATTAAAAAGTATCGCAACCGGAGTCGGAACCAGAGATGTAATATCAATCGGAACCGGTTTCGAAGCTCCATAACCAAATGAATAATAACATCACTTGTGACTCCAGCGTTTAAAATAAAATTCTTGAAACGTCCTTGTCGTGGAATGTCAAGGTCAAGCTTACTAACTCAGACATTCTACGATCTAGGCAGCTTGACATTTCAAGACTTTGACTTTAAAAATGGTGTTTTACTACTTGGGAGATTTCACCATCATGATCTTATATGAAACCCAGTGATTTATCAGCGTGTTAACTTTGCAATGTATACCGAATTACTCGTATCACTTGTCACATGTCATTGTCGAGATGGTAAAATACGGGGCAGGTCATTCTGAGACGTATGACTGGTATGACATTCTAAGATGTCGACGTAGTACCTACTAACGGGTCATTCTGAGTCTTTGACATATCACTAGGTACTCTGACGTTCTACAATCTAGGCAGCTTTGACATATCAAGACTTTGACTTTAAGACTGCGCCGAGCAAACACCGAGCGTCCAGTGGCGCCCTCATTACTATTATTGTGTATTCTACTTAACTGAAGAATTTCGTTGGAATCGGACGAAGTGTTTTTGTAGTGCAAGTAAAAACGCAATTTATGGGATACGTAACAAACTTTAATAACAATTACCCTATGAGTAGTCAGCTTAACGGGAAAAGGTGGCCACTTTTTTCCGTTAAGTTAACAACTCGAAGGTGAATTGTTATTAAACTATATGACATACCCTATAAGTTGGGTTTTCATTTGTAGTACAAAAACATTTCGTCCAATTTCAAGAAAATACTTAAGATTATTAGAAAACACAATAAAAGTAATGAGGGCGCCACTGTACATCCGGCGTACGCTCGGCGCAGTCTTAAACGCCGGTGGGCTTGTGATGTTACCTACTGGTGATGAACTAAATGATAAATTTCAGCGGCTCACTGTTTCTGGAGCGACGACATCGGTGCGCTGAGCGCGGGGCTGTACGCGGTGGCCGCTGGGAAGCTGCTGCGGGCCTGGGACGCGTTGGAGGATGCGTACGCGCAGTTCTCCGACGTGAGTTACGATGACTTGTGGTTTTATTCTACTCGGTACAAGCATATTCCTTTTGACATGTATTGTTTTAAAGACTGCGCCGAGCGTACGCCGGATGTGCAGTGATGCCCTCACTACTATTATTGTGTTTTCTAATAAAGTAAAGTATTTTCTAGAAATTGGTCGGTAGGTTTTAGTACCTACTACAAATGAAAACACAAGTTATAGGGTATGTCACATAGTTTAATAACAATTCACCTTCAAGTTATGAACTTAACGGAAAAAAGTGGTCACCTTCGTTAAGCTGACTACTCAAAGGGTAATTGTTATTAAAGTTTGTTACGTATCCCATAAATTGTGTTTTTACTTGCGCTACAAAAACGTATCGTCTGATTGCAAGGAAATTCTTTAGTTAATTAGAAAACACAATAATAATAGTGAGGGCGCCACTGGACGCTCGACGTTTGCTCGGTGCAGTCTTAATTTTGCCCGTGAGGTTCTTAGTTAAATGCGCTAGCAAAACCTGCAACAACCAACATCCAACAACGGGTGGAGGAATAAAGTTGTGCACGATCTTTGAAGGGAGCGTTCTGATCTCGGTAAATCGGTGAAAGGGACTAGTGCGGTCTTTCTTTTAGTTCCTTTAGGTCCTTTAGCTCCGGAGCAAAATTTGAGATCTGTGCATGACACGCTTTGAAATAGGTACCTACTATTGGTCTCATTCACATCGAGAGCCGTGCCGTGCGCTCTTTACTCGTTCGCTCTGTTTCGCTCATACGCACAACAATTGCTACTGACCTAAAGAATCGAAGACCGATTAAGGTCGTTTACGAACAACTAGTTCGTTTCGATTCACGACACGTCTAGTTCCTTTCACCGATTGACCGAGATCGGAGCGCTCCTTTTAAATAAAGACCGAGCGGGCACAGCTCTAGCCCCCGGGCCTTAGGTATTATCCCAGCGAAAAAAAAAGAATCATTCTAGATTGACCTAACCTAACGCTTGATCTCGGCAGGTTACATCCATTCAGCTCCCTGTCCGGTTCCGCGGCCAGACCACCAACTTCCAGGATGACCTCGCTGTGCTGCGCCTGGGCACGCCTCTCGAGTACGGGCCGGGCGTGCGGCCGGCCTGCGTTAGCTTCCAACCTGAGCTCGAGAATAATGTGCTGAAGGAGGGTAACACCGGAAGAGTGAGTGCAAACGCCGCTGTAGGATTTACATACATAAATAACATTCAATACTCAATACTTTATTGCAATCATAATCTTTACAGAGATGGAAATATAATATTTGTCTCAATTATGAACCCTGTTGGGCACAGCAAACATATTCAGAGACAGCAAATTCATAAAACTCACGCCTTCGTTCCTAGAGGTAGGCAGAGCTACAAAATTACCTACAACTCTATATGTAAGCTTGTTGATAATTCTGTAATCACATTTTGTACAATTAGGTTAAGATATTTACCAGCGTATTAGTGATAGGATGCAAGCCCATCGCCTAAGAATACTACAACCCTTAGTGGCCTCTTACGACATCCACAGGAAGACATGACATTAAATTAAATTTGACCCACTTCCCAGTTTCCGATGAATCTGAAAATTTGCATACGCCTTAGGTTCTGATGACAATACAATAATATAGTAACATCAAGCTGGTCAGATGATGGAATGGGTGGCCATAGGAACTCCTAAATTACACATGATAAACCCGTCGTTAGGGATTAATAGAATCGTCTTGACGAGTAGATGACGACTGTGCAAATAAAACTACAGTCAGCAATAAAAGCTTGTCACAAAAATGAAGTTCTTGACAGAAACTTATTTCTCTGCCATTTGGACGAAGTAACTGACAGGGTATTATTGAGTCATTTAATTGCCACTGTTCGTATTTTGGCCGTGTAATGCAAATCGGATTTAGTCGTGTATACTCGTATATCCAGTTTTTTTTAATTAATTTCAGAATCCAGTTCCATATGATGTTAGTAACATCAAATCTTAGCTTTATACTTAGTAAGAGCGCAATTATGTATCTGGAATTAAAATGTTTAACCATTTGCCTGAACATATTAAATCGCTAGATGGGACTAGATTTAAAATAAAGCTCAAAAAATGGCTAACAATGAAAAGTTTTTACAATTTAAATGAATATTTTGGATGTTTACCTGATTAAGACTGTTTTAATATTATAAATTTACTTGCTATAATATTGTACGCCCGAAATGGGCAAACTGTTGGACGTTTTATATGATGTGACCTAATGTACACAGTTTCTGACAATAAATGAAACTTATCTTATCTTACTTATCTTAACTTATTCTATATTTTATTCCTATGGGTACTGCTACCCAGTGTCGCATCATGGGGCAGTCAGGCCGTTCAGCAACCATGTTCAGGGTAGTGATTCTCTGAATCTGAGTGGTTGGAATGTCCAAGCGGCGAGTTTAAGTAGTGCTGTCAGTGCGAACAAAACATATTTTAGCGCGTGCATTTTCAATTTAGCAGCTACTTTCTGCCGATGGATCGAACGTGTAAGGCTTCTTCATTGAAAATACACGCGCGAAAATGTGTTTTGTTCGCTCTGACGGGAGTACTTAAACTCGCCTTGAGATTTCGCTCGTTCGTCCGACCGTCCGTTGTTTTTTGAGAGAACAACACTCCAGAATGCTGTTATGGCTGCCATGGATGCGTTGCAGCAGCGATGCTACTTTCTTACGCATGCGCGCGCCGACGCGCTGCAGCGCCGCGGCAGCCCCAACAGCATTCTAAAGGCATTGTTATATAGTACGCAGTATGTATTACTCTGCATGATTATGGAAAGTACCGTAAAACGGAGTGTGTATTAAAAGACCAAGTTACTAATTATAAGACTGAAATTATTTCCAATAGACGTAACGTTATCGTCCATTTAATACTTGTTCTTATTTGTAACAAGTTATGACTTATTTTAGGTACCCCTTACTCCCTACTCAAACCGTTTTACGGTACAAGTGGCTTAACTCTTGTTGTGATCAATCACACATTCATTTCATTTGTTCCTGAACAGTTCATTTTATCTATAGATAACCGGGTGGGGCCTCACACAAGAGTACGACGGCGGCCCTTCGCGCAACCTAAACTTCCTGTCCCTGCCTTACATCTCCACTGATGAGTGCTACCTCCGCGTGGACGTCAGCTTCCTCAAGTACCTGACCAGCGACAAGATGTGCGCTGGGTATTGGGACGCCGGTTGGTTACAGTAGCTCTAAAACGAATATCTCCATCATACTTACCTCCGTGTGGTTGCCGGCTTAGAATAGTGCCACTGTCACTGTCCATGTCTTCGTCGTAAGTCGTAAGAGACGACTAAGGGATTAAAGGCTTGTAGTATTGTTAGGCGACGGGCTTGCAACCAGTCACTGTGATATACAAGTGTAGTGAATAATCCTTTCCCATCGTTTTTGGTCGGATATCTTCGTATTTATCTTGCTTTCTCAGTTGGCTTATTGATGGGTACTGAAGCTAATTGAGAAAGCAAGATAAATACGAACTAATCCGACAAAAAACGATGGGAAAGGATTATTCACTACATAATGTACACATGGTAAACATCTTAGCATGTTTCTGCATAATGTGGTTATAGAATTAATAACAAGTTGTTAAGAGTTGTTGGTAATTCTGTAACTCTGCCTACTCCACTCTGGGTTGAAGGCGTGACGGTGTATGTACTTACGTCTCGCCTTTATTATTGTAAAACATGTTCTGGGCCAAGATGCAAACGCAAATATTTCTGTTTTCTATTAGTAGGAAAACCGAATAGGAGACGACCTTCACCGGGCTTTTATTCGATAAAATGTATTTTATATCAAATTTAATATGTTAAATAATAAATGGCGAATAGATAGGCTGAAAAAATTCAGTCCAGTATATACATACATACATAAACGTACGCCTTTATTTCCAGAGTGGGGTAGGCAGAGCTACAGAATTTCCAACAACTATAAAAACTTTTTGATAATTCTGTAACCACATTTTGCACACTTAGGCGAAGATGTTTACCAGTGTATTAGTGACAGGTTGCAAGCCCATCGCCTAACACTACTACACGCCTTTATTACCTTAGTCGGCTTTTACGACATCCACAGGAAGACTTGCAGTGGCACTATTCTAATCCGGCAACCACACAGGGAAAATTTATTGGGGTTTATTTTTTCCCACCATAACTATTGGGTAGGTAGGTATGAACAGGTAATTATAGGTTTTATTAGGTGCTGTAGGTGTCTGACGCCTCAGCATAATGCTGAGCCAGTATCCGATTCGCCACCGCGAGGACACACTCCGTGCAACAGCACGTGACAGAAACATCTGTCACATTGTTTGTTATCTTTCATTTGTCTATTTGTGTGTCTTCTGTGTAGTGAATAATAGTACATTGTGCATCAAGGGTAGTAAGAAGGGAATTACTAACGAGAGTGTTAGAAGCCCGACGCCGAAGAAATAACTTTTGACTAACGGGAACGTAAATGGAAACGATATTTTTTTTAAGACCTCTACTACAGATAATAACTGCGTTTAGTTTCGACCTGGATTCGAGCCAGATTTAGCAAATTTGATAAAAATGTATAATTACTAAAATTAATGATAAATGTTGATATAAACTTGAAATAGGTATAAAAATAATGAAATTTAATGAAGCGTATAGGTTTTGTGTAATGTAAGTTAGTCTATAGCTAATTTTTAAAGATGAAATTAGAAACCGATTTAATTTATGGCTGAAAATTAAACCTCCTTAGTCAGAAATGATGTACGAAAGAGTTGCAAATTTTAAAAAGAAAGTTATTACTCCCTAGGGATGACAAACTCGCCATAATTCCCGCGGGAACAATTTAGGCCATTGTCCTTCTGTATACAGGCATGGAATAACACCATTTACGAGCAAGTGTGATGAAAATGTATTTCTTCTTCTTCTTGTTGCCATATCACAAATCCTCAATTCGTTTTTGTTAAGAGTTTTAGTGCTTATATTTTAATATAGATTATAGTACCTATATTAATATTCTGTATAAAATTGTTGCTAGTGTTTGTTATGTTATCTGTTTACTATTACGTTTTCTGTTGAATTTCGGTTAGCTTTTAAGTTTCACAAAAAGCCCGACTGGCTGTTCACAATGGAGTGCTGGCCCCTACCCTGATGTATGGTAGTGAATGTTGGGTGTGGCAGGACATGCATGAAAGTCGTGTAAATGCAGTTGAAATGCGCTCTTTGCGTAGTATGTGTGGTGTCAAACTGATTGATAGAGTAAGGAATTAAAAAGTCAGAGAGAAATGTGGAATACAAGAAGATATAGTGACTAAGATTGAAAAGGGCATGCTTCGATGGTTCGGTCATTTGGAAAGGATGGATGAAAGAAGATTGACGAAAGAGATATACAGATCGAAAGTGAGTGGACGGGTCGGAAGGGGCCGCCCTAGGCGTACTTTTTCGAGTCAAATCGGAGAAATACTGGAAAGGGCCGAATCTTAAGTACCCGAAACCGACGTGCGTGCATGACTCGATGTATGAATGTGGAAGAAGCGAAAGAAATTTGTCAAGATCGTAGCAAGTGGAAAGAAGTGGTCTCTGCCAACCCCTCTGGGAAACAGGCGTGATTTAATGTATGTACTCGTATGTATCTATGTAATTTTTAAGTCAGATTCCCTCTGACAATCAGCGCCGCAGTTTCACTGCGGAACAATGCTAAGAGGGACCCTGCTCTATCAATGTAATGTAATGTCTTCTTTTTTCTTCTTTTCTATTGTTTTTCTTCTGAAAACGTTGAATAAATATTTTCTATTCTATTCTACATAAAAGATAACACTGTTTCCAGGCCTGGCTCTATGCCGCGGTGACAGTGGAGGCGGATACACGTTCGAATTCAAAATGGCCGACACCGTGACCGTTCCTTACCTCCTCGGCATCGCTTCCACCGCCCAACGCGATAACGACAAGCTATGCAACGCGAATACTCCCGCCAGTTTCACACAAGTGTCCTTCCACAAGATGTTTCTGCAAAACCATGTACCAGGGATTGAGGAAGAGTGTAGGAGTGTGTACGCAAGCAATTCAAGTACGCCTGCCAGTGAGCCCAAGATATCAAAGGGCGGCAGCTCGCCAGGAACCGTGAGTAAAATGTCAAAAAAAATATGACGGAATTTCAAAAAAAACCTTAATTGAAACTGGGTTAAGACATATTTAAAAATCGTAGAAATCGGACTTTATATATATTTTTATGGAGTTACATGATTTAACCATTGGTAAACCATCTAATTAAAGTCGGCGTCAATAGAACTTGTGAACAACGATGTAAAAAAATTAGTACTGTTTGACACATAACCTCAAATATTCACCAAGAGCGTTTTTATTAAAAATAACGTATTATAAATAGTTATTTCATCTTAAACTTAATATGAAAATAATGCTCATCATTGCAAAAACCTCACTTCGTTGCTTAAATACAAAAGGGACACAAATCAAAATGTGTTTGTGTTGCATTTAAATTCGGAATGCTATATACTTTAAGTTTTAAATCAAACTATATCTGTTTTTGTTTTGTGGCGCTTTTGTATTTAAGCAACGACTTGATCTTAAGACTGCGCCGAGCAAACGTCGAGCGTCCTGTGGCGCCCTTATTACTATTATTGTTTTCTAATTAACTAAAGAATTTCCTTGGAATCAGACGATTTTTTTTTGTAGTGCAAGTAAAAACACAATTTATGGGATACGTAACAAACTTTAATAACAATTACCCTTTGAGTAGTCAGTTTAACGGGAAAAGGTGGCCACTATTTTCCGTTAAGATAATAACTCGAAGGTGAATTGTTATTAAACTATATGATATACTCTATAAGTTGTGTTTTCATTTGTAGTACAATAAAGTTTCGTCCAATTTCAAGAAAATACTTAAGTTTATTAGAAAACACAATAAAAGTAATGAGGGCGCCACTGTACATCCGGCGTACGCTCGGCGCAGTCTTAAAAGTACGTGATCATCGAGTAATCATGGTGAATTGGTTCGATTGGTTTTGTTTACACCTTTTGCAAGTTCTATTGACGGCGACTTTAGGCCGCTGGGTGAATGTTTAGTAATAAATAGTACATTACTGCATAGGCCGTGATGTAATCCCTGTTCCGGCCCAGGATTGTATAGTGCTTTTCTCAGGCAATGTGAGGCAATATTAAAAGTACATTAATGCAATCTTACGATGGCTATCTTAAGACTGCAATCTTACGATGGCTATCTTAAGACCGCAATCTTACGATGGCTATCTTACGACTGCAATCTTACGATGGCTATCAAGACCGCAATCTTACGATGGCTATCTTAAGACTGCAATCTTACGATGGCTATCTTAGGACCGCAATCTTACGATGGCTATCTTAAGACCGCAAGCTTACGATGGCTATCTAAAGACCGCAATCTTACGATGGCTATCTTGTGATTGGAATCTTACTATGGCTATCTTAAGACTGCAATCTTACGATGGCTATCTTAAGACCGCAATCTTACGATGGCTATCTTAATACTGCAATCTTACGATGGCTATCCTAAGACCGCAATCTTACGATGGCTATCTTAAGACTGCAATCTTACGATGGCTATCCTAAGACCGCAATCTTGCGATGGCTATCTTAAGAGCGCAATCTTACGATGGCTATCTTTAGACTGCAATCTTACGATGGCTATCCTACAACCGCAATCTTACGATGGCTATCTTAAGAGCGCAATCTTACGATTGCCATCTCAAGACTGTTATCTTATGATGGCAACGAGTCCAGCAAACCCTGTTCCGGGCGAGAATTTTATAGTGCTTTTATCATGCAATGTGTGGAAATATTACAATTAAAATAACTACCATGTAATCGAAAAAAGCAAATTTAAAAAGTTAGAGCAGCGGCCTTAAAGGTTATTCCTTAGGGTTTTCATACATTACTTCTTGGCCTAGGCCATGAAGTGATGTAGCCACAAACAAGAAACTTTATGTCTTCAATTCGTGACATTAATGCATACATTTCCGAGCATGTTTGAGAAAATATATTATTTTCTGTAAGACAACTGCGACGGCTAGAACTCTAACGGTTCCAACTCCATCTATGACGACGTCAACTCCAACTGTGACGACGTCAACTCCAACTCCGACGACTCCAACTCCGACCTCGACTACACCGAGAGTGTCTGAAAGCCTGCCAAAGCCTGCGGCCCCAAAACTGCAGTGGCATGCCGCGATCTACTTCAAGACGCCCACAGAGTACAAACACGTGTGCGCCGGGAGCGTCGTGAAACGTGATGTCATCATATCAGGTAGTCCATTTAATACCAAAAACGGGGTAAGTAGGGATACATACAATTAATCATACAATTAAAAGTTATAATTTAATAACAGTAACTTTACTTTGGTCATTTGGAAAGGATGGATGAAAGAAGATTGACGAAAGAGATATACAGATCGAAAGTGAGTGGACGGGTCGGAAGGGGCCGCCCTAGGCGTACTTTTTCGAGTCAAATCGGGGAAATACCGGAAAAGGGCCGAATCTTAAGTACCTACCCGTAACCGACGTGTGTGCATGAGTCGATGTATGAATGTGGAAGAAGCGAAAGAAATTTGTCAAGATCGTAGCAAATAGAAAGAAGTGGTCTCTGCCTACCCCTCTGGGAAACAGGCGTGATTTAATGTAACTATGTATGTATGTATGTATGTAACTTTACTTAAATAATAGTAACTTAATGTGACTTTAGTATTGCATAAATATCTTTATATTTGCAGCCACACATCAAAGCCCTCTTAATAATGATTGTTACTTCATGTTGTGTTAGTTCTATATAGTTCTTAAGTGTTAAATAATTTTTAATTATTTTAGCGGCTCATTGCTTCTACAACGAGCAGTTCAACTCCATAAACGCTCCTTTCGTGGCAGCGGCCGGGAAGCTGTTAAAACCTTACAATGCCTCTGAAGATGCGTACGCGCAGTATTCCGACGTGAGTACCAGCTTAATACCATTCGTACAGTAGAACACAATTTATATGGCGTGTCGTGAATCTCCGTTCGCGCAGACACGAACAACGATTCCGATGATATCCGAAAGCACGATTAAAACCTACGATCAGACTTGTACGTAATAGTTATAAGGTGCAAATTAAATTGCATCTATTTTTTCCATCTCACTCATGCACGTTTGACGGCGCGCGTCAACATGGCGTCACTAATAACCAATAATAGCACAGAATACAACCGCGAATTATAAGGAAAGGTGCTCCCACATGTCGGTTACAAAACATTAAGACACATTTTATAACATTTTGTAACACGGGCATCATACTTAGATTAAGAAGAATGTTCTAGTGCTATAACATTTTATAACCGCTGTGTGAACATCACTATACGTTGATATATTTGGTAGCGATTATAATTGATCTAACAATCAATGTACCTAATTTCCCAGGTTAAAGCTCTTGCGTTCCCGAAAAACTATAAAGGAGCAAAGACATACTACCAGGATGACATAGCTGTAGTGCAGCTCTCTACCCCGTTTCGGTACACGGCAGGCTTGCAACCCGTGTGCGTAAGTTTCAGCCCGGTGCTCGCGCAGCCAGACCAGTGGAAGGACAACGTCGGACAGCCAGCTTCAACGGTGAATTTTTTACACAGTCATTCATAATTCAAAATGTTACTTCCTTCTGAAGATCACGTGAAAAGGGCTTGCGTCTATTATACTCTGTTTATGTGTATTCTGTGGAGAAGGGTGGTTAATGATGCAGATGCCGACTTTTTATGTTTAAAAGAAGTTCTTTTTTGCGTTTTTGAAGGCGGTTTTTCTTTTTTTTTTAATACTTTTTAGTGATCATATTAAGCTGCTATGTAGTCACACTTCGTAGTAAGCAACAACGCAAGAAAGTTATAGACAAAAAAAAAATGTTCTTTGTTATAGTTGCTCAACTATCCTAATCGAAATATCTTTTCGCCACCTTTGAAATAGGTACCGTTGAGGAGTTCCGTTGGCCATCTGAGGTCTTCATCATTAGTGTCACTTCACCAAATGATACTTTTTAAATGCAAATGCTAAATTTGTTACTAACAATACTAAAATTGCTATATGTATGCCTATAATATAAGAGGACTTCCCTCAATTCCCCACTGATCCCTTTATCAGATTCAAATTTCGTGACAATGGGACCACCTCGAAAGCATACTCTATCAAACCAGTGTAAATATATTTAAAAAAAAATCATAAATATAAAAGATAAAAATCGTCCTTTTTTGAAGCTGATTAAAAAGACAAAAGCAATTACTTCTTCGACTAGAGCCTAGCTCTTAACTTAATGAAGTAACCGGAAGACAGTTGGAACCGTAGTCGGAACCGGAGCACGAAGCAACGGTCTATCCACCTTTATATAAAGTAGGAATGACGTAAACTGATGACAGATCGCTTCGACTGCTAATGTCAACTTGAGCCGATAGAAAACAGAAACGTGAGCAGCGTTCGAATTATCAAAACCAATCAATGTTGTGTAACTTGGTACATTGCGGTGCCTTCGTACATCTAATTATAAGCGGCTGCGGATCATGCGGGTATCAATTCCATTGTGTAACAAAACAATTGAACGTTAAACGATAAGTCAATAGGTCAATTCATGTTGCATTTGGACACTTCCTCAGGAAACGACCATTAACAAGGCCGGTTAGATTTACGCGCTCTTTCACGCGTAAGTCAGAGAGAACACAGGTAGTAACTAGGATAACAAAGCTGCGTATACATATGACATTATAAGCGCATTTTTTATTTTGCATTTGCGTCATAATTCTGTTGGATGAGCCAAATATTGAATGTTTGCAGTACCAGTGGCTAACGGGGTGGTCGCTCAATGACATGTCTTACGGTGGGTCGTCGCCCACTCTGACGTCCCGATCCGCACCCATGTCAAATAAGATGCACTGCGAAGTGTCTTACGGACCTGCCTTCAGGAAGTTTCTCACCAGTGACAAAATCTGTGCAGGATTCTGGACGACAGGTATTACAAAAATAATCGAACATCTTTTGTTATTATTCTTGACCAGCGATTGACATCTATCTCTTCTTCTTCTTCTTCTTCAGCATATATCTGTCCACTGCTGGACATATGCCTCTTTCATGGATTTCCATGTAGATCTGGATGCGGCGGTTCTAGTCCAGGTCGGCCCTGCCATCTTCTTAATATCGTCCGACCATCTAGCTTGTGGCCTCCCAACACTGCGCCATCCCCTGCGGGGTCTCCATCGGAGTGTTCGCTGGCTCCATCTGTCGTCGTATCTGCGACATCTATCTCATTTGATGGCAAATAACGATGAAATGTAGGATGAAGTAGGTAAGCTCGCTGGTTTTGAAGAGATCCTAATGATATCTTTCAGGAAATACAGGCGAGGGATGCGAATTCCACTCTTTAGCAGTTCGCAATAAAGCTAGCAGAACAAATTGTATTTCGACTGCATAAAGGTGAAGCCGCTCTCTCCGCCAGGACGTCCAAAGATGGGAAGGTTATGGTGGAATTAGGCTATGCAATTCCTCTGTACATCATCAGAAATTCTGTCCACATAAGTCCCCTCTACGTAGGTATACTCCATTTTCTTCCATTGTTGGCAATCCTGTGTGCGTAACATACGAGTATATTTTTTCTCGTTATCGTTTGATGGCAACCCATCGTTGGGACGGTCTCCTTGGTGTTCGAAAGTTCCCAAACAGTCTCCGCTATAAAAGCCGAATCCATGGACATGAGTCCATCCGAATGTTTAAGCATATGTCTACTTTCTCTTCATAATTGTGGTTACATTAAAACATCACTTACCTTTGTCATTGATAACCCTAAGCCAATAAACATTATCTCACATCCGACTGCCAAGATAGATTCAATCCTTTCCTGTTAGTAATGAGGATGTGATTGCTACTGGAGATTTATTTGAGATGCTACTCTTAGTTTTGCTGGCAGTATAGCGCTTCCAGCTACGCTGTGTGATGCCGAGCATTATTCGCTCCATTGCTCTCTATGTTTCCAGTATTTTCTTGTACTATCAGCCCAATGGAACCCTGACCCACCATAGAACGGTGTCACAGTGACATTATAAAACAATTTGTTTGACACTTCTTATGACTTGAATCATAACGTCTCTGTGACACAGTTCTATGGTGGGTCAAGGTTCCAATGGTCTGATAGTACATATTACTCGAAGATTTTTATTTTGGCGTCATCCCCTTGAAGGAATCCAGTTTGTCAAGCTACAATCAGATGGGGGTGTTCAGTCATCGTACCAGGAGCTCAGAACCTGCTTACGGTCAAACAAATGTTCATTGAAATGATACTGGCTAGTTCTGTGCGGCCTCTTCTTTCCTTCCTTTCTTTGGTGTGTTTGTTAATGATCCCATATCCATAATCGGTAGACAAGGCCGTGGCATGATCTTACAACTGTTCTAACGATGCTGTCAAAAGGTGGCCATAGGATAATTGTTCATACTTGACATAGACCCACCCAACACTACTTGCACTTGTTTGAAGAGCAGTTGAAAACACAAAAAAGTATTCAGTAAATCAAACCTTATAAACGTCATTTCCATACTGCTCTCTATTACACGCAGGGGGCCTAATAGGGCTGCGCTTATCGCGTGACAGAATGTGGATGAAACATACGTCACTTTCTGACACTTATATAAGCTGAAGAGTGACGAATGCTTTATGCATATTTTGTCACGCAATTAACGCAATACTAGGCTCGCAGGTCAACTACATCAGTGTTCATCATCATCATCATCATGGCGACCGTTTGGTGATCCAATCTTGGATGTCCCTCTTCTTCCACTCTTGGCGATCTTGTGCCCGTCTCATCCAGTCCCGATCAGTCGCGGAAGGAAAAGGTTGACCACCTGAAGATGTGTTTTTGCTTGCTCAGTATAAGTTATCACGTTTTCAGTATCTGCTTATCGACCGAGTATGACACATTCCGTCATAATGAATGTCATTTCACTACATGGCCCACAGATACATGGTTACCATGGTCACGTATAAACAACCGCCACTATTGGTTCAAACTGAACTCAAGTCTTTATTGGTCGTTACAAAAGTTTTGCTATGGTCACGTATAAACAACAGCCACTATTGGTTAACTGAACTTAGTCTTTATTGGTCATTACAGAAGGGTTGCTATGGTCACGTATAAACAACAGCCATTATTGGGTCAATATTATTTCTCTCGTCTGTTACACAGTTTAAAAAGGTAACATGTGTTTGCAACGCGTAAATGAATTTATTTGAAAACTGGTCAACCTTTTTGTTCCGCGACTGTTCATGGTAATCTAAAAATGTTATTTCAGCCAAGGCGTTCTGCCGGGGCGACAGCGGGACTGGACTCACCCACTACTCCTTCATCAACAAGTCAACCCTGGCGCCCTACCTCTTCGCTGTAGCATCCACCCTGCAAGGTCTCGACAAAATATGCAACGTACCGGAGTTTTCTCCTGCCATTTTTACGCTCATACGGTCCCACGAAGAATTCCTAAAGGAACAAGTACCAGGCTTGGAGGAGGAGTGCAGAGATGTTTATTTGGGTCGAGATCAGAGTGAAGAACAGGAAGGTAACCAAGATGTCAGAATTGTGCCGGGGGCTGCAGTGACACAGAGTAGTACTGTACAGAACGAAATCAGCAGTGTAATAACACCTGTAAGTAGAGTAAATAAGGGTTTTTGGTATATATGTATTTAGAAATAGACATTGAGTTATGATTGGCCAAGCGTTTCGTCTATTTTGCAATCACAATCAACAATCTCTATATGGGGTATTACCCGTGGTCCCACTACTACATCCCACTGCTCTTTTTGACGGAGCCCTAGGGCTCTAGGGCTCCTATTTCTGGGCGGTTTGCCCTTCGGGCGCTTAAAGATACCTAACGAACCTAACCTACCTTCTTTTGCGGAATAAAAAGGGTTTCTGGCGAAATTCTGACGAAAGCGAATAGAGCAGTGGGACGAAGTAGTGGGACCACGAGTAATAGGGTCTCTATATCTTCTTAAATCTTTGTAAGAACCATAAAATAGATAACGGCATCAAGGCAAAAAGAAAAGGAATCGGACAGCATTAGTTTAGATAAGATGTGTGTAAAACATTGATTTTGTGTTGACAATTTGAAGTCGATATACATTGACGTTTTTAACTTTTAGGCCCCATCAACATCTCCAAACACTGAAGCTCCGAAGCTGCCATTGCAAGCCGTCCAGGCTATAGCGGCCGTGAACCAACCTAGACCGGAGGACGTGCGCGTGAGTGTCGACAACGGCACAGTGAAGATCACCGTGTCGTCAGTCCACACTGTCACCTTCGAGCTGCCGCGACGCTTGGTGAACCGAAGATGAACTACGACAAAATCCATATGAAGATAAGAGGGATCTGTAACTCATATCTACAAAACTGTAAACATATCTTTGACGTCGACTGTACACCGATCTGTTTTATTTTTGTGTTGTGGCTAGGGTTTGCAATTCGAATATTCGAATATTGAAATTATTCGAATATCCGACGAAAATAAAATTCGAATTTGGCAATATGACATATCCGAATAAATTGTATATTTTGAATAGTTCTAAAATAGGGTTGAAACAATGACTTACCTTTAATAAATCAGTCTTTCTTCTTACTAACATTTGGAGCAGGGATTATAGTAAAACGGAAATGTAAACATGACGTTTTAAATTGTTTTTATTTACTATATTTCAAGTTTTGCTCCCTATAACGATCTATCAGAACGAGTTACACAGTAGCTAGCAAGGGATAAAGTGAGGTCACTCGCTACCTGCTCCAGGCCTAATCGCAAATTACATTTAGTGAAGAAGGGTTTCAGCAACTAGAAGAAATAACCGACTCTTTGGCCATCACTAAAATAACAAGCTTTCTCAGCTTACAAAGCTGCCTCGAATACTCAACAATCGTTCCTGTCTTATTTCAAGAATTTTATTATTATTATTACAATAATTTTACTCCGAAAATATAAATTAATTTTTAATTTTTAAATTTGATATGATTTTTATTCAAATATCTTTGATTACACAACTTGAAATCCTTTTTTTGTTTTATTGTGAATTATCCGAAAAATTCGAATATTCGAATTTTAGAAATCGAACTATTCATTTTATTCGAATTTAAAAAATAGTCGGATATTGCAAACCCTAGTTGTGGCTAAATTAAATAGTAGATATAAGTATATTGTATTATCTAAAGTCTATTTCTATTCAAACTGCCAATGACTATGACAAGTATAGGTAGGTACTTGACTATTATTGTCTTTAGATAGAGGATGAAAAGGTGCTCAGAATAATGTTAATTCAAATTAGTTTATTAAAAAGGATGAATATATACTCCTTATTAACTTATTACCATCGACAGGCTTCAGTCAGTGTCATGTCATTTTCACCGAAAGTGCTTTTCATCAGAAAATAAAAGATTAAACGGATTACTACCTCGAAATAAACATGAAGACAATGATTAAGTGTATAAATAAATAACATGACCATGCTCAACCTTCAAAAGTATGCGAATATGGAGTAATAATGGTAAATTGATTTGTTTATATGGGTGACCGAATGAATAGAAACAAACTTTATGTATGCATTTTATTAAAGAAGATATTACTACTAAATATTTGTTATTTCCTGAAATTTCGTTAATTTGTCTATCCTTCTACATTGTCCTTGCTTATTCTACTCCAAGGTTAACTGGAAGAGATCCCATATGGGATAAGTTCGCCTATGTGCACTATCTATATTGATGCAAACATGTTTTGAACGGGAACAGTAGTTCATCCGGGTCTCTATTGACTGCCATAATGTATTTTAAGTCATAATTTTCGCAAGTCATAATGCATTTTTCTCAGGACACGGTTATTTTATCACGATTTTTATAAAACTAATCTAACGCAACCTAATTAATCTACACGATAATTGTTTATTAAAAACTGTAACATCAGCCTGAAAGAAGTTGTGACAAAAAAAGTATGACCAACGATATGTATGGCAGTCAAAGGGATTCGATCTCATCCATTAAAATAAAATAAATAAATATAAGGGGACAATCACACACCAATTGACCTAGTCCCAAACTAAGCTCTAGGCTTGTACTATGGGTATTAGACAATGATATAAATACTTATAAAGAGAAACATAATTACTTAAATACATTACAAAACATGCAAGACTCATGAACAAATATTCGCGCTCATCACACAAATATGTGCCCTTACCGGGTGAACCCAGAACCGCTAGTTTCGTAGGCAGGGACACTACCATGGTATTTGACAAAAGTCAAATCAGCTTCTTTTTACGAAACATCAAAAACGCTCCGTTACTATGGAATTTATAGGGATTACTATCTTGTGACGTCACAATCAAACAGCGTCCTTATTGTTGGATTTTATGAATTTAAAAATCTTATAATAGCGAACATAAATAAACGATTGATGTATTCCTAGTATTTTTATAATGTTTATCTGTTGTTAATGAAAAACCAATTTAATTTCACTCTTGTCAAATATCCTATTGTTAAAATTGATTTGACACATTCCCTTGAGATTCCTTCAAATTTTAATGTTCGATTCCTTTTTCAAATTTAAACAATTCGTTAGTATAACCTATTGATCTAACAACATAGTACCGTGGTGACGGAGGGATGGGGACTAGAATTGTATATTTTAAAATGTATACTTAGTAAAGTTATATTAACCTAGTAAAGAGACTTACTTATCCCGCGGTCAAACAGTGTAAACAGTTCTGTGGAACAATGTTCTATTGTTATATTGTTACCAATTGTTTTGTTAATAAATTGTAATATTAATAAATTACTTGTAAACATGTAAGCCTAATTGTGCAAAATGTGGTTACATTCTGTAACTCTGCCTACCACCCCTCTGGAAATAAAGGCGTGAAGGTAACTTATGTATGTCTTGGCAGGCTGTGTCTCAGGATACGTAGATAAAGACTTTTACCAAATTGATTGGTCACGTGTCATATAAAACTTTAGGCCAGTCACAATGCACTTTGCATAGAAAATAAAGTTCAAAACAAAATGAGTATGTTCTTTTCCGGTTACCAAGCATATTACCTTAAATACGGAACACTCGTGCCTCGCACTTGACCTGTTTTTTTATTAATGGCGGTCCACATATTCCGCAATGATTTCGCCACTGTCAAGTGAGTAGAGTAAATTACATACATACATACATAAACTCGCGCCTGTATTCCCAGAGTGGGGTAGTCAGAGCTACAGAATTACCAACAACTCTAAAAACTAGTTGATAATTCTGTAACCACACTTTGCACAATCAGGCTAAGATGTTTACCAGTGTATAAGTGACAGGTTGCAAGCCCATCGCCTAACAGAACTATACGCCTTTATTACCTTAGCCGTCTCTTACGACATCCACGGGAAGACATGGAGTGGCACTATTCTAACCCGGCAACCACACGGGAGTAAATTAGTAACCAGAATAAATCAAACTATAAAGCCATCTTTCAATCGGCCATCTTCCCTTCCCGACGGTTAACACACCTCTTTTTGATAATACCCAAAAGGTCCCAAACCATGAAGATTTGACAAGATGTGAGCACAGATACGAAATTAATGGATGTTGTCCCCCCGCAGGCGAACACTGGGGATGTTATGTAATATTATCGCGTCCGTCGCGGTAAATATGTAAGAGTGATTTGCTAGCAAAAACATTTATGCCACGCCCTTACTTTGTTTGGAAAACATGTTAAGTGTGGGGTGTTCCAAAAAGTATAGCACGAGATCTATACTGGGTGTCCCAGAAACCGACGTCAACCCGCCTAGGGCTGATAGAGCAGCTCATAAGCTATCGATTTAACCCCCATGTATGTTCAGCATTTGTTATTAGTTTCCGAGATATTGATCATTTTAATCGGATTTTTTTATGTCCGTGATACAAAAAACCCCTAAATTCATGTTTTTTTTTTCTGTTTTTCTTGCATGATTAGAATCACTGTGAAATAAGGAAGTTTTTAAACCTACATGTTTTTTTTTTTTTCAACACAACTTTTTGAGTTAACACACAAAGTTTGTTTTTCCATAATTGGTGAAAATCAAACGCGGGGTTCTCTTAGTATGGAAAAAGTAACTCTGGATGATGTGCTAGATTTTAACCCCATTCATTTAATACGTTTTGTGGTTATGTATGAGAGTAGATAAAGTAGTGTATGAAACTGCACATAACTAGGTATTAAAACACTCGTGTGATACTATCAAGAACGTCGCCTAGCGGCTCGGTTCTTAAACACACACTCGTGTTATAATACCCCTCATTATGCAACAATTTCATAAACTAATATTCTATATTTGTGAAAAGGACTGACTATGGCAAGGTCGTATGATCAACCCCCGTCAACACCCTGTACGTGTCATATTTGTTAACACAGTCCTACGTAGTTGTATAAATAAGATTTATATTGTATCAATCTGTGATACAGTATGATTATTCTGTGAATGGAATGCAGGACGTGATCATTATTCATATCGATCATTCATTCTCATGTTTCGTTGTTGAACAGGGCAGGTGTGTCGTGCGCGCGCGCCGGTGTTCTGCACATTGCAAATCATTAGCTAAAATATAAAGTGATGTTGAGGGAGTTTAATATTTTGTTTTTTTTAGGTAAGTGGTGGTTATTGTTTACTTTAAAACGTTTATGCGAATGTTAAAACAAAAGTTTAAATTAGCCTTTAGTGATGTTATTGGTTTTTTAAATGGTACCTATTCAGATATATAGTTTATGTGAGCGAATTTATATTGAATTTTGAAAACTGCTGCGTTTTCAACAGACTTTGAAAAAATAGGTTGTCAATTCGATTGTTTTTTTAAATATATATGTGTAAAATTATCTACAAAGCCTATTGCCTAAATGAAACCTAACAAAAAACGCATCAAAATGGGGTCATCCGTTTAAGAGCTAAGGTGCCACAGACAGACACACACACACACACACACACACACACACACACACACACACACACACACACACACACACACAGACTTACACGTCAAACTTATAACACCCCTCTTTTTTGCTTAGGGGGTTAAAAAGTAGAAGCGAAAAGTTGGTCTTGTGCTTGTATCCGCTTTAAAGCTTTGCTCATTCAATTTTTCCAAAGGTGTACATTATTTTCCTCAAAAACAGTTGACGTACAGTAAGAACGTTAGCGACCTTGTAAAGCTCTTTTCTATACTAATTTTAATTCGTTTGTTTGTTTGTTTGAACGCGCTAATCTCAGCAACTACTGCTCCGATTTGAACAGTGTTAGCCCATTTATCGAGGAAGGCTATAGGATAATATACTCACATAAACCGAAGCGAAGCGAGGGCGGGTCGCCCAGTAATACAATAAAATAATAAAATGCAAACAGTTAAGTCTCGGGCTCGAGTATGTGATCAACATTGCGGTCGAAAGATAGACAGGTTTTACCCGACTGCCCAAAGGAAGGTCATGTTTTTGGAATGTGTGTATGTCTATTTCTGGGCACGCTCTGCAGCCAAAAAAGATTTACGGATTTTAAGAATATAAACAAATGAGGTGTAATTCGATTTGTTTTAATTGTCGAAATGACATACCTATACGGTATACTGGGGTCTTAGTGAAAAAGGGTATAAGTCTTCAAAGTCTATATCTGCCCTTACCGGGTGAACCCAGGAGCGCTAGCTTCGTAGGCAGGGTCACTACCCACTAGACCAGCGGGTCTTCATAATTGGGATTGTTCATATTTTTACAATTACTCCAATTCGAAAACTTTTGCATTATTAAGTTTTTGAAATATTTATATATTATGGATATTTCGGCAAAGCCGTTAGGCCGTTACTGTTAGGCGATGGGCTTGCAACCTGTCACTAATACACTGGTAAACATCTTCGCCTAAGTGTGCAAAATGTGGTTACAGAATTATTAACAAGTTTTTAGAGTTGTTGGTAATTCTGTAGCTCTGCCTACTCCACTCTGGGAATAAAGGCGTGAGTGTATGTATGTATGTATGTATTTCGGCAAAAGTATATTTAACCTTTGTTTGACTTTCTTTTTCGGCTTGAAGCCTTCCTGAAGAAGTGTATCTTACGGGTTAGGCGAAAACAGCTTGAAATAATATGTTTTAATACACTATTACAATCACTTTTTTTCATTAAATATAATTTATTTAATTGTTGTAATTTATTAGAAAATACCCTCCCAAATTTAAAATAATCATGTCGTCTATAAAATGTCTGCTAAATAAATTAAGATATTTAACAAAACTAGATTTCGAATTGGAGTAATTGTAAAAATATGAACAATCCCAATTATCTGTCCCTTGCACTCTATAAGAATACTTGTACGGTCTGTGACAGAGCATTCGGGTCGCTAGCGAGTACGGTAATTGTAACTCATGATAAGGGTACTGTTTGTAATACGATCAACGATAACAGTGGCAGAGAGGACGATGTAGAACAAGGGCCTTGCTTGGAATAGCGATGGGAAAATCTACCTTCGTACAATGATATTTACAATATAAAATATCATTGTCTCCGTGTAATGTTTCAATCGGTCACAGGTAGGGAATGCAAATAACCGGTTATAACCGGTTTTAACCGGTTATTTTGATACAAAAACTGTTATTATCCGGTTAAATTGCATTCCTTAGTCACAGGTCCAATAGGATGGGAAAAATATTATACTTAAGCTACACTGTATACTCTGTGCCAATTGACACTGGTAATGTAAACAACCAAACGCTCCGATTGACGTTTGTTAGGTACTCGATAATCAAGTGCTTTTAAAGATCTCGGAGAGACAAATGGTATGAATAAAATTGTCATTTTTATGTTCATTTAGCAATGATTTATACACCAAGATGATATACTTATTTATTATTTATACGTTATTGTAAATAAAGACACGCTTGATAAATATTGGAGTTATGTGGCAACAGTTACTAATTTGTTTACATCTTTGGCAATTTCAATTGACACATGGGTAAATTTCAAATTAATTGTACCTTGATGTCAAAATGTTTGTCCACTACCTTAATTGCATAATAGTGGGGAAGTTTTCTATTTTGAACAGTTTTATTTATATTTGCCATGAAAATTAGTTTATCTATTTTTACGTACAAGTTTAATAATGCCATTTAGTTAAATAGTTTTGGAATAGGAGCTTACGAAACATTTTTTTTTTTTTTCCACTCATATAATTGTAGCATGTCCTTTCGCTACTTTTGTCAATAAAAGTGTTTATAACTTTTACATGTATAGGCGTACAGGCAAATTATGACCCTATATATTTTGATTAAAGGACAGGCTAACATGAATTGTGTTTAGTGTCCAATTTTAGCTTATCGGTGATTATGTGTAGTGATTCAAACAGTTGTCCAAGGTTTTGCTACCGGTGAGTTATATTTTGTGAGTAACGGCATTGTTGCGCTTTAAAATGTCGGAACTACCAATAAAACATATTTTTCCGTTCCGGTAACAATAGACTACTGTTAAGTACAAAGAAAACAACGCCATCTGGTCTATGGTTCCTGTGATTAAGGTTAATCTGAGTGCGGTCTTGATATTTTATTTGGAAATACATGTGAATAACACGAGATTTGATACGGAAGGTAAGTGAAATTGTAAATTAATGAAAGCGGGTTCTATAGGCCTAATCATTGTGATCCCAAGGTGATAAATAGCTTGTTTTCACACCATATACTTTCAAGGTTATGTAGACTTAAGTGCGTTATAACATCAATTTTCTGCTTACATGTGACTAACGTTACGTTTTTTCACCATGTAAAGACTCGATCACATTGGTGATCGTTACTCACATGTTTGGTACTCACACATTTGTTACTAATATGTATGTTACTCACAATGTTCGTTATTCACACTTTTCTGGATGGTGCCGACGACTAATGCGGAACGACAGAAAAAATATAGACTAAAACTTAAACGGAATTCTGAGCAGTATGAAGAGAAGAAAAAGCGTCATAGAGAATATATGAGATCTGTTACACAACCTATAGGGGAACTTTCTGAAGATCAACAAGATAAGAAAAGACTTCAGTGGAAAGCAGCAAATGAAAAAAGAAGACAGAGTAAATTACACGGGGTTGTTCCGAAACGAAAATGCAACAAAGTATTGGTTCGGATATGGCGAAATAAGTGTTTGAACCTATCAAACAAACTCAAACAATTTGAAGAAGTTGGGCACACATTATCGCGAAAAAATATAGCTCTTAAAAAACGAATCTACAGACTAAAAGATAAACTACAGAATTCTACATCGCATGTCAACATAAAATCAGCTACAGTTCCACCTGACCCTGGTTCCCCGCAAAATATACAGAAATTACAGATCAGAAACGAGATCAATTTTTTTTTTGTTTTTTGATTGTACTTTTTAGTAATATACCTAAGATGTTGATTGAACATGATTAAATGAGACTGATTTCATAGAATTGTATTTTATTAAAAAATCGTAGCTACTTCTTAATGGGCAAAGTAGGGTAAATAAATATCATGGGAAAATGTATTGGTGAGAACTTACCTTTATGTTACATGTGACAAACAATTTTACATGTGAGTAACGTTACATGTGAATGCCATGCGAGTTATGGTACAATTAATTTGAAATTTACCCACATACCTATACAGTGTAGTTTAAGTATAATATTTTTGACATCTTATTGCATTATAATTTTCATATAGTGATGCAAGATTTTTTTGTAATTGTTTATGTGCAATAAAGGTTTTACATACATACACTCATTAGGCAGCCTGTCCACAGGGAGCTAGGTAGCGGAGCGGTGAGCGAGACAAAAATCCACCAATAGGAATACTCCATTTACCTAACCTCGCTCAGCGCAGCTCTCCTATTGGTGGATTTTTTCAGGACCGCTATAGCGCCAACGTAGCCCCCGAACATCTGTGTGACCCCAACCCAGGTTTTTTTTTTTATGGCATAGAGAAGTCAAACGAGCACACAGACCACCTGATGGTAAGTGGAAACTGTGACCCATAGACATTCGCATTCACAAGACTGCAATGCAATCCTAAGACTGCAAATGCGTTGCCAAACTTGAAGACTAAGACGGAATGCCTCTATGCTAGTCATTTCACCGGCTGTCTTATCCCCAAACCGGAACACAACAATGCGAACACTGCTGTTTGGCGGTAGGTTAATGGATAAGATGGTGGTAGCGATCCGGACGGACCCTGCACAAGGTCCTACCACCCGCGGCACCCGCCAAGGTGTAGTTGAATATTCTACTCAGGTACTCAGTCTAGTATCACGTGTTTCAGTTCCTAACCTGAGATGCGACTACTCCTCGGAAGATCTCGGTTTTACAAGGGTGAGCCAATGTATAGTTATAATACTTAAAGTATAATAGTATTTAAGACTGCGCCGAGCGTACGCCGGATGTACAGTGGCGCCCTCATTATTATTATTGTGTTTTCTAATAAACTAAAGTATTTTCTTGAACAAATGAAAACACAACTTATGGGGTATATCACATAGTTTAATAACAATTCACCTTCGAGTTATCAACTTAACGGAAAAAAGATGCCTCCTTTTCCCGTTAAGCTGACTACTCAAAGGGTAATTGTTATTAAAGTTTGTTACGTATCCCATAAATTGTGTTTTTACTTGCGCTACAAAAACCCATCGTCCGATTTCTACTTCTCTATCAGTCGTCATCTCGGTAGTCACTCCCAATCTAGCCATATCACCTTTCACACAGTCCATTGTTTCTTCGGTCTTCCCCTGCTTTTATATCCCTCCACACTCATACTCAAAACTTTCCAAACGATATTTTTCGCATCCCTCCCCATAACATGCCCATACCATGACCACCGATTTCTACACAACTTTTCAGTCACCGGTCACTTTCAGAGTTTCTTTTTATACTCATTCCTTTTTCTATCCATTCGCGTAACATCACACATCCCTCTTAGCCAGGGATTGTAACCGGTTACAAATAAACCGGTATTTATTTAGGTTAAACCGGTTAATTATTTGGGTTACGTTCCAACGGATTACGGTTACGGTTACGCTCACAGGGAGCGAAATGCATTTACCGGTTATAACCGGTTAGAGAGCGCTTCCGTCATTCACCCTTGTCTCGGCTCACACGGAAGGAGCGCTCTCTAACCGGTAAATGCATTTCGCTCCCTGTGAGCGTAACCTTTATTATGGGTTAGGCTCTCATAGTGTGGCTTTAACCGCTACGGAAAATAAACCGGTTTTCAATCCCTGCTCTTAGCATTCTGATTTCAGCTGCATGCAAGTGCCTTTCATTCATTCCTTTCGTGGCACAATATTCTGATTTATACAACATTGTAATTGTCATGAAAAACTATGTAGTTTTGTACGAGTACGTTTTTTTTTGGTTCACTATTTCCAAGAATCATTTTCGTGGAATGGGAAACGTACAGACCTATTTAATTTTTATAATATGTGTTTCCCAGAGGGGTAGGAAGAGACCGCTTCTTTCCATTTGCTACGATCTTGACAAATTGCTTTCGCTTCTTCCACATTCATACATCGAGTCATGCACGCACGTCGGTTTCGGGAACTTAAGATTCGGCCCTTTTCCAGTATTTCTCCAATTTGACTCGAAAAAGTACGCCTAGGGCGGCCCCTTCCGACCCATCCACTCACTTTCGATCCGTATATCTCTTTCGTCAATCTTCTTTCATCCATCCTTTCCAAATGACCGAACCATCAAAGCATGCCCTTTTCAATCTTAGTCACTACATCTTCTTTTATTCCACATTTCTCTCTGATTTTTATAATATCTACAACATATTCAAGAGGCGAAGTCAAGTGTCTCTAAGTGAGAACAGCATTACAAAACACCAAGAAACCATCAGTTGTGTTAGTAGCGGAACACCGAATTTGAGCAAAGCATTTCCATTTCCCTGTCGTCACTGGGAAATTCCACGTTATTCGCCATACTTATTGACCAGGAGGATATTTCCAACCCAACCGCCCACACCATCCACGCTGAGACAATGGTGTCTGAGTCCAGGACGAGAACGCCCATAATGCAGTGGCACGTGGGGATCTACGACGTAACGATGAAGCCCTACACCTTGGTTTGCGGTGGGAGCGTTGTCAAACGAGATACTGTCATATCAGGTAACAACAGCATGATTTTTAATAGTAGTTCATGTCATCATGTCAGCCGAAAGACGTCCACTGCTGGACATAGGCCTCCCCCCTGTAGTTCATGTGACTGGTGCAAAATGAGAGGCATTAACACACGAGTGTGGTTTTATGAAACGAGCCGGAAGCAGAGCTTTATAATAAGATCACACGAGTGTTTTAATGCGGCGCCTAATTACGTGTACAGACGCACACATAACTTTATTTATGCATATCATACGTTTTCTACTATATGTCAGTAACCTGTATCTGTGGTTTCCCTGTATCTTCATGTTTACATTAAGTTGCAACCACATCGATAACCGAAAGTTTAATGGCATTTTTCATCTTTTTTTTTATACTTAATATAGGCCATTTGCTTATCATTTCTGAACATATTGTAGGGAAGTTATGATATAAATTTAGATAATAAATAGTTATTTATGTGACTGGTGATAATGAGAGGCATTAATACACAGGTGTGGTTTTATGAAACTAGCCGAAAGGCGAGTTTCATATCAAATCAAATCAAATGAAATCATATTTATTTGCTAGAACACAGTATTACATACAGCAGATGTTCAAGAATTATAATCTATTGTGTTCAGCCTGCATGCAAGCGTGCAAATATTAGAAGTTAGTCTAAAAAAAAATTATTTATATAAATCTAAATCACAATCATCAATTACAAATAAAAACATACAAATTATAATTCAATAAATATTAACATTCATAAATAACATTCCGTAAAAACACAATCATTAATCATTAGAACTAAAATAGTCACATTTCCTTAGTATCGATTTAGGTCACTATAATTCATAAATTCATTTATATTATAAAAACATTTGTGTAAAAGCCATTTTGTCACTTTGGATTTAAAAATACTTCCCGAATATAATTTAATAATAATAAGATTACACGAGTGTTTTAATGCCTAATTATGCGTACAATCGCATACATATCTTTATCAACATGTATATCATACATAAACAGGAAATGATACAAATATATGATCATATGTATTTTTAAAAACCATTGGCCAATTCGGAGAGAGTGTTTGTTTGAAAACTACGAGTATTAGTTAAGATAGTTTCACGCACAACGCGCCGCCGCCGCCACCGCCAGTGCAGTGCAACTTGGTGCAGTATGGGGCGGTGGCTGTTTTTTTATAGTTCTTTCGATTCTGCAATAGGGAGCATCGGAATCTGTATCTTTTTGTTCGTATATTGAGCTAGAAAATATTCATTGAGAGCTTGGAATTTTGTATTATGATTTGTGCATGATTGACTCTGATATTTATTTGTTTCATGCATTTCGTATGCAGCGGCGCACTGTTTCTGGGAGGAGGGGATCGGCATGCTGAAAGAAGCGGCGCAGTTCCTCGCAGCGGCCGGCAAAGTGCAGCGGGAGTACGAAGCGCATGGGGAAGAGTATATGCAGAGGTCTAAAGTGAGTCACCCGGCCCGTCCTATAAGTGATCCACTGTTCCACACCCTGCTTATTACACTAAAGAGCAAGCAGAGGTTTTGTGTTTGTTATTTTTAGTGTGTGTGTGTGTGTGTGTGTGTGTGTGTGTGTGTGTGTGTGTGTGTGTGTGTGTGTGTGTGTGTGTGTGTGTGTGTGTGTGTGTGTGTGTGTGTGTGTGTGTGTGTGTGTGTGTGTATGTAAAAGGAACGGACTGAAAACCAGCGCTGCGCAGACGCGGCTGGTCCGCGCTCGCAGCACACGCTGAGCCCGCTCCTTTTGTCACTCGACCGAGACAATTTAAATATACACTAAGTAAGTCCTAAATTGTAAATACTGTTTGTGTTAATTTTCTTGGTGTGTGGCAATAAACCTTTTCTTATTCTTATTCTTATTCTTATGGTCGTAATGCAAGGAAAACTGGATTCTGTGTCAGCTTGAGGAGCTCGTCCATTTTAACCAGGCTTCACCTGAGGATATCCTTGTAGCTTTGCCACAACTACAACTCAAGTTTAAATTACATATGTAAGGAAGAGTGACAGGGTGTTTACCCAATTATAGGTAAATTCAACTTAATATGCCTTGACCACAACCGAGTCCTTTCTGGCAAAGAAATCGGTGGCTACACCGGCCACAGTGCTGTGTTGGGTACAGTGTTCCACCGCGGTTTAATTATCATGTAACTCGCTCCAACAATTTGCGAAGAGAGTTCTTTTATGAAAATAGGTTTCAAAACCTTAAAAAAAATATCTTCAATATCTCGTCTCCGTTTTTCAACTTTTTTGTTGTTGCTCGTTGCCATGGTGACGTCTCGTGGGTCACTCTTTAAAACTATGATTTAAAAGGATATACTCGTAGGTCCACTAAAAAACAGTTTTATTGGGAATTACAAACCCATTATTTTTTGGCTCTTCTCCTGAGTGTACTAGAAGTATATTATTATTAAAAAAAAAACTAAGAAACTCTATCACTGTTGTCTCCTGACTGACGGGACAGAATAACAACAGCAAAAAGTTGATCCACCCATTTGTAACTATTATGTGCACGTGTGTTTGCCGAGTTAGAACAATGCCAATCCATGTCCTCCCGTTGATGTCGTAAGAGGCGACTAAGGGAATGTGTACTAACTACTGTTAGGCGATAGGCTTCATCCTGTCACAAATTCGCTGGTTAACATCTTAGCCTAATTGTGCAAAATGTGGTTACAGAATTATCAACAAGCTCTTAGAGTGATTAGGAATTCTTAAGCTCTGCCTACCCTACTCTGGGAAAGAATGTTTGAGTTGGTGTACACTTATGTAAGTAATTATGTGTATTTACGTCCCCTAAACCATCATAAGAAATTGTGTGTATCTGTGTATGTGTGTATCTGTGTATTTGTGGTATCTGTGTAAATATAAACAAAAAAAAAAATAGTCAGGGTCGCCGTCATCGAAATCGATGAGGAGGACTTATCTGTGTACCTGTGTATGTGTGTATGTGTTTCTTTTTATAAGTGTATCTGTGTATCTTTGTATGAGTGTATCTGTGTATGTGTCTATCTGTGTATGTACGCATCTGTGTATCTGTGTATGTGTGTATCAGTGTATCTGTGTATCTGTGTTTAAGAGGTATCACCTCGGAAAGAGGGGGGTTACCATTATATCTGAGATTCTTATCTATCTAATAGTTATTTCTCGACAGATCACAGATATATACATTCCGACTCGATTCCGTGGCTTGGTGACCAACTACGCGGACGACCTCGCCGTGCTGCGCCTAGACACGCCCTTCGAGTACGGGATGGCCGTGCAGCCGGTGTGCGTGGGGTTCGAGCCGAGTCTTGAGTCCCAGGTGCTGCATCAGGATTCTGCTGGGACCGTGAGTACCCGCACCCAATGGTAACCAAGTATATTATTGTACCATGTGGTAACCAAGTATATTATTGTACCATGTGGTAACCAAGTATATTATTGTACCATGTGGTAACCAAGTATATTATTGTACCATGTGGTAACCAAGTATATTATCGTGCCATGTGGTAACCAAGTATATTATTGTACCATGTGGTAACCAAGTATATTATTGTAACATGTGGTAACCAAGTATATTATTGTACCATGTGGTAACCAAGTATATTATTGTACCATGTGTTAAGCAAGTATACTTTTGTACCATGTGGTAACCAAGTATATTATTGTATCATGACAAATACCTTACAGACTGACGGGGTCCGTTCATTTCACCGAAAATGTGTTTGACAAACGTATTATTTTACAAACTATCAATTCGGAAAAACGTATTTGTGCTTAAACCGTTATATACGAGTATTACATCGGTTACACATTGGTCTATATCGGAATCCATAATGTTTATTTCGCATAATGTATCATAATATTCATAACACATAAAATCGTTTGTCCTAAAACGGTTTTTACAATAGAAAGGGTTTTATTTTAATTGGGTAAGTAATACGAGATATAAGAACTTAGGTAACATATAACAGTCATAATATATACGATCACTTTGTATAACCTTGTATAGTATAACGTTCACTGGATATAATGAACGAATGATACAATCTCAAAATTACTATTTTCGTAATGTAAATATATCGTTATCAACATATAATACCAATTGATATAACGATTAAAGCGTATAATGCTCATAACACCTACGATTTAAAATACTCATACTCACCCCTACCCCTCTGGGAAACAAGCTTGATTTAATGTATGTGTGTATGTATGCTCTTTGCGAAATGAAACTTTGTAAAACAATATAATTTGTTAATGTTGCCTATTTACTGAACGAATCATTCTGAACTTTTGAAGGTCTCAAATTTGAAGCACTAATTTTGACTGTTGTTCCACAGATGCTAGGCTGGGGCCTCGCGCAAGGCGACGACATGCACTATCTCAAGTCCGTGCTTCTCCCCTTTATAGAGCCGCACCAGTGCTTCAGCTATACGGAAAGCAACATATTAAAGTGGTTGACCAGGGACAAGATGTGTGCCGGGTTTTGGGGCGCTGGTTAGTTGCTATCAAACATTTATTAAATACCTACTAATACCTGCTATAGTTGAGCAACCCTGCCTGCGAAGCGCGCGTGATAAACTTTGGGTAAGGCATCCGTCACCTTCTAACAGGTAAATAAGTACACGTCAAAAAGTGACGGATGCTTTATCCACAGTTGACACGCGATATAGACGCAGCCATACTAGGCTTACAGGGCGATGTCATATTTCAATTAATTTCTGTTTGACTGTATGGAAAGCCAGTTTGGAGCATCCTTACAGGTTCTGAAATCCCGGTGACAGTGTTTTTTTTATGGCATAGAGAAGACAAACGAGCACACAGGCCACCTGATGGTAAGTGGAAACTGTGACCCATAGACATTCGCATTTACAAGATTGCAATACAATCCTAAGCCAGCAAATGCCAACCCTGAGGACTAAGATGGAATGCCTCTATGCTAGTCATATATCCCCAAATGAACACAACAATGCGAACACTGCTGGCGGTAGATTAATGGATAAGATGGTGGTAGCGATCTGGACCCTGCACAAGGTCCTACCACCCGCAAATTACTTGAAAAGATCCAATAATTTCCAGACCTGGTTACCTGTCGTGGCGACTCCGGTGGTGGTCTGGTCTTCAACTACCATTTGCAGAACATACAGAACCCCAATATGATGACGGCTCCTTACCTCATCGGCGTCGCGTCTATCGCACAGCGCGAGGACGGCGAGGAATGCCATGCACACACCCTTGGCGTGTTCACACAACTGACATTTCATAAGAAATTCATTGAGAAACATGTACCAGGAACTGTGGAAGCGTGTAGCGAGGTGTACAGGTCCAACAAACAACCAATCTACGTCGCCGACGAGGAAGAGTACGAGCCGCGGAAAGAGGAGCTTCCAGACTACGACACGTCATCAAACCAGACGCAAAACCGACTACCAATGGAAGTCGTAAGTTGAAATATCCATATTTGATTTACGGGTCTCTATTGACTGCCATAATTATTTTTTGTCATAATGTGTTTCAAGTCATAATTTTCGCAAGTCATAATGCATTTTTCTCAGGACACGGTTATTTTTTCAGGATTTTTATAAAACTAACCTAACCTAACCTAAGTAATCTACACGATAAACGTTTATCAAAAACTGTAACTTCAGCCTGAAAGAAGTTATGACAAAAAAAAGTATGACCAACGATATGTATGGCAGTCAAGGGGAAATCGCTCACTGAATATAAAACAGACACATTTCAAAATAATTTGCTCTTTCATCAAAAATCCTATTCCGCTTGTAATTTTAAAATGCAACACTGACTCATTTCGGATTGTGTCTGTTTTGTATTCAATGAAGAAAAAGGTCCGGTTGTCCGAAACTGGTCCGATTTGAAAAATTATTTCAAAGTTAGATTGCACATTTATCGAGGAAGGCTATAGCCTATATATCATACTCACGTAAACCGAAGCGAGGCGTAAATAAGATTCTTCTAGAATATTTAATTAACGTCTAAGACCACACCGATGACTTCGACGCCGAAGCCGACTTCGAAGAGTAACCCTTCCATCCATCCGGGTTTCCCCGGATTCGTCCTAGTTTAGAGCGCGTCCGGGAAGCGTCCGCACATTTGTAGTCCAGGTTAAAAAAACTAAGTCTTGGCCCACCGCCGCGTGGACAACCGACCAACTGACACTGGGTAAATTTTATACAAACCTGTTATCATGTCCGGGTTCTGGGCTCCAAAATGCGGGGTTTTCACGCGTCTTGTCCAACCCCCTCTTTCACCATCGTGACAATGACAGGTGACAGGTGACATTTCAGTGTACATAGCGTAGCTTATATGAAACCCAGTGATGTATCAGCGTGTTAACTTTGCAATGTATACCGAATTGTCACCTGTCACATGTCATTGTCAAGATGGTGAAATAGGCGGCTTGGTGGTCAAATTTTAGAAACGGATACCCTACCCTGTGCCCCCTGCGGCTCCAATGAGGAGAATTCCGGACCCCCTGCCGGAGCCCGTAATACCAGGGCTGCAGTGGCACGCGGCGATATATTTCAAGACTGGTGAAGAATACAAATATGTGTGTGGAGGGAGCATCATCAAACGCGATGTCATCATATCAGGTAACTGATAGATAGATAGATAGATAAAACGTTTATTTGCGTACTACAAAACACACATACAATTGACAAAAATACGAAAATAAAAATAAGCAGAGTGACACTAACATTACACACAAATCAGCCATTCATCATGTGGCCATTTAGCTACATGTCCATTCAGGTCTTGGATGTTTTATATGTATTTAAGTATTTATGTACTTCGCTAATAGTTCTACAACATTTTATAGTAGAACACAATTTATATGGCGTATCGTGAATTTTCGTTCGCGCAGACACGAACAACGATTCCGATGATTTCCGAAAGCTCGATTAAAACCCACGATCAGACTTGTACGTAATAGTTATAACACTCATAATGTGCATCTATTTTTTCCATCTCACTCACGCACGTTAGACGGCACGTCAACATGGCGTCACTAATAACCAATAATAGCACAGCATACAGACGCGCAACGCGTGGATCATGCTGATTGGTTCAGCTTCATTTTATGAAACATCAAAAACGCTCCGTTACTATGGAATTTATAGGGATTACTATCTTGTGAAGTCACAATCAAACAGCATCCTTATTGTTGGATTTTATGAACTTAAATATCTTAAAATATCAAACATAAATAAAAGATTAATGTTTTCCTAGTATTTTTATAATGTTTATCTGTTGTTAATGTAACCCAATTTAATTTCACTCTCGTCAAATACCCTATTCCGATACTAGTATCGGAATTCCGATATGGAGCCACAATACAATAATAAATAATAAATAAATAAATATAAGGGGACAATCTCACACCAATTGACCTAGTCCCAAACTAAGCTCTAGGCTTGTACTATGGGTACTAGACAACGATATAAATACTTATATAGAGAAATATATACTTAAATACATTAGAAATCATCCATAATTTAGAAACAAATATTCGCGCTCATCACACAAATATCTGCCCTTACCGGGATTCGAACCCAGGACCGCTAGCTTCGTAGGCAGGGTCACTACCCACTAGGCCAGCGCGTCGTCGTCAATACAGAATTTCAATTCCGGTTTGGCCCTATTAACAATGTATTATTTCAACTATTCTAGCGGCGTCTTGCTTCTACGACGAGAAGTTACAAACTATATTGGCGCCTTACGTGGCGACGGCCGGGAAGCAGCTGAAGGTCATAGACGCTGGAGATAAATACGCGCAGTTCTCTGTCGTGAGTAACAGCAGAGGGCCCAGACAAAATGCATTACGCTAACTATCGTTTCTATTCGTTTACTCTTATAACCAATCGCGTCACTGGCACATCACGTGACTTTTCGTATCACCTCATCTACCAGTGACGCGATTGGTTTAAGAACTAAACGAAGAGAAACGCTAGCTAGCGTAGTGCATCTTGACTGGGCCCTCCTGCATAACACTAACGTTGTGTGCGGACTAGAGGCAGCCTCATGGGAGGCGGGTGTAAGCGTCAGCCTGAGGCGTGCCTCCACCATTCATTCCTATAATAAATTACCGGACGTAGTTTTAAAGTTAGCCTTTCCAGCACTTAAAAATCACTTGAATTAGTCGTTAATATCTAAAGCGAAACTTAGTCAATAACAATTTGATATTCCCAGTTGTCACATCCTCGGATAAAGATAAAAGCTGATCATTCAGTAAGTAAGCCGCACGGGCACTTTTTCACGACAACAATCTACCAGCGCTTCGCAAGAGACCACTGCTGAGAAGAAACGCCGCAAGAAACTCAGCAGTCAGTAATTTTTTAAACATATTTCATATTACAATGGTACTAGTTAGTCTAGCATTATATAAAGTTATAAATATTAATTTAAATATAATATCAAATATCATGCGTAGATCAGCAGGAAAACATGCCACAATCTTACGAGAAAGATGGAGGGAGGAAAGGAAAAAAAAACACCTACTTATTTGTATCTAAGACTAAAGATGTGCGAGGTAACTGAGCTTTCTAGGGAAGCGCTGGTAGATTTTTGACGTGTAAAAGTGCCCGTGCGGCCTACTTACTGAATAAATATATTTTATCTTTGTCTTATCTTTTAACCCGAGGCTGCCGCGGCGCGAGGCATCGGGTGTCGTTTTTTTGACTCTGCTCAAAGACGCCTCGCCGTAAGTGCCTCGCAAGTTTAGACGTCAATTGAGCAGGGGATTATTATGACATAGCAATATTAGCAATGCAGTTCAGATTGCGCTGCGAGAAAGGGACAGAGTTATATAAGTGCTATAGCTCGGTCCTTTTCGCTCGCAGGCTTTAACTGAGGCAAGTTTTAACTAGTGAAATTTTTCAGCTTCATCGGAAACTGGAAAGTGAGTCAAAGGATTATGGGCAGTTTTGTATAGACACTGGCCTAAAAACCAATAATCACAAGACATATGCCATTTTAAAGGTTTTTTCATATTCCACAACTTTTTGTATGGCGGGAAATCTTAAATCACTGTGTGAAATATTAAAAAATCTGGAACATCGAGACGCCTACATAGACGACTTTAGCATAATTTAATTACTTTGAAAAACCGCTGTCTTTGCATGGCGATAACTTTTTCCACACAAAGATTTCGAACCACCTGCCATAGTAATAATTTTACAACTTAGAATTTGCTATTCGGGGACATATCGTTTGTCCTTATTGGTCATTAGGCCAATTAGCCCACCTTTAACTTGCAAGATTTGACCCTTAAGCTTGTAATAAAAAGTAATCAATTTCCTAGGTTAAAACTGTCAAGATCCCGGAAACCTATACCGGATCTAACACTAACTACCAGGACAACATAGCCGTGGTGCATCTCGCGGCCTCGTTTCGGTACACGGCAGGCGTGCAGCCAGTCTGCATCAGCTTTGACCCGGCGCTCACGTTCTGGGACCAGTGGAGGGACAGCGACGGACAGCCAACTTCCACGGTGAATTGTTTGAAGATTGCCCGTATTAATAAATTCGTCTCAGCTGAGATGCGCGATGCGCGTCACAAGATACGTCAAAGTAAACGTCAAACCATAGAACACTGTCATTCTTGACGCATCTCGAGACGAACATTAGAGTTGAGATTAGATTATTGATACGGGCCATAGACTACTACATGACATCTGTCACAGGCACAATAAGATGATATTAGTAGATTGTTCAACAAGGAACTAAAATAAACCATAATGACACGAGATTTTTAGCCACGCGAGCTGAACGAGAGTGTCTATAGTTCGAGTGTCATTATGGTTGTTTAGTATCGCGTTAAACACTCTACTTTTCACTTTGAATGCGAGGATAAAAAACGACATTCTATACAAAATTACAATATTTATAATAACAAAGTTTCTTACAAATTTAGTCCGCGGTTTTTCTTTTGTTTCTTTTTGTACAGTAACGCTTTGAATGCTTGCATATTTGGGCAACAGGTTCAAAATTGAAAACTTTTTTAAAGCCAATTGGACCATGCATTATAAAATGAATTAAGCCTTAATATAATTAAATTCATTGATATTCGTAATCATTAATCGTGTTTCACTAAATTTAATCTTTTTTTCAATATTTTTGCAGTTGTAATTTTGAACATATTTCCACGAACTAAAAACTGTATACTTATACACAACAACTGAAAATGGCGATAATCTTCCATTCACAAACACCGTGATTGCTTGTTTAGGGGTTTCCAAAGTAAATAAAAAAAACTTTAATCCCTAAAGATTAATAAGTAACTTTAGTCCCGATATGCAGAGACTAAAATAACATTTTAATACTGCGCCGAGCGTACGCCGGATGTACAGTGGCGCCCTCATTATTATTATTGTGTTTTCCAATAAACTAAAGTATTTCCTTGAAATTGGTCGGTAGGTTATTGACTATTGTACTACAAATGAAAACACTACTTATAGGGTATATCACATAGTTGAATTACAATTCACTTTCGAGTTATCAACTTAACGGAAAAAAAGTGGCCACCTTTTCCCGTTAAGCTGACTACTCAAAGGGTAATTGTTATTAAAGTTTGTTACGCATCCCATAAATTGGGTTTTTACTTGCGCTACAAAAACGTATCGTCTGATTACAAGGAAATTCTTTAGTTAATTAGAAAACACAATAATAGTACGAGTAATGAGGGCGCCACTGGACGCTCGACCTTTGCGCGGTACAGGCTTAAGAACATGACCTCCAATTTTGTATGAGCGTTGTCTGCCAGTTAGATTTGGAAGATTTATATACATATGTAGATAGATGGATTTGCTAGATCAATTTACCAAAATTATTTTCTTGTAGCAGAATTTCTATTCGTATTTTTTCCGAGGGTTTCGTACCACCGTACAGTATACAGGGTGTCTCATTCAAATCGGTCAGTATGGGAAAGTCTGAAACTATAAGACATACGAAGATTTGTTCTTAGGAACCATGTCACCGATTTTGATAAAAAGAAAAACTGCATTCATACATTTGAAAAAAAAACTGTACCCGAATCGAACCCGGTTGTTTTGAAAAAATAAACTTACACTATTTCTATTCAGATATCGATTGTGTAGGTCTTAAGCAGTAAATGTTTCTAAGAAACATGATGTTTAAAATGAATAAAATGCATTGTTTTCACATACTTTAATTTATCATAGTAGGTGTTCGAAGTGACCACTGTTTTTTTCAATACAATTTATTCAACACGTTTAGGTAAAAACAATTTTACTTGCCTGAACTTGTTGAATATTGTACCGGTGGTCACTTCGAATATCTATTGAAATAAATTAAAATTATGTGAAAACAATGCATTTTCTGGATTTTAGACATCATTTTTCTTAGAAACATTTACTGCTTAAGACCTACACAATCGATATCTGAATAGAAATAGTGTAAGTTAATTTTTTCAAAACAACCGGGTTCGATTCCCTAGCTGGGTACAGTTTTTTTTTCAAATGTATGAATGCAGTTTTTCTTTTTATCAAAATCGGTGACATGGTTCCTAAGAACAAATCTTCGTATGTCTTATAGTTTCAGACTTTCCCATACTGACCGATTTGAATGAGACACCCTGTATAGGTATAATTATATTCCAATTTGAATTCGATTCCTAATCGAATCAGCGTAAGCCTAACTCACACTTGACCCTTTCTTAGTATTTGTTATAATTTCAGTGTTTGTACTAATTTGACGCTTCTATGACTTATCATATTTACGACACACAAAAAATAAAAAGTACGGAACCCTCGGTACGAGAGTCCAACTCGGACTAAACCGGTTTTTTTTTCAACGTCTCTTAATATTTTTTATTTGTTATAATTCGCCGCAATAACATATATTCTGAACCAAATAAACCCGCTAAAGTCGCCGTCAATAGAACTTGCAAAAGATGTAAACAAAACCAAACGAACTAATTTACCATGATTACTCGATAATCGCGTACTTTTAAAGATCAAGTGAGGCCTTTGCAATGATTTATACACTAGAGCATTATCGTCTTATTAAGTTTAAGATGTAATAACTATTCATAATAAGTTATCTACACTAATATAATAAAGAGGAAAGATTTATATTTTTATGTGTGTGTATGTTTGTAATGAATAAACTCAAAAACTATTGTGCCGATTTCAAACAATCTTTCACCATTGGAAAGCTACAATCACTATGAGTGACATAGGCTATGTTTTATTTTTCTGCGTGGACGGAGGCGCGACTCCAGCGCAACAGTTAGTTTTTAATAAAAACACGCTTGGTGATTATTTGAGGTTATGTGTCAAAAAATACTAATTTGTTTACATCGTTCACAAGTTCTATTGACGGCGACTTTATCTATAACGGTTCAAAAGATACAACTGTTTGAAATTGTTAACAGACAGCGAAGTTATTTTGATAGTGACCGTTCTCCCCTCCTAAACCAAAAAGCAGTATCTTAATTCAATCACCAAAGCAGATTAAATTGTATATCGTTAATAATACGGTTGAAACTACAGGAGGTTAAGGCTGTGTTTCCACCAGAGATGTGCGAGGATGCGTAGCGAGGGATGTGTTTGTCATGAACCAATAGTAACACTTCATTTACCTTTCCTCGCTTAGCTTAGCTCTGTTGGAAACAGCTCAGCGGAGCGAGGTTTTTGTACAAACAAAACAAAAGAAAAATGTGTGCGAGGAATGTGTTGCGAGGCGGCGTCTGGTTCCGCTCCCGGGTCACCGCACCCTGCCCGCTTATTTTAAAACAGTCCTCATACACATCCACACACCGCTCAGCTACCTCGCACATCTTTGGTGGAAGCATTCACACCGTTACACCTCCTCGTTACACAGCCTCGCACTGCTTAGCTACCTCGCACATCTCTGGAAACGCAGCCTTTTTAGATACTGCGTTTTTATTTAGGACGGCAGCTTTGGGCTCCTGACAGACCCACACACTGACCCGTTTTTAACAGCAGTGCGATATTTTCAAGCAGCAACAGCTCACGGGCTGGTCTCTCAGCGGCGACTACTCGCCCATCCACCTCGAGTCCCGGCCGTTGCTTCTGTTGGATCCCTCTTTGGCGTTGCATGGCTCGTTCTTCATGAAGTTTATCACGAGGGACAAAATCTGCGCTGGATTGTGGCCTCTAGGTATACGCTTACTAAACAATCTTATCAGCAGAAACTGGGTCTGAGATACCTATAGGTGTTTTCCGAATATCATCAGTGGGGCTAGACAAGTTGCCATCGTTCACGAACGCTAGCGTTAGGCGATCACTTTGGTGATCACCTGTCACTTGGCGCTGTCAAAATTAAATAGGCTAGACAAGAGTTGCCATCGAATGTAACGCTAGTTTTAGGCGATCACTGTCGACATGCTTTGTCAAAAATGAAAAATCTAGCCAAGTTGTATGCCCACGATGAATACAACCTCTCTGGGCTGTCTAGTTTTTTTTTCTAAAAATGATAAATTTGTCTATACCGTAGTCGTCAAACCTATCACTAGCGCGAGGGATAGTGATCACTTTTCAGCGTGTCAGTTGTAACGAGTGATATAATCACGTGACTTACGTTATTCCCATACATTTTTCAATGACAACACGTATCGCCAGTGATCACCTAACGCTAGCGTTCGTGAACAATGGCAACTTTTCTAGCCCCACTGGATAGGTCCTGTACCGCCAGCTGTTACCCTCAACCTTAAACAAATCGGTGGTGTACTTGTGTGTAAATGGTAATCTAAATAGTATATTGTTAACCAAGGGATGAAAGTGATCAATTGCAGCCCGAGATATTTAGGCTGCATGAGCGATAGTGAGTGCGCCTATAGTACAATTAATACTTTCACCCGAGTTAGAACTCTACTTTTTATTTCGATTATGAGAAAGGTAAAAAAAAAGGTTATTCAAATACTAGGAGTGCATAAACATTAAAAATACATTGCTGTAACGTGTGTGTGGGCGATATACAATTACTTTACTTTTCTTATACAATTACTTTTCTTCCCTAGGGTGGACATGTATCACTTTCAACCCGCTTCTAAGATAAACAATGGCCTACTTTCAGAGTATGAGACATGAAAATGTTATTTCAGCCTTGGCACTCTGCGACAACGGGGCTGGACTCACCCACCACTCCTTTATCAACTCAACCCTCGTTCCCTACCTGTTCGCTGTAGCATCCACCATGCAAGGACTCGACGAAGAATGCAAGGTGCCCAAGTACGCGCCGGCGATTTTTACAGTGATACGACCCCATAAGGAATTTCTAAGGAAAAATGTACAAGGCTTGGAGAAGGAGTGCACAGATGTGTATGTGAGACTTAAAGAACACGAAATGGAAATGCTTGTGAGTAGACCAAGTAAACGTAGTCTGGGCTTCTGTTCTCCTGGTAAAACCATATTGACATTGAAGACTGCGCCGAGCAAACGTCGAGCGTCCAGTGGCGCCCTCATTACTATTATTGTGTTTTCTAATTAACTAAAGAATTTCCTTGCAATCAGACGATACGTTTTTGTAGCGCAAGTAAAATCACAATTTATGGGATACGTACGTAACAAACTTTAATAACAATTACCCTTTGAGTAGTCAGCTTAACTGGAAAAGGTGGCCACTATTTTCTGTTAAGTTAATAACTCAAAGGGGAATTGTTATTAAACTATATGATATACCCTATAAGTTGTGTTTTCATTTGTAGTACAAAAATCTACCGACTAATTTCAAGAAAATACTTTAGTTTATTAGAAAACACAATAATAGTAATGAGGGCGCCACTGTACATCCAGCGTACGCTCGGCGCAGTCTTAAATGTGAAATGTAACACCATCTTTTTGTAAGTTTGATGCCCCAGACACCTTTTTAAAGCAGAAAACAGAGTAATTCGGCATTTTGAGTGTAGGTAACGTTCACTCGCGCGACGGACTCTGTCTAGTTGACAATCCGATTGACAACTAGTTTTATTAGATGCGCATGCCCACTTGGGCTTGTACTCTGACAGAGGGGAAATGGTGGGAATGCCTACTCCCTTCGAAGGCCAAAGGAGATCGACCATCTTTGCATCTGAGTAGGACCAAGTGCTGCCTAGAAAGAACAAATAGTGCATTACGTTCTGCATCAATTGAATAATACATATATATATAAGTAGAAAGTAAAATATATATAGTTGCATTAAGGCCTTTGTTTCTAGGACTCACAGAAGCCGGAACGTCCAAAGCACGCTCGGAAGGACCTCCAGACAACAGTAAGGTTTAAAATCATATCTAAACTTAAGAGCTAGGGCAAACCGGAGCCCTGAGGACACTCTGTCTTTCTGTCCGTCCATCCGTCTGTCCGTCCCTCCGTCGTTGGATATCATATTCGCAAAACATGATATTCTGAAAAATATCATAAAAGCAAAATATATTCGCAAAACATGACGTTCGCAAATCATCATAGTAGCAAAACTTGACTATTATTAACCCTTAAAGTCACAAAATTAAATAAGAAACTGCAATCCAGCCTCATTGAATTCCACCTTTTTACACAATTTAATTTAAATAAAAGATACAAAGAGTGCACCTTAAGAAACGTATGGTATCTTATCTTATCTTATCTTTTGGATGGGGTCCTTACGGATACACTTCGACCCTATGGGATCTTTTGTGTAATTACCCCTCTTTTAGCTCTTAATCCAATGCAGCCTCCACCCCTTCCAAATAGCGGATAGTGGAGTGCAATGGCAGAGCCTTGAAATCGTTCGGTTCTGGGTAGCCACAACCGAGTATTTTCATTCTTACTCCGGCGAGTGCGTCACATTCACACAATAAGTGTTTCATTGTTTCCACCTCCTCGCCGCACATTCTACAATCTGTGTTGTCATATAGGCCCATCTTTGCTAGGAGATGTTTGACCCCAAAGTGCCCTGTAAACACTCCGATAACGAATCGGAGTTGTCTTCTGCTGAGTTTCCAAAGTTTTTTGGTCCAGCTCTGGTCAACTCTTTCTATGAAGAGCTTTGCATGCCCTAAGCCTACCGTAGTTTTCCACTCCTTCTGGTGGTTTTCTAGGGTGTTATCGTTCAGGGCTGCTTTTATGGTGCCGGTAACGTATGGTATACTATACAAATACAAAGTAACTTTTAGGGTTAAGACATGAATTAGACAGTGTCGACGGAGCTCCTATTTCTGGGTAGTTGCTATGAATCGGACATAACCTAAACCTACCTACGATTTTATAACAAAACCCGACTATTTGTAAATATCATGTTTTGCGAATGTCGTGTTTTGCTAGAATGATGTTATGCGTATATGATGTTTTGCTAGCATGATCTTTTGCGAATGTGATATTCTGTAGAGTAACGGATACAGTCATTGGGTAGTTTTACCTGGAAAGTTTTCTGGGAGTTTTGAAAATTGGTAATTTTGTAGATTTTGATGTGCTCCTTCCAAATTTTAACTTTGCCACCTCATGTTTTTGCCATTCGCGCCGCCATATTGGAACAATGGCGCCTAAAAGCAGTTTTTTCCAATTCATTTTACGATAGAAACAGTTAGGTACAAAATAAAACTAGAGACGATTGCCTACTTTTTCATAAAGTCTGTAATTTTTCATACTTTCACACGTTTCGGTCATTACTTAAAATAGTGCGTTCTGTTAGGTGAAATATAGTATACTTTGTGATACCCATAACTGCAATGAATAAATGAATTATGAATTATGAATTACCAGCACCAAATTTTAGTATGTTGGGAAACCTGTATGACGTCATCAAAATGGCGGCAGCTGTCCATACATACCGTCACGCTTTGATCACAGGCAGAGCTACAGAATTACCAACAACTCTAACACTTGTTAATCCTATAACCTCATTTTGCACAACAAGCTAAGATGTTTCATCATTATCAGCCGCAAGACGTCCACTGCTGGACAAAGGCCTTCCCCAAGGTTTTCCACAACGATCGGTCCTCTGCTGCTGTCATCCAGCGGTTTCCCGCGACCTTTATCAGATCGTCAGTCCACCTTGTGGAAGGTCTGCCAAGATGTATATTAGTGACAGGTTGCAAGCCCATCGCCTAACAATACTACAAGCCTTTATTCCCTTAGTCGCCTCTTACGACTTCCACTGGAAGACATGGAGACAAGGCGGCAGCTGAATTTTAAAAATTGCGAATATTTCTGATTCTATGAACCCTATACATGTGTGGGGTATCAAATGAGCGGAAATCAAATGTCCTATAATGTCCTATAACATTAGCTGAGTAGTACAGTGACGGAAATATTTTAAATTATATTAAAAAATAATAAAGATATTAAAACAAAACTATTGGGTCAAATACAAAATTAATGAAATTGGTGTCTTAAAATTTCCTATTCTTTCGAATGAGAAAGTAAAAACCGTGAGTTATTTTTTTTGGTCAATCCCAATTAGAGGGCCAATACTTATTATTTTTTACTTTTTAGAGGTTTTTCTTTACAGACTGTTTTGAGTCGGGGGTTTTTTAAATTTTAAATTTAATGTATAAACTGTTTTTATCGTAAAATCAGTTGGAAAGGAGATATTGTCAAATAACAGCTGTTAGGTGCCATTGTTGCAATATGGCGGCGCTAGCGGCAAAAATACGAGATGGCAAAGTCGAAATTCAGAAAGAGCACATCTAAATCTATAAAATTACAATGTTCTAAACCCCAAAATTTTATTAGAAATCATTTAAGTAAATTTTGTTAAAAGATCTTAGATTTAAATGGTCACATACTTAAAATGAAAACACAAGAACGATCTTACAAAATTACTTAAGACTGCACCGAGCAAACGTCGAGCGTCCAGTGGCGCCCTCATTACTATTATTGTGTTTTCTAATTAACTAAAGACGTTCCTTTCAATCAGACGATACGTTTTTGTAGCGCAAGTAAAAACACAATTTATGGAATACGTAACAAACTTTAATAACAATTACCCTTTGAGTAGTCAGCTTAACGGGAAAAGGTGGCCAGTTTTTTCCGTTAAGTTGATAACTCGAAGGTGAATTGTTATTAAACTATGTGATATACCCTATAAGTTATGTTTTTATTGGTAGTACAAAAACATTTCGTCCAATTTCAAGAAAATATTTTGTTTATTAGAAAACACAATAATAGTAATGAGGGCGCCACTATACAACCGGCGCACGCTCGGCGCAGTCTTAAAACTAATCTATCAAATCGCTACCAGTGGGCATTGTTCCCATAATGCTGGCAATATCGCAACGTTGAATGGCAATGCATAATCTTTGTGCCATGTACAGAGGGCCCAGACAAGATGCATTACGCTAACTACAGCAACCGCCAAACAGCAGTGTTCGCATTGTTGTGTTCCGGTTTGGGGATAAGACTAGTGAAATGACTAGCATAGAGGCATTCCATCTTGGTCCTCAGGGTTGGCAACGCATTTGCACTGCAGTCTTGTGAATGCGAATGTCTATGGGTCACAGTTTCCACTTCAGGTGGCCTGTGTGCTCGTTTGTCTTCTCTATGCCATAAAAAAAAAACTATCCTTTCGCGTCACTGGTACATCACGTGACTTTCCGTATCACGTCATCTACCAGTGACGCGATTGGTTTAAAACTAAACGAAGAGAAACGTTAGCTAGCGTAGTGCATCTTGTCTGGGCCCTTAGGTGTGCTCCTGGGTCCCCACGGTCCTAAAATTTCAACCCCAAAAGGCTCAAACATAACTTCTATCAAGTTGACTCTATTTGCGCCTTTTGAGGGTACCAGCACTATTACTTACTTGTTTTTTTAAGTAAATGGTTTTATAACGGTCTTAATTAATTTCTCACGGTTTTATTATTAAGTATTGTTTTTGTGTTTTGCACCAAATAAAGGATTTCCGTTTCCTGTTCACTTCCTTTACTATTACTGTGTTTTGTAAATAGATATTAATTTCGTCGCTTGCGGTAGTATCACTAGGTATTGAAGCAGAGAGGTAGGAAAGCATATAGGGAGTATAAAAATAGCTAATAGAATAGTACTCTTCGCACCTGTTACAAATGCCCTTTGTTAAAAAGAGTCTTCTATATATGACCGCTTTCGATTGAATTTCAAAAGTGTACCACTTTTTAGGTGTGGTAATGTGTTACTCTCCATTTAGTGTGCGTAAGTTTTCAGTCAGTGATGTGTGGTTTATCAATAATATTGGCTACACGTTGTTCTGTAAACACAAGAAAAAGGTAGTACGCTTGACATTTGGCTATGTTTTCCTACATCTGTGGTATTGGAGTTTGTTTATCTATGGTAACGACGGATGTGACATTTGACATTTGTGTTGCGTTCCATTTCACTCTACATGCGAGTTTATATTTTCTACTTGAAATGTGAGTGAGTGATTGTTTTTTTTTTTTTTTTACCTTTAATGTATTTTCCATTCGGCTGTTTGTTTTAATATTTGTTTTATTTAATAAGTAATCTGTTGAACAGCTGCTGGTGAGCGATTGAGCTTCAATCGAGTCCGGTTTTATTTATACTACGTTAGTATTCGATATCTTAAACTATTAGTATACTATTTATTTTTATTTACATATGTATATATTAGCTATTATTATTTTTATCTTCCTTACGTTTAATTGTTGTAGCCATCCGTTGTTTTTATTCATCTCTCAATCGCTCAAAGGTTAACTGGAAGAGATCCCTTGAGAGTATAAGTTCGCCTTTGTGGATACCTTTTCTGTTTCTGTTTATTTTTATGATTTATTATTTTCTGTATGTGCAATAAAGAGTTTATATACATACATACATACGATTTTCTGTTCTTTTTTCGATCTTTCTAAATTATTTTTCGGGGAAAGCCTAAGATTAAGGAATGCAAATAACCGGTAATAACCGGTTTTAACCGGTTCTTTTCACACCGCAGCAGGATGCGCCCACAGAATTATACGCATTATAGCCCGTAGGATCGACTGTTTATATGTGAACCATTGTTCTGTTGCTCACTTGAACAGTAGAGGTGTGTATTTATTTTAAGGGTATTTATTTTGTTTGATTGAATTTAATTTGAGTCAATATTAAGTGCTGGTTTTAATCGTAAATTAATTTTGTGTTTAATGTAATTTCAATAAATGTAGATATTTATTTATGTAATACTGTATGGACTTGAAGTGTCTGAAAAAAAGATCTATTATTACTATTATAACGCACTATACACCGTGCCCGGGACGTTCCTGAAGGATTTTAAGCATGGATTATAGACCTTATTTGGAGTATAGGTATAATGTTTAATTTGAACTCTGTCACCTTAACTTAATATGCTAAAGTTAAGGTGACAGAGTTCAAATTAAACTGACTATGGAATTGTTTTTTAAATAATAAAAATCTCGGAAATTATGCGATATTGGACTACATGTTATACCACATTATATACTCCAAATAGAGTCAAGAAGAGATGGTTAAAATCCTTCGGGTACGGCCCGGGCACAGTGTATAATTAAAATGACAAATACTGGAAACACAAAGTCATATTGAATATAAATATTACAAAGTATTTTGATCTCTAATATCAGATATGCTCTAATATTCCGAAGGTTTTCTATGTTTACACTTTTACATACAAGCGCGAGATGTCCGGAATGATTTACAACAATGTAAGTAAATTTGAATTATTTTCAGCCTAAATGTGTACTTATTTATAATTTATAATGCCATAAAGTTCCAATCAACAATTGATCAATATTTCTTAATTACAGTAATATGTTTATAGTAGAGACCCGCCCTCGCTTCGCTTCGGTTTATGTGAGTATAATATATAGCTTATAGCCTTCCTCGATAAATGGTCTATCTACCACTGAAACATTTTTTCAAATCGGACCATTAGTTTCTAAGATTAGCGCGTTCAAGCAAACAAACAAACTCTCCAGCATTCGTAATAACCAAAACCACCTGTGAACTTTGATATTTTAACAGGCTTTAAATAATATGACCTTTATTGCACATAAACAATTACAGGACAAATAAATTTACAATAAATTAAAACTAAAATAAAACCTACTTATCACTAAACTAAATACTATAAAATTAAAACTAAATAAAAACTAAAAACTAAGAAAGGGCCCCCGTGGCAAAGTACCACAGATGCTGGCAGCATTTCCTCGTTGTACAGCAATGCTTAAGCGTTGGCCGAGGAAGCTGCCAGCTCTATGGTCTCCGTTGGTTTCTATTAGCCTTTTTGATAACTCCTTAAAAAGGCTAATAGCACCGGGTCCCCACGGACCAAGGGTCTCGACGCCAAAAGGATCGAAGTGATATTCCGCACCGAGACCCTTGTACTTATTTTTCTTCATGCTTTCGGCCGCCTCAGCCGCCGCGCCTGGTTTAATTACCGTTCCGCGGAGGTGTGACGAGGCTAGGGTGTCTACACAAGTAGCATCCCTCGCCAGGCTTTTAATGTTAGATATGATATTTAAAAATAACCGGTTATAACCGGTTTTAACCGGTTATTTTCATACAAAAACGTCTAATAACCGCTTAAATTGCATTAAGATTCTTTACGTAACATTAAAATTGTGTACTCATCACGGGCAGTAAAAAAGAAAGCCCTCTATCGCATATTTACAACCCTCGCCTACGGCTCGGGTCTCAAATACCTGCGATTTCGGGCTTTCTTTCTTTTACAGCCCTTGTTAAGTAATGTACTATTAAAGGACATGGCTAAACTGAAGTATGGGCGACTGCCCTAGCAATGTATAAAAATTGTAACTAGTAATATGTTATGCTAATGAGCTGAATATTAGTATTCAGCATGAAACAAGTTTCAGGAACTTTTCAAATCGTTACAATCCTGAAAATAAATCGTAACATTTTACGTAAAACGGATCGTCAAACTTACTGACAGATGATAACAGATAACATAAGATTAAGACTGCGCCAAGCGTACGCCGGATGTACAGTGGCGCCCTCACTTCTATTGTTGTGTTTTCTAATAAACTAAAGTATTTTCTTGAAATTGGTTGGTAGGTTTTTGTACTACAAATGAAAACACAACTTATAGGGTATATTGACATGTTTAATAACAATTCACCTTCGAGTTATCAACTTAACGGAAAAAAGTGGCCACCTTTTCCCGTTAAGCTGACTACTCAAAGTAATTGTTATTAAAGTTTGTTATGTATCCCATAAATTGTGTTTTTTCTTGCGCTACAAAAACATATCGTCTAATTGCAAGGAAATTCTTTAGTTAATTAGAAAACACGATAATGGTAATGAGGGCGCCACTGGACGCTCGACTTTTGCTCGGTGCAGTCTTAATGTTATCTGTTACCTGTCAGGTCTCGATGGCGAACAAAAAATAAGAAAAACCAATTAAACAACTTTTAAATACTTTATTGTTATTCGAAATTTAAAGGAGAATAATAAACATGCAATAATTAATTAATGAATTTTCGAATGTTACGAGCTAGTGAGTTTCTATACATGCTTAGGCCAGTAGTTTAGCCATGTCCTTTATTTATTTATGATTCAAGGAAAGCAACTGAGCTAGTAGGTACCTTTTTAATATATATTTTTTTACAGAACCTTTATTTTATTATACAAGTCAACTTCTATAGAAACTACATTATAGAAGGGTCAAACAATCCACCATGTAAAGCATATTGGATAATTTTACCGCTGCTGTTGACCGAAAAACTTCAAAATGCAAACTGTGTGGAAAAAAAACCGGCGGTGGAACTACCAGTGGTTTGAACACGTATATGCGGACAATTCGTGACCAACTTAATACAAGTAATTTTTTAGTCGATGTTATGTGTTGTAACTTTATGAGACTAATTATAAATGTTGTATTTTATGTGCTGTTTGTGCTTATTTACATAAAAAATAAACCCTATCTGTGATGGTATTTATCTAAGTTATACCAAATTAATAAATAATAAAATTGAAGTAATTATTTTCTTGGTTTTTAATTGATTGTTTAGTTATGTTCTAATAATAAGCTTTTTAATTATAGAACAATACATAATTGATTTCGCATAATTTGTATTGGCATAACAAACAATACAGTCGCATACATATATTGATTGGCATATTACGTTTTTATAATAAATGTTGTTGAACTAATTTGTTTCGACTAATTATGCATATTATTGTTTGGTCTAATAATTATTTGTTATAATTATCTTTCAATAACCATTATTTAAGTAAGGCTATATTACTAGGCTAGATTAGGTTAGGTTTTATGATATCCAGGAAAGGACAAAAATAAATTTCAAATTACTCGTAACATAAGTATACCTAGTATTCTTATCCGAGACTCCTTCTCGCACGACCTGCGGCTGGATAGTGTGTAGCCCTGACGAACGTCAGTTCAATCGTGCATCGTGCTTGCATGGTAATGCGTAAACTTGACGTCCTTCATCCTTCAGCCGACGTCCCTCAAATCTTCACTCGTTGGACAATAATGCCGGCGTGCAAGTCCATCGCGGTAATAATAATAATTATTAACGTCCAGCAAGCCTACGCACTATCGTTTTGCATCGTGCATCGTGCCCGGACGTACAGCACGGAAGGATAATGCGTAGAGTGCTTAATGGGTAATGCTTTTGCGAAGCGCCAGGGCTAGCATGGAATAGAGCACGCATCTATTTATTAGCGACGAGATATTAGTAGATAACTTACCTTCTTGATGATGTTGACGCACTTTTTTATGTTAAAAAAATTACCTAAAAGATATAAAAATGCAGTGTGAAAAAGAACATTGTGAAAACGTTTCCCAATTAAATGACAAAGTTGCGATAACCTCATTGGATTACCGATAGCGATATCGTTAGTAGCACATTGTTCTACGCGAGTAGAAAAAAGTTTTATTGTTATAAATTAAAGTATATTGTATTTGTCTTAATATTTTAATAACTTCTTATCCTACAAGACAAAAGTGATGGTGTGATTTTCATTATTTATTATTTTACAGTTATTTAAGGACTCATCAGAGCCTCGAAGCCCTGAAGCTGTGAACCGACCAGCGCCGGCCGTCCCGGCTGCAGCAGATAATGCGACACTAGCGCCACCGCTGCGCGTGCGCGCGGGCATCAACGGCACCATCCAACTACCCGAGGCCTCTGCCAGCAACCGCACTCATAAGCCGACGCAGAATGCGGTAAAATGGAACAAAAGTAGTATTTTTATTCAGGCGAACTTGTTTGACAGATTCGAAGATATTTGCATAAATAACAATTATATTTTAGTAACGATATAGAGTGGAGGGAAATGACAATATAGTTTTTATCTTCACTCATATCATAAGTTCTCTATTATGCGTTCAAAACCCGTACGAAATGACCAGCATTATTACAACCAATGTTACTATGAGAACTTTCTTGTCTGTGGTAATAGATACTGTGTCTGTACTGTGGGGCTAGACAAGTTGCCATCGTTCACGAACGCTAGCGTTAGGTGATCACTGGCGACATGTGTTGTCATTGAAAAATGTATGGGAATGACGTAAGTCACGTGATATATCACTCGTTACAACTGACACGCTAAAAACTGATTGTCTAGCCTATTTAATTTTGACAGCGCCAAGTGACAGGTGATCACCAAAGTGATCGCCTAACGCTAGCGTTCGTGAACGATGGCAATTTGTCTAGCCCCACTGTAATCTTATAACAGTAAGTTTAAAGTTTCAATTTGGAACAGCTGTCAAAACTCAAGAGGATCTATTTTTATTGCATTTTTTTATATCTGTAGTCTATAGATATTTTACAGGTAGCACTAGTAGCATTGCAGGTCATTTCTCTACGCGTTCTGAACCCATCTTAGAGTACTTACGATATGTGTAAAGATTTTTTTTTTTTTTTTTTTTATGGCATAGAGAAGACAAACGAGCACACAGGCCGCCTGATGGTAAGTGGAAACTGTGACCCATAGACATTCGCAATCACAAGACTGCAATGCAATCCTAAGACTGCAAATGCGTTGCCAACCCTGAGGACTAAGATGGAATGCCTCCATACTAGTCATAAGAAGAAGATAAAGTAGTATATGCAACTGTACATAATCAGGCCTTTTAAATTTTTTTTTTTTATGATATATGTATATAAAAAGGTTTTATTATTATCTACACAGAACGCTACTACTACTTTGTTTTTATACTTTAACCTCTTTTTAGAAAAAGTAGCACTCTAGACTCCATCTTAATAGATCCTACGAGACAAAAGTGACGGTGTGATTTTAATTATTTTTTATTTTACAGTTATTTAAGGACTCATCAGAGCCTCGAAGCTCTGAAGCGGAGAACCAACCAGCGCCGGCCGTCCCGGCTGCAGCAGATAATGCGACACTAGCGCCACCGCTGCGCGTGCGCGCGGGCGTCAACGGCACCGTCCAACTACCCGAGGCCTCTGCCAGCAACCGCACTCATAATGCGACGCAGAATGCGGTAAAATTTATTCAAGCGTATTTGTTTCACACATTCGAAGATGTTTGCCTAAATAACAATTATATTTTAGTAACGATATAGAGTGGAGGGAAATGAGAATATACTTACTTTATAACACCAGAACTGGCCTTAAATCTTGCCGCTGGTAAAATAGAGTACGAAATATTGTCCTCAGGTAGTTGTAACTTTTTACTGTTAAAAAGTTAAAGAGGCTTTATTTTTATCTACACAGAACGCTACTAGTACTTTGTCTTTATGTTTAAACCTCTTTTTAGAAAAAGTAGTTCACTAGACTCAACCCTAATTGATCCTTTTAGTCCAAGGTGATGGTGTGATTTTAATTACGTAATATCTTACGGTTATTTAAGGACACATCAGAGCCTCGAAGCCCTGAAGCGGAGAAGCAACCAGCGCCGGCCGTCCCGGCTGCAGCAGATAATGCGACACTGGCGCCACCGCTACTACCCGAGGCGTCCGCCAGCAACGGCACTTATAATGAGACGCAGAATGCGGTAAGATGGAACAAAAATTACACGATGACAATTTTGCGACCGCCAGCTATTAAGCACCGCGTAAAAGCGACGCGCCATCCTTTCACGGAATAGGGCACGCGTCCAATGGCGGCGAGATTTTGGCGCCGAAAATTGACATCGTGAAAACTTACCTTCAAACATTCCACTGGTCCGAAAGTTTTAGGTTGTTTTATTTTTTGTTATTTTTATTATAATTATATCAAGATGGTTTCATTATTATTTATACAGAGCGTCACGATTGTATTTGTCTAGTCGACCCTCTTTTTTCCGCACTCATAATGCGACGCAGAATACGGTAAAATCGAACAAAAGTAGTATTTATATTCAAGCGTACTTGTTTCACAGATTGAAGATGTTTGCCTAAATGACAATTATATTTTAGTAACGATATAGAGGAGAGAAATGACAACATAATTTGTAACGCCAGAATTGGCCTTAAATCTTGCCTCAGTAAAATAGAGTTGTAATTATTTAATGTTAAAAAGTTTAGGTTTAAGATGTAAAAAGGTTTCATAATTATCTATACAGAACGCTCCTAGTTCTTATAGTTTGTTTCTCCTAGTTTTTATTTTTATATTTTAACCTACCGCCGCACCGCTACTACCCGAGGCGTCCGCCAGCAACCGCACTCATAATGCGACGCAGAATGCCGTAAAACGGAACAAAAGTAGTATTTGTTTGCCTAAATATGTTTGCCTAAATAAGAATTATATTTTAGTAACGATAAATAGAGGAAAGAAATGACAATATACTTTATAACGCCAGAATTGGCCTTAAATCTTGTATCTAGTAAAATAGACTAGGAGATATTGTCCTTAGGTTGTTGTAACTTTTTACTGTTAAAAAGTTCATAAAATATGGAAAGGGTTACTAGTACTTTGTCTTTACATTTAAACCTCTTTTAAGAAAAAGTAGTTTACTAGAATCCATCCTAAAAGATCCTTCAAGACAAAAGTGACGGTGTGATTTTAAGTATTTATTATTTCACATTTATTTAAGGAGTCATCACAGCCTCGAAGTCCTGAAGCGGAGAAGCAACCAGCGCCGGCCGTCCCGGCTGCAGCAGATAATGCGACACTAGCGCCACCGCTACTACCCGAGGCGTCCGCCAGCAACGGCACTTATAATGAGACGCAGAATGCGGTAAAATGGAACAAAGTTTACGAGATGACAATTTTGCAGCCGCCAGTAGATAATACAGCACCGAGTAAAAGCACAGCGCCAGCATTAGCGCGGAATAGGGCACGCGTCTATTTATTGGCGGCGAGATTTTGGCGATGATAAATTGTCATTTTGTAAGCTTAGCTTTTAACATTGTCTATTGGTCTGTAGGTTTTAGGTTGTTTTTTGTAAAGGTTATCAAGAGGGTTTAATTATTGTTTACTAGCGACCCGCCCTCGCTTCGCTTCGGTTTATTTGAGTTTTCTATAACACACGTACATAAAACAAAATTTATTATACATAAAAACCTTCCTCTTGAATCACTCTATCTACTAAAAAAAGCCGCATCAAAATCCGTTGCGTAGTTTTAAAGATCTAAGCATACATAGGGATAGACAGCGGGAAGCGACTTTGTTTTATACTATGTAGTGATAGTGATACAGAGCGTCACGATTGTATTTGTCTAGTCGAACCTCTTTTCAAGAACACAGCTCACTAGAATGTATGCTAAATTACCCTAAATCCTTAAATATATTTAATATTTAAGGATCCATCACAGCCTCGAAGCCCTGAAGCGGAGAACCGACCAGCGCCGGCCGTCCCGGCTGCAGCAGATAATGCGACACTGGCGACACCGCTACTACCCGAGGCCTCTGCCAGCAACCGCACTCTTAATGCGACGCAGAATGCGGTAAAATGAAAAAATGTAGTATTTTTATTCAGGCGAACTTGTTTCACAGATTCGAAGATGTTTGCCTAAATAACATTGATATTTTAGTAACGATATAGAGCGGAGAGAAATGACAACATAATTTGTAACGCCAGAATTGGCCTTAAATCGTGCCTCTAGTAAAATAGAGTTGTAACTTTTTAATGTTTAAAAGTTTAGGTATAAGATATGGGTGAATTGCAAAAATATTGTACATAGTTAAGGGCTCAATTAGAAAATCCTTAATAATCCTTAACTTTCTTTTCCTTAATATGGATAACTTTCATTACACGAAGGAAAAACAATGGAAGAAAGTTAACGTTGTCTCAATTAAGTCCTTAACTATGTACAATATTTTTGCAATTCACCCATTTAAAAAGGTTTCATTATTATCTATACAGAACGCTCATAGTACCTAGTCTTTATATTTTAACCTCTTTTTAGAAAAAGTGGTTTACTAGAATCCATCCTAATAGATCCTTCAAGACAAAAGTGACGGTGTGATTTTCATTATTTATAATTTCACAGTTATTTGAGGACTCTTCAGAGCCTCGAAGCTCTGAAGCTGAGAAGCAACCAGCGCCGCTCGTCCCGGCTGCACCAGATAATGCGACACTAGCCACACCGCTACTACCCGAGGCGTCCGCCAGCAACCGCACTCTTAATGCAACGCAGAATGCGGTAAAACGGAAGAAAAGTAGTATTTTTATCCATGCAAACTTGTTTCACATCCTTCCTTCCTTCAAGACAAAAGTGACGGTGTGATTTTCATTATTTATTATTTTACAGTTATTTGAGGACTCATCAGAGCCTCGAAGCTCTGAAGCTGAGAAGCAACCAGCGCCGGCCGTCCCGGCTGCAGCACATAATGCGACACTAGCGCCACCGCTACTACCCGAGGCGTCTGCCAGCAACCGCACTCTTAATGCGACGCAGAATGCGGTAAAACGGAAGAAAAATTGTATTTTTATCCATGCGAACTTGTTTCACATCCTTCCTTCCTTCAAGACAAAAGTGAAGGTGTGATTTTAAGTATTTATTATTTCACATTTATTTAAGGAGTCATCACAGCCTCGAAGTCCTGAAGCGGAGAAGCAACCAGCGCCGGCCGTCCCGGCTGCAGCAGATAATGCGACACTAGCGCCACCGCTACTACCCGAGGCGTCCGCCAGCAACCGCACTCTTAATGCGACGCAGAATGCGGTAAAACGGAAGAAAAATTGTATTTTTATCCATGCGAACTTGTTTCACATCCTTCCTTCCTTCAAGACAAAAGTGACGGTGTGATTTTAAGTATTTATTATTTCACATTTATTTAAGGAGTCATCACAGCCTCGAAGTCCTGAAGCTGAGAAGCAACCAGCGCCGGCCGTCCCGGCTGCAGCAGATAATGCGACACTAGCGCCACCGCTACTACCCGAGGCGTCCGCCAGCAACCGCACTCTTAATGCGACGCAGAATGCGGTAAAACGGAAGAAAAATAGTATTTTTATCCATGCGAACTTGTTTCACATCCTTCCTTCCTTCAAGACAAAAGTGACGGTGTGATTTTAATTATTTATTGTGATTTATTTAAGGAGTCATCACAGCCTCGAAGCTCTGAAGCTGAGAACCGACCCGCGCCGGCCGTCCCGGCTGCAGCACATAATGCGACACTAGCGCCACCGCTACTACCCGAGGCGTCCGCCAGCAACGGCACTTATAATGCGACGCAGAATGCGGTAAAATGGAATAAAGTTTACAAGTAGCAATTTTGCAGCCGCCAGCAATTAAGCACCGCTTAAAATCGCACTAGCTCAAAATAGGGCACGCGTCTATTTATTGGCAGCGGGATTTTGGCGCCGAAATTTTGTCATCGTGTAAACTTACCTTCAAATATTGTCCACTGGTCCGAATATTTTTTGGTGTTTTATTTTTTATGTTATATTTTTATAACATATCAAGACGGTTTTATTATTTATTTATGCGTTATTATATAATTGTATTTGTCTAGGCGAACCTCTTTTTTAGAAAACTTAGCGCACTAAAATTTATTCTAATTGACCCTTAAAAAAAAAATATTTAAGGATCCACCACGGCCTCGAAGCCCTGAAGCTGAGAACCAACCAGCGCCACTCGTCCCGGCTGCAGCAGATAATGCGACACTAGCGCCACCGCTGCGCGTGCGCGCGGGCGTCAACGGCACCGTCCAACTACCCGAGGCGTCTGCCAGCAACCGCACTCATAATGCGACACAGAATGCGGTAAAATGGAACTATAGTACATTGTGCATCAAGGGCGGTAAGAAGAGGATTGCTAACGAGAGACTATTAGAAGCCCGACGCCGAAGGCGGAGGGCTTTTAATGACTCGAGTTTGCAATCTCCTTACTGCCCATGATACACACAATGATTTTCATCACATTAGCGAGGAAATAAAAAACAAATAGAAAAAAAACCTTTCTTTAGATTTCGCTGGCAGCAAATCATTGTTGAGTAGTTGAGCCGCATTTAACAAATCAGGTGGTGTTGATGTCACTACAGATTATTCCGATGAGGAAGTCATATTTTAGTTTGTTTTTTTCGTACCTTTAAACAAAATCCGCTTCGGAAACAACAATTAAACAAAATTAAACGAACTCGATTCGCTAAGCTAAAAGAGTTTGACAACTTTTTTTTAGTCTTCCACAGATAATGCTTAGAATTGCTTTTTTTTAAACTTGTCAAATACAGGCCATTCTGCCAGATTGTACAAATTTTCAAAATGACATTTAATAAAATAATTGCGAATGTCTCTGAAATAATGGTAAAATAGAAATATAATGCAGACAAATGTGCCGTATAAGTTTAATTGAACAGTAAAATTGGTTTGTAGCCAAGTTTTGAATATAGGAAATAAACCTTGGCTGATTTTACACCTCCTTGGTCTGAAATGATGTACAACTGGATTCTATATTTTAAAACTAAACTCATAACTCCCAAGGGAGTTATGAAAATCTATAACTCCCGCGGGAGCTAAGTCGGCTATAACTGCCCTAAACGCCTGCGTGTTATAAAACCCTTTCCGAGCAAGTGTGATGAAAATGTAGATTTTTAACTCAGAGACCTTAATTTGAAAAGCAAGGTTCGAAGTTACATCCCTTTTTCTGAATATAGTCTCGAATGACGAAAGACAGGGATGAAGCTAAGGTAACTTCGAATTTCGATTTTCAAATACAGAACGCTAGAAGTAATACTACTGTATACTACTGTAGTATACAAGCAGACTCGTAACTAACCATCTTTATCTCAATATTTTGACTAGTTCTTAAAAATAATAGCCCGCTAGAATAAATCTTTATGTATCCTATTGTACAAATGTGTTCGTATAATTTTCGTTCATATTTTTTTTATTTAAACGGACCCATCTCAGTCTCGAAACCCTGAACCGGAGAAGCAACCAGCGCCAGCCATCGCGGCTGCAGCAGATAATGCGACACTGGCGCCACCGCTACTACTCGAGGCGTCCGCCAGCAACGGCACTTATAATGAGACGCAGAATGCGGTAAGATGGGACAAAAGTAGTATTTATATTCAAGCGTACTTGTTTCACAGATCGAAGATGTTTGCTTAAATAACAGTTATATTTTAGTAACGATATAGAGTGGAGGGAAATTACAACATAATTTGTAACGCCAGAAATGGCCTTAAATCTTGCCGCTGGTAAAATAGAGTAGGAAATATTGTCCTTAGGTAGTTGTAATTTTTTACTGTTGAAAGTTAAAGAGGTTTTATTTTTATCTACACAAAACGCTACTAGTAAGTACTTTGTCTTTATGTTTAAACCTCTTTTTAGAAAAAATAGTTCACTAGACTCAATCCTAATTGATCGTTTTAGTCAAAGGTGATGGTGTGATTTTAATTACGTAATATTTTACGGTTATTTAAGGACACATCAGAGCCTCGAAGCCTTGAAGTTGAGATCGAACCAGCGCCGGCCGTCCCGGCTGCAGCAGATAATGCGACACTAGCGCCACCGCTGCGCGTGCGCGCGGGCGTCAACGGCACCGTCCAACTACCCGAGGCGTCTGCCAGCAACCGCACTCAAAATGCGACGCAGAATGCGGTAAAATGAAACAAAAGTAGTATTTTTATTGAAGCTTATATTATGTTTAGCTATATATCAATTATATTTTAGTAACGATATAGAGCGGAGAGAAGTGACAACATAATTTGTAACGCCAGAATTGGCCTTAAATCTTGCCGCTAGGAAAATAGGGTAGGAGATATTGTCCTTAGGTTGTTGTAACTTTCTACTGTTAAAAAGTTTATAAGATATAAAAGAGATTTTATAATTATCTACTTACACATAACGTTACTAGTACTTTGTCTTTACATTTTAACCACTTTTTAGAAAAATTAGTTCACTAGAATCCATCCTAATAGATCCTACAAGTCAAAAGTGATAGTGTGATTTTCATTATTTATAATTTCACAGTTATTTAAGGACTCATCAGAGCCTCGAAGCCTTAAAACTGAGAAGCGACCAGCGCTGGCCGTCCCGGCTGCAGCACATAATGCGACACTAGCGCCACAGCTGCGCATGCGCGCGGGCGTCAACGTGGGCAGCAACCGCACTCATAAGCCGACGCAGAATGCGGTAAAATGGAACAAAAGTAGTATTTATATCCATGCGAACTTGTTTGACAGATTCGAAGATATTTGCCTACATAACAATTATATTTTAGTAACGATATAGAGTGGAGGGGAATGAGAATATAATTTATAACGCCAGAATTGGCCTTAAATCTTGCCGCTATTAAAATAGAGTACGAAATGTTGTCCTTAAGTTGTTGTAACTTTTTAATGTTAAAAAATTACAACGTATAAAATAGTTCATTGTGTATTAAGGGTGGTAAAGAAAGAATTACTAACGAGAGTGTGTTAGAAGCCCGAATCCGAAGGCTGAGGGCTTTAATGACTCGAGCTTTGTATTTCCTTTACCACCCGTGTAACATACAATGTTTTTTTTTTTTTTTTATGTCATAGAGAAGACAAACGAGCACACAGGCCACCTGATGGTAAGTGGAAACTGTGACCCATAGACATTCGCATTCACAGGACTGCGATGCAATTGCGAGGAAATGAAATAAAATTAGACAAAAGATCATATTTTTAACTTATTAGCGGCAGACTACATCATTGTCTGTGACTTACCACAGATAATGTCAAACGTGTTCGGAGTCCGATTCTAGTGACATATGAGATCAATAGTTTATTATGCGAGATTTTTAGGAAATAGTATTCAACTGACATTTCATCTCGAATGAAACTTCATATCGAATGGCACAAGAATTGGGGTCCTGACATATTGTGATAGTTTGAGTCCACGTATAATATTAAAAAAAAAGCTATTACGCACGTTAGGGCGTAATGGTAAAAAAAAGGCCCGCGGGTATTATTTTGGATTTACGGTCGATTTTTCTAGCATGTTAGGACACTATTTACGAGCAAGTGTGATGAAAAAGATTCTATTATTATATAAGTATACAGAATGCTATAAGTACGTAGTCTAACTGCCGCACTCAGACGCGTCAAATAAATTTAATGCTTGTTTAGTGACGTGTTGTCTTATTCTATTGCTATAGCAAAGAAAGTGACAGCAGCAACTTTAATCAAGCACTAACTTAAATTGACGTCTTTGAGAGCTGCAGTATATATTTAAAAATCTTTTTAGAAAAAGTAGCTCACTAGAACCAAATCTAATAGATCCTTCAAGACAAAAGTGACGGTGTGATTTTCATTATTTATAATTTCACAGTTATTTAAGGATTCATCAGAGCCTCGAAGCCCTGAAGCTGTGAACCGACCAGCGCCAGCCGTCCTGGCTGCAGAAAATAATGCAACACTAGCGACACCGCTGCGCGTGCGCGCGGGCGTCAACGTCACCGTCCAACTGCCCGAGGCGTCTGCCAGCAACCGCACTCATAAGCTGATGCAAAATGCGGTAAAATGGAACAAAGTTTACATGATGACAATTTTGCGGCTGCCACCAATAGAGCAACGTGTAAACAGTTTCCGCAACAACTTTTTATGCGACGCTAGGAAAGAATAAAACACGCGTGTATTTTATTGGTTTCAAGCGCTGAAATATTATCAACGTGTAAGCTCACTAGCTTCGAGCAACGCGACGTTCCCAGCGGAAGGGAGTCGCCTTAGCTATGAGATCCCTATGGGATCCCCTTGACTGCCATAAATATCGTTGGTCATAATGTATTGTAAGTCATACTTTTTTTTGTCATATCCTCTTTCAGGCTGAAGTTACAGTTTTTAATAAACGTTTATCGTGTAGATTAGTTAGGTTAGGGTAGGTTAGTTTTATAAAAACCGTGAAAAATTAACCGTGTCCTGAGAAAAATGCATTATGACTTGCGAAAATTATGACTTAAAACACATTATGACTAAAAATAATTATGGCAGTCAATAGAGACCCGAATATTACAGTCAAATAGTTCTGTCATTTTTTGCGGGGGGATACAAAAACAAAACTGTATCGATGACACTAATACTTAAACAATGGAACAACACACCGACAAAACTTGCACACCTCGAGCAAATTTTTTGCTGAACTGATTTGTTCCTCAACAGATCCGAATTTTGTATGCACGAGCGGACTTAATGTTGGTAAACAAATTCGACAGTTATATTACAATAAAATATACGAATTTGGTGTCTTAATGCAATAGAGCAGCAAAAAATTATTTGCATGTGGAATGTAACACCATCTTTTTGTAAGTTTGATGTCCCAGACACCTTTTTACAGCAGAAAACAGAGCAATTTGGCATTTTAAGTGTAGGTACATGTTGATTCACAAGAGTTGGCACGAATGGATAGAACGAAAGTAATGTCATTAGTCATTATGTGAGTGCCGTCCTTTGAACCGATGTTCGAATTTCAAACCGAAAACCTGTTACTATTTTACACACTAGTATACTTTCATTCACTTATTCAATCCATTCGTGCCAGCTCTTGTGAATCGACCTGTAACTATCACTCGCGAGACTGGACTCTGTCTAGTTGACAACTATACTATGACAGAGGGGAAATGGTGCGAATGCCTACTTCCGTGTGTTTTTTTTTTATGGCATAGAGATGACAAACGAGCACACAGGCCACCTGATGGTAAGTGGAAACTGTGGCCCATAGACATTCGCATTCACAAGACTGCAGAGCTATCCTAAGACTTCAAATGCGTTGCCAACCCTGAGGACTAAGATGGAATGCCTCTATGCTAGTCATTTCACCGGCTGTCTTATCCCCAAACCGGAACACAACAATGCGAACACTGCTGTTTGGCGGTAGGTTAATGGATAAGACGGTGGTAGCGATCCGGACGGACCCTGCACAAGGTCCTACCACCCAAAAAAAGCTCACTAGAATCATTCCTCATTGATCCTACAAGATAAAAATGATTGTTTTATATGAATTATATATTTTACAGTTATTTAAGGACTCATCACAGCCTCGAAACCCTGAAGCTGTGAAGCAACCAGCACCGCTCTTCCTAGTTGCAGCAGATAATGCAACGCTTGGCGACAACGCTGCGCGTGCGCGCAGGCGACAACCGCACCGACCACAGAATGCGGTAAAATGATAAAAAAAAAAGATAAAAGATATTTATTCAGTAAGTAGGCCGCACGGGCACTTTTACACGTCAAGAATCTACCAGCGCTTCCCAAGAGGAGACCACTGCCGAGAAGAAACGCCGCAAGAAACTCAGCAGTCAGTCGTTTTTTAACGATATTTAATATTAAAATACAATGATACTACTTAGTCTAGCAGATTTTTTACTGGGGCGAACTTGTTTGACAGATTCAATGTTGCCACATAAGAATGAAATGTTGATAGTGTAAAATCGCTTCCGTGAGGCGAAGTTTGATATCGAAATGTGTTGTTTGAGCATGTTTTGTGTACCATAGGTAAGAGAAGAACTAGGCTTACTTACCTCAACCAAATAAGACAGCAGGCCAATGTCGTGTCGTATCAGGAGGTGAAAAAGCTAGCACAGAGTAGAGAAAAGTGGCAATTACTTCACCGACAAGAGCCTAGCTATTAAATTTAATGATGATGAGGTAAGAGAACCTTTTGGTGATCTGCCTTTGGCTGGTGTGTAGCAGTAGTTTTAATTTTACCTTTTATTTGCGCTAGTGTTTTTGTTTAAGTGTGTGTACCTTTGAAGTTTGTACTAAACTTTAAGTTTGCTACTCTGCCACTACATGTGAAATCCTGTAATTGGTTTTGTGCTTCCTATTCTGGTTTCATATGTTGTATTTGTAACTGTTGGATTTCCTATCAATAAATAAATAAATAAATATTATGTCGATTACCATCTGCCATACCCAATGAAATGCTACATGCTAATTTCAATACATGTAGGTACCATACGCTACTGTTTAGGGCTCCGTACCGAAATGGTAAAAAAGGAACCCTTGTGGTGAGACTTCATTGTCTGTCTGTATATCTGTATATCACAGCAGATTTTCTTAGCAACTACAACCGCTATAAACTTGAAATTTGGCACAGTTGTACAACTTGCTTGTTACATTCTCTAATTGGGTAAATCAACTTTTCTTTGTAGCACGTTGCCATGGTTACGTCTCCTGGGTCAACTGGATAACTGGCCACTTTGCAATAAAATGAGTTAAGAAAGATATTTGCTCACATTTTTGCGATTAAACTAGAATACCTAGATCTTGAGTTATTACCCGGAGTACTGTCCAAGTATCTTTACTAACAGCGTCAGTAAGAAATTTGGTGGCTAGTAACTAAATGACAATTTCTAAAGTGGCCAGTTACTGACGATTTACCTACAAGTCCATTATTTTATGGATTTTCTTCCAAGCATATTTAAGTAGTGTAATAACCAATTATCTAAGAAACTCTATCACTGTTGTCTCCTGGCTTACGGGACAGAATAACAACAACCAAAAGTTGATCCAGCCGACTACAATCAATCCTATGTGTGTGCTTTTTTATAGTTATTCAAGGACCCATCACAGCCTCGAAGCCCTGAACCTGTGAACCGACCAGCGCCGGCCGTCCCGGCTGCAGCAGATAATGCGACACTAGCGCCACCGCTGCGCGTGCGCGCGGGCGTCAACGGCACCGTCCAACTACCCGAGGCGAGAAGCGAAGCGAGGAGGCGGAGGAGGAGGCTGTAAAACGGATTTAAAGTAAAAATACTAAGTTTAAGTAGATAAGATTAGTTTAATAAGGAGAACCCGGATTTTTCACGGCAAAACAAAAGACTGTCGCAATCTAGCTAGTGTTAGAAATCGGATCCCCTTGACTGCCATACATATCGTTGGTCATGTATTGTAAGTCATACTTTTTTTTGTCATAACTTCTTTCAGGCTGAAGTTACAGTTTTTAATAAACGTTTATCGTGTAGATTATTTAGGTTAGGTTAGTTTGTAACACTCGATTTTCGCCCGCAGCATGAGATTGGGGTCGTGTGGTCACTTGGCTCGAGGGCCAATCGCTAAAGGGTTGGGCGCCGTAGATTGAGAGAGAGAGAGCGACTGGCCACAAACAGGATCGATGGTGGTGGTTTCATAAATTAGACAAATTGTTTAAATTAAGTTTATTTTAATTTCTAACTTCGTAAAAAGAAAGTACAGACTCAGATTATTTGCACCATACTATGTTCTGAATGAACAACACAGAGTAATAAGATTAGAGAGCGTCCTCCCTTTTGTTCTTAAATTCTAATTAACCATGCCTTTCGACACACATAAGAAATAGTTGCAATTATTTATTATACCAAAGGGTAAGTAAGGAAAGGTCCGGGTTACCTACGAGATTAGCATCAGTAAACCCGTAACATAATTTTCCATTACTAGGTAATTGCAAATATTTATTATACTAAAAAGTAAGTAAGGAAAGGTTCGGGTTACCTACGAGATTAGCATCAGTAAACCCGTAACGTATTTTTCCATTACTAAGATTGGTAACAACTACAAAAGAGTAAGTAAGGAAAGATCCGGGTTACCTACGAGATTAGCATCAGTAAACCCGTACAGTTCTTTTCCATTACTAGGATTGATAACCTTACAAAAGAGTAAGTAAGGAAAGATCCGGGTTACCTACGAGATTAGCATCAGTAAACCCGTACAGTTCTTTTCCATTACTAGGATTGATAACCTTACAAAAGAGTAAGTAAGGAAAGATCCGGGTTACCTACGAGATTAGCATCAGTAAACCCGTACAGTACTTTTCCATTACTAGGATTGGAAAACATTACAAAAGAGGCGCTTGCTACCAACGCGGTCTAAGGATGGACGACGTATAATAGGTTAGAGTAAACGCGGAATAAAATAAAGAAAATAAAAGAAAAGAAAGTCAACGTCACGCGACATCAGTGAACGCAGGCGTCAGGATCCCACGCGAAGTGTACTCGTCATCGCACGGCTACCTTCCTCGTGCACAAACACGTCGAAGCAATCTCAGCACACCGCATGCACGAAGATAACCTCCGCCTTGAGGTTATAGGTTAGCCCGAACATCTCCGGAGCAGACTTGATACTTCAGGGGTAGCCTTGAAATTTCCGGGGTAGCCTTGAAATTTCCGGGGTAGCCTTGAAACCCTAAAACGTACAATATAACGTCTCAGTAAAGGAACAAACAAGGACATATCCTCAGACAACACATCACTTTTAACGAATAAAGTTTACCTTTCGGGCAGTAAATTAGAGGCAATTGGCTTTTATACTCGGAGACCGCGGAGTTGGTGTTATCAATAACACCGTAAAGAACATCTGAAATAGACCGATACACTTTTAGAAATAGAACATGGCGATTACGTAACACAATTGCGACGCGCCCCTTCCAAATGAAATACTCACCCTTCAGACGCGTGACAACGCACGTTAAGACTTCAGTTATTCTCGGTGAAAATAAGACATCTAGACTGTAAGACACAGCGTCAAGAACAAGGAAACCACCTAGGCCTGTTCTAAATTAAATCTCCATCCTTAATCGGCAAACACCAAGTGACGCTCTCTGGCGTTACCGGTGTTGCCACCTACCATACTCACATTGACGTTAAAACCTCAATACCTCTGATTCCTCTCAATAAAGAAAATACTTTTTGCTTAGCTGAAATTAAGTGAAAAAAAATATCTAGAACGAGTAAATAAGAATTCAAAAATAAAAAGATACTACACCCAAAACAGAATAATAAAGCCGATGTGCGAACGCCTTAACCTCCTGTCAAAAGTCAAAGTGACATTTCATACTATGACAACAACGGCTAACAAACGATAACAATGTCTGGGTTTTCAATTGAAAATAAAAAGGAATAGATAGTGTAAACCGGTTAAATACGACTTCCAAATAAGGCACAGGAACCTTGCTCTGGAATACAAAAGCTCCGTGTTGAACTATGTGAGACAAAACGAGTATCCAAGTGTAAAAACGGCAGTGTTTATGTCGACCGTTTGTGATCAACGTTGATATACTAAAACACCGGTTACCAGGTGTATGTGGCTTGAAACTCGTTCGCTCGTCAAACAGTAGACGCTAAACTCAGCCAGGAATCAGCGCGGAAGGCTTTCCGACAAAAGAAAGGATGACTGTAAGTATGACAGAGAAAAAGTGACAACCCGATTTTGGGGTGTTACAGTAGGGTTCCAGTTGGGAAAAATAATTTTATTTCAGAATTGCTAAGATTCTGAAATAAAATTATTATACACATTCTCATGTGTAAGAACAGACAGCCATAACGGCAAAGAACGGAGAGTCCATCCAGTGTTCCGGCTTAAGACACGAAGGCACTGCAGCACCTTAGCATCATTCCAATCCGTGGCTGTTGCCTGACAGGGATGCATCGCGGCCTACGGCACTGCAGGTCTCGGCGCCTCATTTACCAAAAAAAAAAAAAACTAATCAGGTTGGAAAACATAACATCGTGCAATGGTCTTCGCCATAAAGGGGAAGCCAGTTAAATCATAGGCCCGATCCGGGTCCACTAACGGCAAACATGGTTGCCCGTCTCAGACCTACTACGCATAGACACACCCTCTTCTACCGAAAAGAAGATAAAAGAACAAGTCTTATCTCCAATGGTCTTCGTCATAAAAGGGGAAGCCAGTTAAATCATAGGCCCGATTCGGGTCCACTAACGGCAAACGTGGTTGCCCGTATCAGACCTACTACGCATAAACACACCCTCTTCTACCGAAAAGAAAATAAAAGAACAAGTCTTATCTCTAATGGTCTTCGCCATAAAGGGGAAGCCAGATAAATCATAGGCCCGATCCGGGTCCACTAACGGCAAACGTGGTTGCCCGTCTCAGACCTACTACGCATAAGCTACACTAATTGCTAAAGTAAACTTATAAACTACTTTCCTAGTGTTTGTTGGCTCTGCCTCCAACCAAACGCTCTAAACCTATATCAGAGTTTGTTGGTTCAATTTCCAAACAAACGCTCTAGATCCTAAACTAAATCAAGTATGTACTAAAGTTAGTATCTCTTTAAGTACACATCAACCTCAACTGAGAGAAACATCCGCGAGAATTATACAGCTCTACACAAAGAACTGAAACTACAATGAGGGGTGTGACACACTACCAACCTCTTAAGCGGCTTAATTGAATTGATTAAACTACCACTTATAAGAACTGTGGCAGAAACCCTATAATTAAGTAAACACTCAAGTGAGACTATTTAAAATCAAGTGTTGAAACTATAACACACGAATTTCAACCTAAACTTGTAAAAGGAAATCTCAACTGAAACCAGTATAAAGAGATTAGAACAATGGAAAAGAGGATGCACTCTGTATACCACCAGAATGTCCTTTTCACAAGTTTTATCTCGAACAGATTGCGCCTATGGCGTAATCGGAAGAAATCCTAAAACTAATAAAATATTATGGTAAGAGAAAAATTACCAATAACTACACGCTTTACCATACTACGGACAAAACATGACAGCACAACTAAAATTAAATGGATGCGCATCCTTGCTTACTTAAAATTAAAACTTAGCCTATCTCACTCTACTTCAATATGCTTTCATTCCAGTAATCCAATCCTTTAAAAGAGCCAACAGTCAGGACAAATCTTTTCCCTTCAATAAAACACCTGCAGTCCGGACGAAATATACCAAACAAACCAGTAAATCATACCTTAAAGAGCCAACGGTCGGGACAAATATTCTACCAACGCCAAAAATCTCAGCAAGTCCAGACATGGAAGTCTGCTTTAAGAGCAGTTAAAAGGTCCGCGTAACACGAAGAGTCACCCTTACACGAACGGAACCAAGAGAGAGCTGGTCCGTCCAGAATATCCGGAAAACCGGTGAAAGTCGCAGCCGTAGGATGTCGCATGTGTCTGATGTTGAGAAAGGTATTTGTAATTTACTCAGTTCGTGCGCAAGCTCCTCTTTTGTCAGCCATTCTATTTTAATTGACAAGTCCATTTTAACAGAGTGTATAAGTTAGACACTTAGCATAACAGTTTAAACACCAAGAGTGGTAGATAATAGTAATTGCTTAATAAAGTAAACAGTAGTAAATTAAAATGGCGAAGAAAGTTACTTAAACCACACGGACAAGTCGTCTTATATATATTTTTCCTAATGTGCTAGTTAAAGTTAGAGATACCTAACCTATGTGCCAATCCTTAGACCTGCCTCACTATGAACCTGATAACTAAAACCACACCAACGATCCTTCAAGCCCCACGTTGGGCGCCACTGTAACACTCGATTTTCGCCCGCAGCATGAGATTGGGGTCGTGTGGTCACTTGGCTCGAGGGCCAATCGCTAAAGGGTTGGGCGCCGTAGATTGAGAGAGAGAGAGCGACTGGCCACAAACAGGATCGATGGTGGTGGTTTCATAAATTAGACAAATTGTTTAAATTAAGTTTATTTTAATTTCTAACTTCGTAAAAAGAAAGTACAGACTCAGATTATTTGCACCATACTATGTTCTGAATGAACAACACAGAGTAATAAGATTAGAGAGCGTCCTCCCTTTTGTTCTTAAATTCTAATTAACCATGCCTTTCGACACACATAAGAAATAGTTGCAATTATTTATTATACCAAAGGGTAAGTAAGGAAAGGTCCGGGTTACCTACGAGATTAGCATCAGTAAACCCGTAACATAATTTTCCATTACTAGGTAATTGCAAATATTTATTATACTAAAAAGTAAGTAAGGAAAGGTTCGGGTTACCTACGAGATTAGCATCAGTAAACCCGTAACGTATTTTTCCATTACTAAGATTGGTAACAACTACAAAAGAGTAAGTAAGGAAAGATCCGGGTTACCTACGAGATTAGCATCAGTAAACCCGTACAGTTCTTTTCCATTACTAGGATTGATAACCTTACAAAAGAGTAAGTAAGGAAAGATCCGGGTTACCTACGAGATTAGCATCAGTAAACCCGTACAGTTCTTTTCCATTACTAGGATTGATAACCTTACAAAAGAGTAAGTAAGGAAAGATCCGGGTTACCTACGAGATTAGCATCAGTAAACCCGTACAGTACTTTTCCATTACTAGGATTGGAAAACATTACAAAAGAGGCGCTTGCTACCAACGCGGTCTAAGGATGGACGACGTATAATAGGTTAGAGTAAACGCGGAATAAAATAAAGAAAATAAAAGAAAAGAAAGTCAACGTCACGCGACATCAGTGAACGCAGGCGTCAGGATCCCACGCGAAGTGTACTCGTCATCGCACGGCTACCTTCCTCGTGCACAAACACGTCGAAGCAATCTCAGCACACCGCATGCACGAAGATAACCTCCGCCTTGAGGTTATAGGTTAGCCCGAACATCTCCGGAGCAGACTTGATACTTCAGGGGTAGCCTTGAAATTTCCGGGGTAGCCTTGAAACCCTAAAACGTACAATATAACGTCTCAGTAAAGGAACAAACAAGGACATATCCTCAGACAACACATCACTTTTAACGAATAAAGTTTACCTTTCGGGCAGTAAATTAGAGGCAATTGGCTTTTATACTCGGAGACCGCGGAGTTGGTGTTATCAATAACACCGTAAAGAACATCTGAAATAGACCGATACACTTTTAGAAATAGAACATGGCGATTACGTAACACAATTGCGACGCGCCCCTTCCAAATGAAATACTCACCCTTCAGACGCGTGACAACGCACGTTAAGACTTCAGTTATTCTCGGTGAAAATAAGACATCTAGACTGTAAGACACAGCGTCAAGAACAAGGAAACCACCTAGGCCTGTTCTAAATTAAATCTCCATCCTTAATCGGCAAACACCAAGTGACGCTCTCTGGCGTTACCGGTGTTGCCACCTACCATACTCACATTGACGTTAAAACCTCAATACCTCTGATTCCTCTCAATAAAGAAAATACTTTTTGCTTAGCTGAAATTAAGTGAAAAAAAATATCTAGAACGAGTAAATAAGAATTCAAAAATAAAAAGATACTACACCCAAAACAGAATAATAAAGCCGATGTGCGAACGCCTTAACCTCCTGTCAAAAGTCAAAGTGACATTTCATACTATGACAACAACGGCTAACAAACGATAACAATGTCTGGGTTTTCAATTGAAAATAAAAAGGAATAGATAGTGTAAACCGGTTAAATACGACTTCCAAATAAGGCACAGGAACCTTGCTCTGGAATACAAAAGCTCCGTGTTGAACTATGTGAGACAAAACGAGTATCCAAGTGTAAAAACGGCAGTGTTTATGTCGACCGTTTGTGATCAACGTTGATATACTAAAACACCGGTTACCAGGTGTATGTGGCTTGAAACTCGTTCGCTCGTCAAACAGTAGACGCTAAACTCAGCCAGGAATCAGCGCGGAAGGCTTTCCGACAAAAGAAAGGATAACTGTAAGTATGACAGAGAAAAAGTGACAACCCGATTTTGGGGTGTTACAAGTTTTATAAAAATCCTGAAAAAATTACCGTGTCCTGAGAAAAGTGCATTATGACTTGAAACACATTATGACTAAAAATAATTATGGCAGTCAATAGAGACCCGTTAGAAATATTTTTTTATCGATTTCGAGTATTATTATATTTACATTGCTTTCGCGACAGTGTTTTATATGTGTTATTCCATCTAAATTTTAACTCCTACTTTTTCTTATCAAGTAATAAAATAACCCGTCGGGTAACTAAGAGGTAAAACTTTGAATGAAGTGACTTTACTACCTCATCCAAAATAATAGACACGTCAGAAACTGTCTATTGCCAGAGAATGTTGAGAAATTTATGATTATCTACTCCTATCACTATCACAAACCAAATAAAATGTCACGTGCTACTGTGTGTGCTGACGTGGATTTCAAAGAAGGGAAATTATTGCATCTGTTTCTGTAGAATTTTATACTGATGATGTTTTATTTAAAAAAAAAAACTTGGACCTTCTATTACACAACTATCGATATATGAATAAAAAAATTACGACAGTCTTTTGTTTTGCCGCGAAAAATCAGGGCTCTGTTAATAAGACTACACTAGCCTGATTGTGCAAAATGTGGTTACAGAATTATCAACAAATTTTTAGAGTTGTTGGTAATTCTGTAGCTCTACCTACCCCACTCTGGGAATGAAAGCGTGAGTTCATGTACGTGTTTGTATTAAGTTTAATTTCACAGATAAAGTACCACATAAGTATAAGAAATGACTATGTTTCAGTATCGACTAGATCTGACTTGACAGAGTCTTACCGTCAGAAATGTAAAATTATGTAAAGTTACGATACATGTTTAACTATCTACATATTCATGTTAAATTACAGTAATAATCAGGTAAACATACCCAACAAGCAAAGTATTCCTATAAATAAAGACTATAAGTACTTTTTTACTAATAACGTTCCTATAGAGACATTGACGTAGAGCCATATACTTATAATAGCATACGATAAGCGGTAACATACTCAAGAGCATTCATGTTTATATTTCAGCCTTATAGTTTGCTACAAGATTGTAGCACTAAACAGTTACAGGATACTTATACTTATAGTAACATTTCACCAGCGTAGATAGTCTTAAGATCATTTGGTTTTATTTCACAGACTTCTAGTTACCTACAAGATCGTCTTATAAGACAGTTATAGGTTTAAGTCTCCTATAACAGTTTGCAGAAAGATCAAATAGGCCTGAATAATATTTGATCTTATAGTAGCATTTTGTAAGAGAATAAGATATTATAAGATACTAAGCTGAGGTTATTACAAGTCTACATCGCTATTAGTCTTGTCCAATGTTCTTATAAATGAAATTGTACTTGGTAAGAGTCTTATTAGATGAAATAATCTTATAAGTTATTTGATCAAACACCTTACTAGTAAACGTTTGGTATTTTTTGCTGAATCATTTGTTCGAATTTGTATTGGGAAAGTCGTTTAAAATAGATGTAAGCGAATGGAAACGATTTAAAAGGAGCGGCAATTATAGAAGAAAAGTGAGAAAATGTAATACAGAATTAGTAACGCCCAATTTAACGAAAACAAGTTCATCTGTATTAGAAAGTGAACCTGGTGCGTCAAGTGCAAATACAACTGAAGAAAATAAGGGTTCCGCGGTGGAGTGTGTTTTAGACTCGGATAGCGAACGAGATGAATACGACTTTGACTTAGAAAAAACCACAGAGTATGAAAAAAATTGTGATTTGGTTGAAGATATAAGAAAATGGGCTATAAAATTCAATATAGGTACCTCACCGAGCCTTAAATGAACTATCTGCTGTTGTTAACAAAAGATTAAGTAACGTTTTGCCAAGAGATGCACGGACCTTATTACACACTAATAAAGAAATTTCAGTTGTTTCGGAAGTAACATAGACTACAACGATGAAAAGAGTGACGTTACTTACAGAATTCTGTATGAAATCTAAATAATAATATTATGATGTTCTAAAACTTGGTTGATAATGATTGTGTTTTTTTTAATAGCAGTAGTAACACTCATCTTCCATGTAATGATTGTACACGAGCATATATTGGCAGCCTTGACACCACAATTGTTTTATATTAAGTAGTTTCTTAATATTGATTACGTTAACAATAAAGTGGGGATTCATTCTTGAATCAGTGAATCGTCCACATCCATAACACTTTTCAGATAGGGTAAAAGGGTAGGGTAGGGTAGGTTTCATAAGGTCATCTTTACTTAAAAAGCAGTCAACGTCTAAATATACCACCATTTCGAAAAGAACTGAAAAGATAACAATAATTTACTTATTTAAAAAAAGCATGACAGGTAAACTAAAATTGTCTCATTGATGATTGTAATCTGTAATCTAGTGTATTTCATACGGGATGAATTTAAGAAATGGTACGCGATATAATCCGTTTAAGTAGTTTTATTTAAATTTGTAACCATGGACAACCAAACCGAAACATTACTTTTAACTTAAATTAACTTTCTTAGGATTCATAGATAGTAAGAAGATTTCGTGAGGAACCCTAATACGTTTTAATATGGCGGCAAGTTATCTGGATTAAAACTGCTATAAGTGCAAATTTACTTATAATTGTCCTATAACGTACTCAATGCAGAGAATTTTTAGAAAATGGCGGATGTTCTTAATAAATGTGGTAATATTATTTTAACAAGATATATGATATGTACACTTTTTCTATGGGCATTGTAAAATTAAACAAATTATGGTTGACATTTACAATAAAAATGACTTCCCCGGTAAATTCACACACTATACATACAGTATTTTACAATACTTACATAATGCTCTACACTATTACAAATTATATTAGTTAGATTAATAAGAATAATAGGTACTTACGTTTGTTTTTTAGTATTTATTTCCCACAAACACACCACACCCACCGGCCGAAACAACGGAAAGATGTTTACAAAATGTACTTATAACTAATAACTAAGTATATTAGTAGTGCGTTATAAATAAGATTGCTTTAGTATGATGCTCATGCGAGATACTTATAAGAGTTATAAAACTTGTAAATGGGTAGTCTCAGAACGTTAAAGCAGCAATTGTACTCTGGTAGAACTTCTGTAAGTGTATTATAGGGCCTAGTGACTTTCTGCTAGTTGATTATAAGATGGTTATAAGAAAGCAATGCTCCTATAACTGCGCCCATTTCCTTGTTTGTAGCAAACTTCAAGTATCTTATAAGTACAATAAAAAATAGGCTTGAGAACACTATAAGTACTGATTTTGCTTGTTGGGTATTTGGTATCTGAACCCGTGAACATTTTTAAACAATAAAGTAAAGGCTTTTCCAATATTATGGCAACATTTGTGCATTTTGAGTTGTTAAACTGAATAAAATTACTACTCTGTACACGAGTAAAAGTAGGAAAAAGTAAGAAGTGCCCCTTGTGGTTAGGATATAATTTGAACCGGTATATAGCTGGCAGGATTCATCCCACATTTTGCCGCTAACAAAATGAAGGAGAAAAACCTAGCTGTATTTTGTTGTGTGTACATTTATATTTAAAGAACTAAACGCGCATATAACACACATACACGTGCACATACGCCCATACACTCGAACGCCTATGAATTCGCACACACTCTACAAGCACATGGAGTACAACCCACACAAAACGTAATTGTTCCTACTATTTAATTTGTAAGTATAATTTTAAACTTAAATGCACTTTTGCTATCAGCACCAGTGTTGTCACATCTAATTTCGGCAAATTGGTAGAACAGGATCCAAAAATTTGTAAAAATTGGTAGAAATTGAAATGAAAATTAGGTAGATCTACCACCCTATTTTTAATGATTAAAATGCGTAGAAAATTTTCAAAATTAAGACCAAACTTACCTAAATCGCCGTGAAATGCTTTGCTATCTGTCAGTGTCAGCTGTCACTCACAGAAAGCTTCTCATTTATTTTTATGTCACCATGAACACAGATTATACAAGAAATTACAAGACAGGCTAAATTCGATAGCAAGTGACGTTTCGTTACACTACACGCATGAAAAAATATTTACAATCATAACATTTTGAAAAATATCAAAATTAGGTAGCTTTGGGGCCGTGGGTGGTAGATAGGTAGACAGGAGGCAAATTAGGTAGATCTACCAAAAAGTTGGTAGATGTGACAACACTGATCAGCACTCGAATGTGATGTGTTTGACAGTCGGTGGGTGGTTTTTTCTTATGAATGTCTTGGATTCTGTGAGGGAAAAGATAATATAAGAGGGGATAGATTATTCCCGTTACGTATAAGTACATTGCATATAGGTAGGAAAGCATAGATCGATTATAAAAACGGCTAATAGAGTACTCTTCCCACCTGTTACAAATATTCGTTAAAGAGTCGTCTATACAGGGTGGGCCTGTAACTAAAGCAAAAAATTAAAACGTAGATTCTACTCCTCAAACGAGACAACTTTTGTTTAGCAACTTTTTAAAATCATAAAGTTTTTAGATTGTTCTTTTTTCAAACAAAGTAAATAGTATTTTCAATGTACTTAAAACTCCGTCTAATTAACATCGCCTGTCAGTCTAGTCACTCTCTACAGACATAATCAATTTCATAGTACATTGCGTGTTCGAATTAACTTTAAAATGTAATAAAATTCAAACCGCAAGTTTTTTTCAAGGTCGTCAAACAAACGTTGCGTAGTTTGAGGAGAAGAATGTACATTTTTAATTTTTGCTCTAGTTACAGGCCCCACCGTGTATATGACCGCTTTCGATTGAATTTCAAAGGTGTACCACTTTTTAGGTCTGTCAATGTGTGACTCTGCATTAGTGTGCGTAAGTTTGCAGTCAGTGATATGCGGTTTATCAATAATATTGGCTACAAGCTGTGTTGTACACAGAAGGAAAAGGTGGTACGCTTGACATTTGGCTACACGTGATCTATGTTTTTCTACATCTATGGTACATTGTGAGAATTTTATGTTTTATCTGTGTGGTTATTGTGAATTAGTCTTAACTGTAATAGACATATCCTATAATCTGTGACTGTAATGTTGTGTAGACTACTTGATTATAAATAAATAAATAATAAATAAGGTCACTAGTACGATAAAGTTATACGGAGATTGTACCCAAGTCTAGTTACTTTAGTTACTCGTAATGCAGATTGTAGTAAGAACAAATAAAATTGCTTAGCCAATGATCGAGGTCTTTCGAGAATAAGTTAGTATATAAGTTAGTTAATAGTTTAAGAATAAGTTGTTAATTGCTGTGTTGCCATTGGTATTTTAATAAATAAACAAAGTTTTAGCCGTGTTTATTTAACTACCCTATAAATTGTGATATTTTATATTTAGATACGTTATGCTCATACTAAACGCAATGAAAACTCGCTGCCAATTACTGACAGTTGCAACGTTACCATATTTCTACAGACAAAGAGGGCAATCCGTAGCGAACGCTATTGTTAGAATGAGATAAATAGTTGTTTCAAATTGCTCGCTGTTCCTGCCAAGACAAGTGCCCGCTCACGGCTGCCAACAAGCTTTTGTCTTTATCGCACTTATGCGATATCTCATGTTTCACAGGTGACAGTGACACCGGTGCAAATTAGACAAATGACGAAGCAAACAAAATGTATAAAATATTTACGGTAGTTAAGTATGAATGAAATGAGACATTCTTTCTTCCTTTTACAGTTACAGTATAATTTCGGCAGCCTCGAAAAACACAAGACGACATTTTTTATGAAACCGCGGCACATCTGAACGGTAGCAGGGTGTTCGTAATTGGAATAGGGCACACAAGAATTTGGGAAAGGTCGTAAAATTTGTCAGGTCAGCGTGTACATACCTTGGAGCTGGGTGTTGTATCCTATGCTGTTCCCGCGGGATAGGTGGAATTCACTAATCACACACCGCACACACAGGCTATCAGTTACACGCATCAAGTCGGTATGTCACGTAAGATTGATGTTTTTAAAGGAGAGGGGAAAGGCGCGGGGGTCGGAGAAGCGCTGGGCAGTTATAATAAAATGGTTATGAACATACCCCCGCCCTAAACATGAGTATGTTTACGAAAGCGTTATTCATCAATGGGCAAAGGAATAATTCGGTTTGTCGGTCTGGTCAGGACACCTGTGGGGGTTTTGACGGTCACCACACGCACGACGCCGTCTTTGCCGGGTTGTACAGTTAGTATACGACCGCGACGCCATTCCAACGGGGGAACGTTGTCCTCTTTGAGGAGAACCAAGTCACCCGCCAAAGGGGGTTCTACGCGGGTAGTCCATTTCGGCCTTGTTTGCAGGGTTGAGAGGTATTGTACATGCCATCGCGACCAAAAATGTTGCGTAATCTGTTGCACAAGCTGAAACCGAGTAAGCCGACTGATTTTGACGTCTTGAAATGGATACTCGGGAACTGCAGTTAAAGGCTGTCCAATAATAAAATGACCAGGCGTGAGCACCTCGAGGTCATTAGGATCCGGCGATAAGGGACATAAAGGCCGTGAATTAAGAACCGCCTCAATTTTTGTAAAAATTGTCGTAAGCTCTTCGTACGTGAGTGGAGTATCTCCAACGACGCGTTTCAAATGGGCTTTGGCAGACTTAACTGCTGCTTCAAAAAGGCCACCCCAGTGTGGCGTGGTAGGAGGATCAAAAATCCAGGTTATTCCGCGTTTGGCCATTTCTGACCCTAGCATAACAGTATTTTGGGTAAAGAACTTGTAAACGTCTTGGAGATGATTATCTGCTCCTACATAATTTCTACCACAGTCCGAACGAATAAGGGAAGGGAGACCGCGGCGAGAAGCGAACCGGGCAAGGGCCGCCATGAAGGCTTCTGTTGTGAGGTCGGAGACTACCTCGAGATGGACGGCCTTAGTCGCGAGGCACACTAGGACGCACAGGTAAGTTTTCACCAACTTTCTATTTCGAACCGCTTGTACTTTAGTGTAGAATGGCCCAGCAAAATCCGTGCCTACACCTTGAAATGGGCGCGCAGCGGTTACCCGATCTTTAGGTAGGTCACCCATAAATGGTTGTCTAGTAAGGGCTTTCAAACGATAGCAAGGTAAACATTTAAACACCACGGTATTGATTAACCGGCGAGCAGAGAGAATCCAGTACTCGCGGGAAATTATTCCGCTTAAAGCACCTGGTGAGGCGTGCGAGTTCTCCTTATGATAGTGTGAGACTAGCAAATTTACAAAGCTGCCACTTTTAGGGAGTAGGAGTGGGTGGCGAGCATCGAAAGGTAAATCCGCATGTTTTATGCGTCCACCAACTCGTATAAGGCCGCTTTCGTCGAGGAAGGGATTCAATCTACGAATAGGGGAATCAACTGTATAGCCTCGTTTAAGAAGTTTAATTTCCTTAGAAAATGACTGGTTTTGTACTCGCTCAATAAGGAAGTAAAGTGCGGCCCTACGTTCATTCACTGATAGGTACTTATGAGATGGGCGAGCGTTGCGCATAAACCGCAGAATGTAACCAGTCACACTTATCAACTTCTGGAACGAGCTAAACTTATCCAGCAGGAAATCAGGGGAGGGAGGTGGACTTACACTGGTGACTACGAGACAACGTAGTCCAGGAAGTTCAGTGGGCTGAATTGGTTCATGTTGTGGCCAACTAGAGGAGGGTTTTAGTAACCACGAGGGAGACCACCAAAGCTTATGTTGTAGGAGCGCTTGCGGGGACATACCACGGGATGCACAATCGGCGGGGTTTATGTTTCCCGGCACATGTCGCCAAGTACAAGGAAACTTAGAATTATTAATTTGAGAGACTCGGTTCGCTTCATAGGTTTGCAACTCGTACGGTGAAGTGTTAAGCCAGGCCAGAACAATTTTGCTGTCCGTCCAGGTGTAGATAGCGTTCAACACTATTACTTTCTGAAGGCAGGAGGTAACGTGTTGAACTAATTTTGACAGAAGCGCAGCTCCTTGCAATTCCATCTTTGGAATTGTTAAACGAGTCCGAACGGGGGCAACCTTGGTTTTGGACATTAACAAGTGGACGGAGCAATTATTCTGTTGGTCTACGGCTCGTAGGTACACGACAGCAGCAAACCCAGCCTCCGACGCGTCACTGAACCCATGAAGCGTGTATGACGATGGTTCATCAAGGGCAATACGCCTGGAGATCGATATTTTGTCGATGTTGACCAAGTCTTTAGCAAAAGTTAGCCACTCAGACTTCAGTTCATGAGTAAGAGGTTCATCCCAATTAAGACCAGAAAGCCAGAGGCGTTGGATAAACACCTTGGCCTTAAAGACAACAGGGGCTATCCAACCACAAGGATCAAAGGTTCTGGCTATCAACGACAGAACTTTCCTTTTTGTAGGGTGGTCATCAAAGTCTATATGGGAGGAATAAGTAAAGGCATCAGTCACAGGATTAAATTGAACTCCGAGGACTGCTACTGTCTGGGGGTTCTCGACGTCTTGGATGGTATGCAGGGGTTGAATGTGCTCCTTGGGTACATTGTCTAAAAGCTCGGGTCTATTAGAGAGCCACTTTCTCAAGTCATACCCACCTGCCCGCATTAAACATTCGAGTTCGGACTTGAGGCATCGTGCCTCTTCAAGATTGGCAGCTCCGGTTAAACAGTCATCGACATATATGTCGGTATCAATGACAGCGGCGGCTCGGGGGAATCTATCGCGTTCTAGCTCAGCTAACTCAAGAAGAACCCGGATTGCAATATAGGGGCTGGATCGCAAACCGTAAGTGTTAGTGTTGAGTTCATAAACGCAAAGAGGGTCAGACGGAGACTCGCGCCACAAAATCAGCTGATAACGCCTATCTTCGGGATTTACCCAGGACATACGAAACATCATGCGGATGTCAGCAACAAATACGACTGCATGTCTGCGGAAATTTAAAAGAATGTGGGAAATATCACGCTGCAATTTGGGACCCGTATGCAGACACTGGTTGAGGGATACACCATTAGTGGTAGGACTGCTACCGTCAAAAACGACTCTGATTTTTTCTTTGTTTCCCGATTTAAAGACGCCGTGATGAGGGATAAAATAATGTTCTCTTGTTTGGAGGTCAACAGTGGATAAGGACATATGGTTTAGAGATATATATTCACGCATGAACTCTATATACTTAGATCTGAGTAAAGAATCCATTTGTAGTCGCTTTTCTAGGTTAAGGAATCTTCTTTCTGCTATACTACGAGAGCCGCCGAGGGGGAGTCTATTACTTAAGAAGGGCAATCTTGTAACAAAGGTACCGTCCGGATTTCGTGTAGTGTGTATCTTAAAAATATTTTCACACTCAACGTCCTGTGGATTTATTTGAGATAGCTCAGGGGGTTCTTCTATTTTCCAGAACCGTTCAACTACTTGAGATAAGGAAACGCCAGTCATTAAAGGTTCGGGGGAAGTTAAGTTCACAACAGGACCGGAAATAATATACCCAAAGACAGTGGATATAGCAGTTAAGCCGGTAGGCTCAAGTTGTATTATGTTGGAGCGCAAAAGGGAGCCCAGTACGTCAGCACCTAATAAGACGTCGACTGAGTTAGGTTGGTAAAATGAAACATCGGCAAGAGGCAAAGATTTAGCGCACGACTGGATTGATAGCGGTAACTCCAATTCAGGATGTGTCCCGGCGATAGTATCAATTACCATGGCATTTGTGTTAACTATTGGGGAGGAGGTATTAACCGGTTTAAAGGTCAAGGAAACACAGCCGCGCACGGATACAGAGGGTATGTTACCGATGCCACGGACAAGCCCGGGAGACACTGGACGTGAAAGATGCATATTTAGTCGCGTAATAGCTAAATCAGTTGTAAGGAGGCAGCCTTGTGCACCAGTGTCACAAAGTGCTCGCGCTGCAATAAAATAACCGCTGGAAGACCTCACATGAATTATTGCAGTAGGGAGTAGGACAAGGTCAGTATTTACAACGACAGGGGGAGAAGGCGGGGATATGGACGGGAGAGGGCGGTCTAGCTATTGTTGACTCTCGTGACGAGGATCACTATAAGGAGCTCGCCTTGGTGAATAGGGGGACGCTGCACGTCTGCCTCTACTGGTCGTAGGGGTAGGGGAGTATTGATTGCGACGAGGTGGTGGGGAAGAGATTCGGGCTGGGGAACGAGCAGCAGCATGGTGCCACGTTCGGGATGGCTCGGGTGGGGGAGAAGCGCGAGGCGAGGCGGTCGGCGTCGCCCGGGGGCTCGGGCGCGAGGGCGCATAGTAATGACCTCCCCCGCCCCTGCGAGAGCGCGGGGAGCCGGGGCGGCCCGGGTCAGACTGACGATGGAAGGAGACCGACCGAGACGTCGGGGCCTCCGGGGAAGGGTACACTGGGTGACGAGGGTCATTAAAGCACAGGAGAGAATGATGCGTTGAGCGTCGGCAAGTACTGCAACGATAATCGCGTGCGCACGATGCTATTGGGTGCTTATCCAAACATCTATAGCATAAACCGTTTATTTTAACAAAATTTGAACGATCATGTGGGGAAATATCCAAAAAATCACGGCATTCACGTAAGTAGTGGGATTGGCTAGAGCACATAGAACATTTAGGCGTCCCAGGTACGCGTGAGTCTGCTTCAGCGACCAAATAGCGGCGTGGGTTTACCGCGGTGGGCTGGTTCCTAGGATAGGAGGGCGAGGCATCGACTATGGAGGTATTTCCGACATTGTCGTGATGGCGGCATTCTTCCTCTAAAAATGTAATTAATTGGTCAAATGTTGGGAGGTCTCTCTGACCGTCACCATGACGACGCTCAAAACGGGACTTTAATTCGGTTGGGAGTTTGCCAAAGCAAATGTGGACAAGAATATAGGTCCACTGCCTGACCGGCAATTCGAGTCGCTCCAGGCAGCGGTACGCCGTAAGCAAGGGGTTGAGAAATGAGGCGCGCAGGCCAGTGAGCCTGTGGCTGATGTCGGGCAAGGTCATTATTTGGGAAATGTATGTATCCGCAAGAACCCGTATATTATGATACCTTCGTTTGAGTAGGTCTCGGGCTACACTGTAGTTACCAGCTTCAACACGTAAATGTTGTATCAGGCGTTTCGGTTCGTCAGATAATGCGCTCATTAAATAGTGCATTTTGTGTGTTGGCAGTAGGTCAGTCCGAGAATCGACGACACTATCGAATTGGTCGATAAAACTAATCCAAGCGTCCGGGCGACCATTAAAATTTGGAATAGGGAGGTCAGGCAATTTCTGGTGACGAGGACGATCAAGGTCCAACCCCACTAGCGTGGCCCTATCAGCAGTTGGGCGGGTAGGGGTACTAGTTGCCATAGGAATAATTTCGTTGCGTTTTATTTTAATGTCAACAACTTTATCACGCATTGACCTAATGAGTCCCTGAACGTAACTGTACTCCTCCACATCGATGGCCTGGTCGAGTCCGCCGAGGAGTTGGGCACTGGCCTCACGGAACTCTTTATACTGTTCGTCGAGTTCGCTAAGGAATATAAGCAGTCGCGCATGATCCACGGTATTAAGGAGTTGGTGCATGTTTGCAATCCAGTCACTTGTCAATCTTAATGTGCCCACGGACTTACGATAATCTGCAGTCTCCGTGTATAGCACAGACCTAATTGTATCATTATTTCCGCGGTCAGTCATTTCAACTTGGCCACAGAATATTAACAAACAAATTACTTAAACAGTGAAGCTATAACCATCAATACTTGACAACAAGGTGCAAATTTAAACAAGGAAGGAATAGATAAAAGATAAGCGCAGGGAACCAGTTATGGGTCGAGAATGCATAAAAAACAGGCTGGCGGCCGGGCGTTAGGTGACTCGTCAATGCAATTAAACGTTTTAAAATGCATGCAATTACCACTACAATTAGATTTAGCCACCAAATAAGATTTTGGTGGAAAGAAAGTTTGGGTAAGTATTTAAGTAGTGTACTAGACTGATCTAAAGAGGGGATCAAACCACGCTCTGCTACCAAATGTTCGTAATTGGAATAGGGCACACAAGAATTTGGGAAAGGTCGTAAAATTTGTCAGGTCAGCGTGTACATACCTTGGAGCTGGGTGTTGTATCCTATGCTGTTCCCGCGGGATAGGTGGAATTCACTAATCACACACCGCACACACAGGCTATCAGTTACACGCATCAAGTCGGTATGTCACGTAAGATTGATGTTTTTAAAGGAGAGGGGAAAGGCGCGGGGGTCGGAGAAGCGCTGGGCAGTTATAATAAAATGGTTATGAACACAGGGTAATTTCTAATCAGTTGACGCAAGAGCCACCACAAGTGCAATCATGGTACGCACAGAGATATGGCACCCTTCAGGCACCCGTTGTATGTATCTGCTTAATTCCAGGATAACTCACTGAATACGTATATAAATGGCACCTATTACGTTAATTACGTTTTAGAGAAGTTAATGTTGAATGATATGTTAGATTACTCTAATAATAATAAACTGCTTGACATTAATCAGTTTGGTTTCATTAAAGGAATATTAAGTATATAACATTTGGGACCTTTCCAAAGCTTTTGATTGCGTGGATCATACGAATCTTATCTTATAATAAGAACATTACAGTTTAACAAATAATTATCTAAGTGTAATGCCTTCATATCTTAGTGATACAACACAATAAGTTGTTGTAAACCGAACACGGTCTATTGGAGCACAAGTTATATCAGGTGTGCCTCTGGGCTCTATATTAGGTCCTTTCTTATTTTTGGTTTCAATATTTTTTTACCGCCCACGGTAAATATTGAAAAGAGTTTTGTAATATTGCGCTAAGTACTTGCTGATGCATCGTGATATATCATTAATTTTCAAGGTGTACTCAATATCCGTCGATTAAAGTTTTATCTAAAATATATAAAGCATGACGTAATATATTATTTAATTACATGCAGATTAATTGTTACTGAAAAAATATGGATTTGAATGATCTGATAAAAAGAAAAATAAGTAGTACCTACATACGGCCCGCTAGGTAAATCACTTAATTAGGTAGTTTCTGTATCAATCAACAATGCAATAAACTAAGGTTCATCGGCCAACTAAGGCTCAATAGAATAAGGAAAACATGTCTGCCAAAGAAGGTAAATATAGTATAATAGTTTTAGTATCAATGTGGTTACACATCACTACGAGTACATAGGATAAAACAAAGTCGCTTCGCTTTGTCTGTCTGTCCCTATGTATGCTTAGATCTTTAAAACTACGCAACGGGTCTTGATGCGGTTTTTTTAATAGATAGAGTAATTCAAGACGAAGGTTTTTGTGTATAATAAGTTCTGTTTTATGTACGGGTGTTACAGAAAACTCACATAAACTGAAGCGAAGCGAGGGCGGGTGGCTAGTATCAACTACTATATTCTTACACTGTATGGTTGACTGAATGAGTACTATTGAAGCACAAAATTTGGAATTTCTGATGCTCCGTCCTTTGCACTTGTCATTCGAGACGAAATTGGCAGAAAGAGATGGAGATGGCAAAATTAAATGTATGAAAACCGCCATTTTCATAAAATTCTCCATATTTATAAAACGCCAATTTCATATAATAGATTTTTGAAACGATTACTTTACTATTAGGTAAGTTACAAATAAATTTCAATTTGCGTATCGCATTACGTCAAAGACACTTTTAGTGTTTGGACATCGTGCTACGATACATTGTCGATATTTAATACAAGGAAACGAACATGTACACAACGTTATAAACGTGTCAGCGTATTTCCTTAAACATTCTTGATGATGAAAACAGGTTTATTATAATACGTTGTCGACCTGCAGCCCTATTGTCTAACGTACTGGCAATCGGAATCGACTACAAATCGGAACAACTTTCATTTCGTATGCAGACAAGCCTTCGATTTTCAAAACGAATGTGTTAGGCAATAGGCCAGCTACATGCCATTTTGTTTAACGGTGGCTTTAGACCAAGCGAACGAACAAGAATCCTATGGCATTATATCTGACGTTTTCTTTGTAAAAATAAAGACAAACCATGTTCTAGAGCCTTTGCTCGTTTAGTCTAAATCCACCGTAACGCAATCACAATCATAATAAACTTCAAAGTTGATTCGACTGACTTAGAAAATAAGAATTAAACTAAACGCAAAACTCGCTGTCTAGTATGTATAACACTTTATTGTACAAAAAACAGTAAAACAAATACAATACTTACAGAATTAGAATGTACAAAGGCGAACTTATCCCTTTAAGGGCTCTCTTCCAGCTAACCTTTAAGCGATTGAGGAAAACAAAAAAAAAAAAAAAAATAGAATGTGATAGACATTAGTACAAGACGTACGTAATAGAAACATATATCAAAATATATATCAAAATAATTAAATACACAACATTACATATATATACACATATACATCAAATACATACATACCATTTACATATATAAAATATATATAATGAAATATAACAGTCATGAACTTTATACAGTCGAGTCCCATTCAGTCTGCCAATCATAATAACAAGTAAGAAAACGAAAGCGATCGCGATAGCGAGTGCGTTAGGCAATAGGGCTCTAATCTAGGCGGTATTAACCATATTATCGTCTATGACCTGTCATCGTATTGTCAACGTTTGATACAGATGTAGAGAATAATCCTTTCCCATCGTTTTTTGTCGGATAACTTCGTATTTATTTTCCTTTCTCAATTGGGATTGTTCATATTTTTACAATTACTCCAATTCGAAAACCATTTCGAGGAACAGGGTTTTAAAGCCGTTCTGCATTATTAACTTTTTGAAATATTTATCTATTTTGGATATTTCGACAAAAGTATATTTAACCTTTGTTTGACTTTCGTTTTCGGCTTGAAGCCCTCCTAGGTGTATCTTACGGGTTAGGCGAAAACAGCTTGAAATAGTATGTTTTAATACATTATTACAATCACTTTTTTTCATAGGATATCATTTAATTGTTGTAATTTATTAGAAAATGCCATCCCAAATTTAAAATAATCATGTCATCCATAAAATGTCTGCTAAATAAATAAAGATATTTAAACAAAACTATTGGGTCAAATACAAAACTAATGAAATTGGTGTCTTAAAATTTCCTATTCTTTCGAATGAGAAAGTAAAAACCGTGAGTTATTTTTTTTGGTCAATTTTTTTTTATTGATGGGTACTGAAGCTAATTGAGAAAGCTAGATAAATACGAAGTTATCCGACAAAAAACGATGGGAAAGGATTATTCTCTACATTTATAGCTCTTATTTACTACAGTAATGGCGGCCGAGTGAAAAACCTGTTAATAGTACATTGTGTATTAAGGGTGGTAAAGAAAGAATTACAAACGAGAGTCTGTTAGAAGCCCGAAGCCGAAGGCTGAGGGCTTTAATGACTCGAGCTTTGTATTTCCTTTACCACCCGTGTAACATACAATGTTTTTCATCACAATTGCGAGGAAATGAAATAAAATCAGACAAAAGATCATATTTTTAACTTATTAGCGGCAGACTACATCATTGTCTGTGACTTACCACAGATAATGTCAAACGTGTTCGGAGTCCGATTCTAGTGACATATGAGATCAATATAGTTTATTATGCGAGATTGTTACGAAATAGTATTTAACTGACATTTCATCTCGAATGAAACTTCATATCGAATGGCACAAGAATTGGGGTCCTGACGTATTGTGATAGTTTGAGTCCACGTATAATATTTAAAAAAAAAGCTATTACGCACTTTAGTTACGTAATGGTAAAAAAAGGCCCGCGGGTATTATTTTGGATTTACGGTCGATTTTTCTAGCATGTTAGGACACTATTTACGAGCAAGTGTGATGAAAAAACAATAACATAACGAGTCAAAGACGATATGATTTTTTACCGTATAAAATGGAGACCCTCTGTAATTTAAGGTTCTAACGTGTTTGAACCCAGTGCAATTTTGAGTCCAATGTAATACGTAAAAAAAGAGTGGTTTTTACAATAGTAGATTGTTCAACAAGGGACTAAAACAAGCCATTATGACACGAGATGTTTAGCCACCCAAGCGGAGCGCGGGTGGCTATAGTTCGAGTGTCATCATGGTGGTTTAGTCTCGCGTAAAACACTCTACTTTCCACTTTGAATGCGAGGAAAAAAACGACGTTCTACATATTATACAAAATTACAATATTGATTATAACAAAGTTTCTTACAAAATTGTTCCGCGGTTTTTTGTTGTTGTAAAGTGACGCTTTAAATGCTTGCATATTTAGCCAACAGATTCAAACTTGAAAACTATTTTATAATATAACTATTGGACCATGCATAATAAAATGAGTTATCCTTAATATAGTTAAATGCATTCATGTTCGTAATCATTTAACCGTGATCACGAAATTAAATCGTTATTTTTTATATTTTTGCACAGTTGTCATTTTGTCATTGTTATTTCCACGCTCAAAAAATGGTCCATACACAATCACTGAAAATGGCGATAATCCTCCATTCACAAACACCGTGATTGGCTGTTTAGGAGTTTCCAAAATAAATTTAAAAAAATATTACTTTAATCCCTAGAGATTAATAAAGACTTTTAGTCCCGATGTGCAGGGACTAAAGTAACATTTTAAGAGCATGAGAAGTGAAAATTCTATTATTGCAAGATTATAATTGATAATATTATAACAGATGGCAGCCAAGAACAATTCTGCCGTCGTAAGCAAAAACGCAGTAACTAAAATAAACCTCCTGTAGTAATATCAATCTTATTATTAACGACATAGAATTGGATCTGCTCTGGTGTTTGGATTTAAATACTGCATACCTGGCCACCTACCGAACGGTCGAGGTGGTCGACCACGAACAGGTCAGACGAGGGTAACTCGACGACGCGTTAAGTTTTGAAGGACAGCTCCTTAGACGCGCCGCACCAAGGTCAAGGGCAAAGGCACCCCACGCGGAATATTACTTATAAGATCAGGGGCCAAGTTATAATAGTCAGGTGAAATAAGCACGGAGAAGCCATGTTTTTGGACCAAAGAGGTGTAAAATGTGTCAGTCATTTTGTAGCTCTGCCTACCCCACTCTGAGAATAAAGACGTGAGTTTATGTACAGTCAGCGTCATATAGTACTTAGCAGTCAAGATCACAAAATAGTTGGAAACATCCAGAATGCTCATTAATTTCGACGCAGCCTAAGTGATCAAATTGTTCAGGTCATCCACAGTGCTCAAATATACCGGAGCACACAGCTTAGCATACAGTCAAACAAAACAAAACACATTTGCATTTTCAATTAAGCAGCCTTATACGTTCGACGAAAGAAAACACACAAATTAAATAAGTAAAAACCGGCCAAGTGCGAGTTGAACTCGCACGAGGAGGGTTCCGTACTGTACAATCTGTACATACTTATTTTTTTTATTCGAATTGTACAGTCACGAGATTTAATTCGGTACCCACCTTAGGTCCAAAGTCAATCTGACATTCTACAACAATAAGGTTGACTTTCCTAAAAGTTACAGATGACTTGACATCTCTAATGTCATTGACGACTTCAAGCATGTTTTTCTTGAAATGGGTCCCAAATTAACGCTCGTGACCGTAGTAGGTTTTCTTTGTAATGAACTACATTTCGTTTTTTTTTTCAAAATTTTAGGCTTTGTACTTTTGGAGATCAGTGGGGAATGGTAGATTGAAAATTAAATGAAATGAGAACTAAGTATTTACTTTACAATAATAACAAAATTATAGGTACTTGAGATCCTCATAACGAGCCCTTCATTTGATAAAGTCACCGACAATAGAACTGGCAAAAGATGTAAACAAAACCAAACGGACCAATTCGCCACGATTACTCGATAATCACGTACTTTTAAAGATCAAGTGAGGTCTTTGCAATACACTAGATCATTATTTTCATTTTAATAAAAACACGCTTGGTGAATATTTGAGGTTATGTGTCAAACAGTACTAATTTGTTTACATCGTTCACAAGTTCTATTGACGGCGACTTAATATGATGTGACACATGGCTTGCAAAACTTTTTTTTAATTTCCTAATTATGTCCCCCGAAAATAGCTGGTGTTGGGTCATCAATTTACATATGTGTTCTAAAGGTGTGTGGGCTAATTGGCCTAATGACCAATAAGGACAAGCGATCTGTCCCCGAAGCAAATTCTAAGTTGTAAAATTATTACTATGGCAGGTGGTTCGAAATCTTTGTGTGGAAAAAGTTATCGCCATGCAAAGACAGCGGTTTTTCATAGTAGATTATACACCGAGGGGATAAAGCACAGTTTTATGTCACGGGCGCGATATTGAATCCTGAACGTAACGAAGGACTCCAGATTTAACTCCCGAGCGCAGCGAGGGTGTTACGAGTTAATTCCCGAGCGAAGCGAGGGAATTAAGAAGAGTCCTGAGCGCAGTGAGGGGTTCAAGCGCGCCCAAGACGAAAACAGCTTTATCCCCGAGGAGTGTACTCTACTTTTCTCACCTTTTGCGAGACAATAAAAAAGCGAGTCTACTAAAAACAGAGTTTTATTATAGTAAATTAAAATTAAAAGTGAAAATTGATATTTGATGTTTTCTTCAATTTTGATATATTTATTTAAAACTTTGCAGTTATCACCAATGTATTTTATTGCAGCGTCTTACAATACTCGCGGCTTTTGTTTAATTTCAAATGTGTTCCATTCAGCTTGCCGTGGCCAGCTCGATTTTAGAAAATGTTCGATTTTCAAATTAGGTTCGACGCGGCGGTGGCGGCGGCGCCGCGCCCGGCCTTCGAGTATTAGTTGATCTTTTATTACGAAATTAGACTTTGAGGCCATTGTAATAAGAACTATGAAAAGTGAAAATATTACAACCCAGCGGGTTATAATGAGATTCAGTACAACATTACACCCCGGCTAAAGCCAAGGGCTTTAATGATTTGGTTTGCGTAAGGTTTGCATGATATGTAATTTGGCATTGTCGAGCAGGTGGTGTGAAAAAGTAATTATGCTAAAGTCGTCTATGTAGGCGTCTCGATGTTCCAGATTTTTTAATATTTCACACAGTGATTTAAGATTTCCCGCCATACAAAAAGTTGTGGAATATGAAAAAACCTTTAAAATGGCATATGGCTTGTCATTATTGGATTTTAGAATATTTATTCAGTAAAATTCACTACAATCGGTCCAGTAGTTTCCGAGCAAATTGGCTTTGACGGACAAACTCACGAGTGATCCTCTAAGGGTTCCGTTTTTTTTTTACGGAACCCTAAAAACAAAGAATGTGACAGATACAGCTCGGCGTTTGTCCTCGCGGTTGCGGATCGGACACTCAGCATCAGGTGTCAGACACCTGCACAATAGGCTATTTGACAAGGTGATAAAAAACGTAATAATTATGTATATTCATATAAGAAAGTTGTCGGGAGAAATGTTTAAACGTAACTTGACAAAATGGCTAATGGAGAAATGTTTCTACAGTGTCAAGGAATATTTAGAAGTTTGAACTTTTGTTATTATTGACTAGAATTTATAAAATAGGAAAGTGTTTTGAAAATAGAATATTTACAATATTTGTACGCTTGCTTGCATGCTGAATACAAGTGCTAAAATTTTATAACTAAGACCATGTATTACTGTATTCTGACAAATAAATGAATTTGATTTGAATTTGATTTATAAATTATGAGTTTTAAAATCGATTTAAGGTATTCTTACTTAAAAAAAATGGATCTTTTATCCAAAAAACCACGATAAAACTTGATATTTTTTTATCTGTAGCCATTTTATCGAAAACGGCGCCGAATCCATGATGACGTCAAGGGTCGGTAAATATCACAGATTATAATGTCTGTATATTCTATATGACAGTTGACGTTTGTTTGTTTTTCTGGCTTTGCTATGATTAGCCAATGTCAGTTTGTTTATGTATTGACCACTGACGTCACTGATTCCTGTGCGACGCCATCTTGCCCAAGAAAGCGTTTTGGCGGCATATTTTAAAAGTGAATTTTTATTTCCTTTTTTTAGACGAAATACATAAAAGAATTTAAAATTACCACTTTTGGAGTACTCAATAAACACCAACAAATAATCTGAGATGGTTTTCGAAAACCTGTCAAATAGCCTATTGGAGATGCTTTTTGACGACCTTTAACCGTATACATCATAAAGGTCTCGCTCGTGAGGTGTCGTGCGCGGACGCAACTGGTCAGTGTGTCGTCCGCGGCGCGCGCGCGCAGGTTGATTTAAAATAATAAATTAATTATTATGATAAAATGTTGAAGATCATCGTCATTTTAGTTGCTTTTGGTAAGTAAAAGTGTTTATGGTTTTTGCGTGAAAGTGAACAAAGTGTTTGGAAAGGTCATAAGTTATAAGTATTAAACTCAATTTAATTGTGATCATAAATCATACACATATATTACACAACACACACACGCATAAGCATTTACATACTATACTGTGTTCATTGTGACGTGTGTGATTTAGTAAACAACTTTATAACCTCAAAATGAACCCATTGTTAAAACAGTTATTTAAAACAAAATAAAGCAATTACAGACAATAAATTGGCCAACTGATGTCCAAAATGTTTACTCAGTTTACTTTATTTACGACAAAAAAGCTGTTTTAGCCACAAAAAGGTTCATTTTGAGGTTAGAAAATTGTTTTTCATTGTTTTTTCCTTTTTTCTTTTATGACGTAAATTTTCAACTTGTTGTTATTTAACTTCCGTGATTAGAAGCTGTTCCCTACGTCCGTATTCGAGCTTTTAAATATCTACCAATTTTTACATCCATCGGTTAAGACGTTGAATCACGAAGGCGGAACAAACTTACTCATACCAAGGATAACTGGAAGACATCACTTAAAAGGTTAAGTTATTTGTACATATGTCATCTTTATATGCAACTGCATATATCTATGTAAAACAACTTATATTTAACAAAGAATATAGGAAAAGGGTTTTTTTTTAAACAGAACACATGGTTGCAAATACACAAGTAGGTAAAGTCCAAAACCAAAAATGATGCATTTTGAGGTTATAAAAATGTTTACTAAATGACACAAGTCTATTGGAATGGACTATAGTATCCGGTAGATTACAAATTAGTCTGAGCCAGTATCTTGGAACCCACGGAGTCGTGACACAGGGGCATGACATAATACATGAAAAAATAAAAAAAATTACACAGTTTTTCATTTATTACTGTGTTTACAATATTATAAATCTGTGACATTGGTAGTATTAGGGCCTGTTTCACAATCGACAAGTAAAGGACGATGGGCGTAGTGTCCCCACCCACCAACAGAGATGAAACATGTGCCAGTTTATAGATCTTGGCAACATGATGTATTTACTATGGCGAGGATTGCCAGATGTATGGGATTCTTGGAAAACCATAATCATATCGTATGGAATTGGTTTGAAAATGAACATCGGAATAAAATAGTAATATAGTTCGAATAGTTTATGCCATGCTTTGTCCTTATCGGTAATTGTGACATTTGCATCTAACATCATTTAGTAAGGGGGTTAAAATATTAACATTCTTATTGCTAGTCCAGTTTTTTTAAGTAGCACGGAATTATAACGCGACGTAAATCAAAACAAATTTATCGGGACCGGTTTGACTCGTGTCTTATTTCCTGATTAAATATTCTCATCTCTGTATCCTCATGTTTAAAATGATAACGAACTCAAATCTAATTAATTCAAGGATCAAAAATATCAGTGTATTATTTTCATCATCATTATCAGACCATTTCTGTCCACTGCTGGACATAGGCCTCTCCACCACACGCCACTGAGCTCGGTCCTGGGTAGCGATTCTGTAAACAACGCCGGTCGTGCGGACTGTCGAGTGATATCCAAGCGGCGAGATTAAGTAGTCCCGTCAGTGCGAACAAAACACATTGTAGTGCGTGCATTTTCAATTTAGCAGCACGATGGGTCGAACGTATAAGGCTGCTTAATTGAAAATGCACGCACTACAATGTGTTTTGTTCGCACTGAAAAATATCGTATAATAGTTATTTCATCTTTAACTTAAAATGACAATAATGATGTAGTGTATAAATAATTGCAAAGACCTCATTTGATCTTTAAAAGTACGTGATTATCGAGTAATCATGGCGAATTGGTTCGGTTGGTTTTGTTTACATCGAGTCTAGTCCCGTCAGTGCAAACAAAACATATTTTAGCGCGTGCATTTCCAATTTAGCGGCATGGTTTCTTCCAATGAATCGAACGTACAAGGCGAGAACGAAAATGCACGCGCTAAAATCTCTTTTGTTCGCTCTGACGGGACTACCTAAACTCGCCGCTGCGATTTCGCTCGTTCGTCCGCCCGTCCGTTGTTTTGGAGAGAATAACGCCCCTGTTTTATTAATGCTACTATATCCGTATATATTTGAGATGGTCACATTAAAACCTTTCAAATTATATCTCTATATTGTACTAGCTGTTGCGCGCGACTCTGTCCACGCAGAAAAATAAAACATAGCCTATGTCACTCAGGGTGAATGTAGCTTTCCAATGGTGAATGCATTTTTGAAATCGGCACAGTAGTTTTTGAGTTTATTCATTACAAACATACACACACAAAAATACAAATACACTTACATACATACATAAACTCACGCCTGTATTCCCAGAGTGGGGTAGGCAGAGCTACAGAATTACTAACAACTCTCAAAACTTGTTAATAATTCTGTAACCACATTTTGCACAATTAGGCAAAGATGTTTACCAGTGTATTAGTGACAGGTTGCAAGCCCATCGCCTAACAGTACTACACGCCTTTATTACCTTAGTCGTCTCTTACGACATCCACGGGAGGACATGGAGTGGCACTATTATTACCCGGCAACCACGCGAACAAAAATCTTACCTCAAATCTATCCTCTTTGTAATAATAGTGTAGATTATTTAGAAGACTTTAACCAATGTTGTTATTTAAATTTTAACAGTGTAAGTATCCTATGTCAGCCGGGATGGTGAAACGATTATAACGATACCACACACGTTAAAATCGACCAAGGCGTTTAGAAGTTATGGTGGAATAAAGAGTCATAGATACATAGGTATTTGTAAATTTAATGTACTTAATTTTTAATTCTGTGTATTTTTTGTGTATATTTGTAAATTTGATGGGATTTTATGCCTAAATAAATAACTATATTATTATTATTATTATTATTATAGGTACATACATGAATCCTGAGTGTGGTTGCCGGGTTAGAATAGTGCCACTCCATGTCTTCCCCTGGATGTCGTATCATAAGAGACGGCTAAGGGAATAAAGGCGTATAGTACTGTTAGGCGATGGGCTTGCAACCTGTCACTAATACACTGGTAAACATCTTTGCCTAAGTGTGCAAAATGTGGTTATAGAATTATCAAAAAAATTTTAGAGTTTTTGGTAATTCTGTAGCTCTGCCTACCCCACTCTGGGAATAAAGGAGTGAGTTTATGTATGTATGTGTATGTGAAAACATTAACACTCCTTTTTTTGGGCAGTCGTGTAAAAAATCGTGTGACATCACCGAAAAACTGAAAATACAAAATATGTTGAAACATGTTGTTTTTTTGAGATATATTTTTGTATTCTTAGTAACGACTTCATACTTACTTTCGTGTTATTTTTTGAGGAAATCTGTTTAACTGTTTTTCCTCAATAACGGCAAATTCTAACAAAAAACCATATCTCACTTCAAAACATAGATGCGTCATAAGTAATGAATTATTAACCAACTGGTCGAATTGGCCTTGACTACCAGACAGACGGATTTAATGTGATATTGCAATAATATTATGTAAATGATATAAGTAATATAGCAATGAAATTTGATAATTATTTTAAAAAATGTTTGCATTTTTTTCCTGCCTTAATTTGCGTGTTCTTTTGAATAAACATGTCAATTTAATTGATTTCAAAAGTCTTCGAGTAATTAAAATTTATGTAATAATAGTTCGTAATAGTCTTATCTAAATGTTTTGATTATCCGGTAATACAGCTTTTTCATTTACATTAACAATTAAATAATAAATAATAATTGTAGAATGCAATCAATATTTGAGTATGAGTGTGACGCAAGTTTTAATTTGAATGTCGACTCCACATCTCGCCTTAGTCTTACCGTGCTATGAAAACTATGAAAACTTCGAACCCTGCCTAGTATGGCTGCGTCTATATCGCGTGTCAACTGTGGATAAAGCATCCGTCACTTTTTGACACGTGTACTTATCTACCTGTCAGAAGGTGACGGATGCCTTATCCAAAATTTATCACGCGATCAACGCAGCCATATTAGGCCTTGTATGGCTGCGTCTATAATGCGTGTAAACTGTGGATACAGCATCCGTCACTTTTTGACACGTGTACTTATATACCTGTCAGAAGGTGACGAATGCCTTATCCAAAATTTATCACGCGATATTCACAGCCATATTAGGCCCCCTGGGCCTCTATTCCCGGTGGTAAAAACCTATCGTATGGCCCTTGTTATCAGCGTTATGTCACGCCCACCAAGGCTTGTAGCGCATGGTTCAATGTTGGATCGCATATTTTTTAGGGTTCCGTAGTCAAACTAGTTATATACTTATAGTTTCGCCATGTCCGTCCGTCCGTCCGCAGCCTAGCTCAGAGACCCTTAGCGCTAGAAAGCTGTAATTTGGCATGAATATATATATTAGTCACGCCAACAAAGTGGTAAAATAAAATCTTGAAAAAAATTCAATGTATTGTATTTTTTTTGTCATTGTATCTCTTTTGTAATGTATTGTATTTTTATTACTATAAAAAACTAACCTAACGTACACAATGGACGTTTATTAAATTGTGTAATGTCAGCCTAAAAGGGTGTTATGCGAAAAGATTGCTGACGTTTAAAAAAATTATGCGTTCCAAACGGATCCCGTAGCGCACACACCAGGCGCTCGATATATAGCCACGAACTATAAGAGGTTTGGGTAAAAGTGTTGTCATTTGTAAAAGTCATACATTTTCAAGGTAAGCGGCCATTAGTGAAAGTGGTAAATTATGAGTAAACAAAAAAAATAAAAAATAAAAATATTATTAATTATTTTTATGAATTGTAATACTCTTAAGCGCATCCGAGCCGAGATATTTATAGTACATTGTGCATCAAGGGTAGTAAGAAGGGAATTACTAACGAGAGTGTTAGAAGCCCGACGCCGAAGGCGGAGGGCTTTTAATGACTCGAGTTAGTAATCCCCTTACTGCCTGTGATACACACAATGGTTTTTATCACATTTGCGAGGAAAAAACACTTTCACTCTGCAAAATATAAAGAAATAACTTTTGACGAACGTGAACGTAAATGGAAACCATATTTTTTTTATGACCTCTACCACTGATAATAACTGCGTTTAGTTTCGACCTGGATTCGAGCCAGATTTAGCCAATTTGATAAAAATGTATAATTACTAAAATTAATGATAAATGTTGATATAAACTTGAAATAGGTATAAAAATAATGAAGTTTAATGAAACGTATAGGTTTTATGTAATTTAAGTTAGTCTATAGCTAATTTTTAAAGATGAAATTAGAAACCGATTTAATTTTTGGCTGAAAATTAAACCTCCTTAGTCAGAAATGATGTACGAAAGAGTTGCAAATTTTAAAAAGAAAGTCATTACTCCCTAGGGATGACAAACTCGCCATAATTCCCGCGGGAATAATTTAGGCCATTGTCCTTCTGTATACAGGCATGGAATAACACCATTTACGAGCAAGTGTGATGAAAATATTCTTATCTAGGCGTACTTTTAGTACTTACCAAAAACTGATCACTTAAATCTTAAATATCTCGTCTTCGATATTATTAAACGCCATAAATTATATATAATAGGTTTTACATTAGTTATTAATTATTATAATTATTATTGTTTATTGTATATTAGTTATTATAAATAAAATTTCCTAAAATAACAAAAAAATTATATATATCTATGTGTATTTCGAGATCCCCTAAATAACTATGTAAAAATCATCAGGGGCCGCTAAAAAAAAAAACAATATTCTTCAAACAAATTTACCCAATGCCCTTTGTGATCAATTTAAAAAAAAATTGAAGTCGTCTTTGTCGTTATAGTCTGTGTCATTTGAAATGACCAAAGATGTAAACAAATTAGTACTTTTTGACACACAACCTCAAACATTCATCGAGCGTGTTTTTTAAAATAAAGTTTTATGAACAGTTATTTAATCTTAAACTTAATGTGAAAGTAAAGAGCCCATTATCACTACATAGTATAAAACAAAGTCGCTTCCCGATGTCTGTCCCTATGTATGCTTAGATCTTTAAAACTACGCAACGGATTTTGATGCGGTTTTTTTTAAAAGATAGAGGGATTCATGAGGAAGGTTTATATGTATAATATTTTTTTATTTTATGTACTGGTGTTACAGAAAACTCTTATAAACCGAAGCGAAGCGAGGGCGGGTCGCTAGTAACTACATATAGACAACTTTTTCTCCAATCAAATCACTTATTGTGTATTGTTTTTAAATTATTGTACAATTATTAAAGTTATATTTTAAATGGCTCAATAATTAATGTAATGAATCATATAACTAAAAAATATAATCACTACATAGTATAAAACAAAGTCGCTTCCCGCTGTCTGTCCCTATGTATGCTTAGATCTTTAAAACTACGCAACGGATTTTGATGCGGTTTTTTTTTAATAGATAGAGTGATTCAAGAGGATGGTTTTTATGTATAATAAACTCTGTTTTATGTACGGGTGTTACAGAAAACTGGCAAACCGAAGCGAAGCGAGGGCGGGTCGCTAGTTAAGTATACTAAGATCTCACTTAATCTTTAAAAGCACGTGATTATCACTGATAATGGTAAATTGGTTTGTTTATGTTTACATCTTTACCAATTTCAATTGGCACAGACTGTAGAGATGCAAAGTCATTTGTAATTTATAGCAAACTCAACCTTATTTTTGTAGAATGCCAGGTTCACTTTGGCCCGAAGGTTGGTCACAAATTGAAGTCTTTGACGCTTGTGCGAAGATGTCCTACCGGTTTGATTATACTGTGCCAAGGATAACAAGCCGTTTTGTTTCTGAGTAACATTTAACTTCGTGATAATATGAGGAACGTGTAATTGACACATATAAAGGGCCAATTATCTACTTAAAGGTAATGATGTTACGTAGGAAATAATTTAACACGCAATTTCATTTGTAAAATCTAATCGTCGTAGCAAATAATAAATTAGTTATTAATTATATGTTATGACTACGGTTAGGAGTTTTGGTGGCATATCGTGGTTCTAGAATCTATGGAGCCGCTATTTCCTAATTATCATAATACATGTCACTTTGATTTTGACTTTCGTTTTTTGCTCCGTTTTATAGAAAATTTGTTACGTAAACTACTATAGAAGGGTGCAGAAATAGTTTTGAAATAATGTAGGGTAAAGTCACCAATGGTCAGTCAGAGACCTGTTAGTCGGCCCCTGCCTATACTTTGTATGAGTTGGAAAAGTACAAAATATATATTTCCCACTCTTCGCACTGACATAAGGTAGACCAGGTGACTTTACCCTATTATCAGATTTTTTTTTTAACGCACTTACTGTTTATTGTTTACCGCCCCGCCCGACCCTACACGTGTCCTGGTGGCGTAGCTCTCTGTCTCTACACGAGGGCACGCCATCTCGTCACTTACTCAAAAACTCTGTTTTTGTTTTAGGAACATTTATTACATGCATTGGAGACACTATTCAAGACGATGACTGGAAAAATAAAGGGTTTTACAGACCTCGACGGAACTATCAGACTCAAAGTCAAATCCGAAACTCTCCTGCGTGGAGTCAAAACCATCAGAATGCTACCAGAGAGACAGGATTGAGACAGAGTAGGGAAAATCAGAAGACACAGAATTATAATCCAAATCACCAGCGCACGAATACTTTTGGAGCAGGCAACAGCCATGTGCAGCACCAGAACTCGTTTCACAGGACGACCTACAACCATAACCCTCAATATTCTTTCGGATCCAGTCCAGATACGCCAAGGACGAGTTTTAATCAGAATATACAGAGAGAAACCTCATTCGCAATGAGCTACAGCCAGAGACAAGATCAAAATCAATTTGTAAATCAGCATTCTGAGAATCATAATGTGTTTGGAGCGAGTTCTAGTTCCTTTGGGAATACTTACGATTTGAGAAATCCAAATCGACACCCAATTGGAGGTGGTGACAATTCAAATTTATTCCAAACAAGGCAAAATCATCCAAATCAGAATTTATTCGGGCCCGCTACCAATCAGAATTTTCAACGACAAAATTCTTTTGGACCCGCTTTCGGTCAAAGTGCATTCTCAAACCAACATTTTGGCTCTAATCGAGTAATCGCCAACTCGGGTAGTTTTGGTTCTTCCAATCGGAATACCTTCAAAGGGTATGATTACCTACCACCTAGAGACAAGTTTAAGCCCCCTTTCGTAGGACCCACTTACCTACCACCTGGCACTGATACCCTTATCACTACAAAACGACCATTTCCCCACGGTACTGGTACGAATGATGCTGCTCCCGCTATGGCAACGCCGGTCCCACCAGAACCGGAAGATGAACCTACACCAACCACACCTGTGGTGACAACTCCATCAACAACGACTACGACTACCACCACAACTACATCTCAACCCCCGTTTGACCGCGAACCTTCGGAAATCTTCCCTGAAACAATGACCACAACAACGCGACCAATCTACCTTCCAGCTATGGCAATGCCGGTCTCACCAGAACCGGAAGATGATCCTACACCAACCGCAACTCCGTCAACAACCACGTCAACTACTACAACGACGACTACGAGCACGCCTTCTACAACTACCCCGGAGCCAAACCGCGCGTTGATAGAGGAAACCAGCCCCACGACTACCACTTCTAAACGGCCAATAATCACTACAGCAATAACAGAAATCGTTACACCAATAACGCCAACCACTCCCTATTTCAAAGCCCCTGAATACTTACCACCCAAAACACCAGGCCCAAGCCCAGCTTTGGCCATACCAGTAGTACCGGAGTGCGATCCCTCTGACCCCAACACATATCCATCTGGTATAGATGAACGTTACACTGGTGGCGATCCGTGTAATCCTACCACTACTACTCCTGAGCCAAGCCCTAGTGAAGAACCTACCACGCCAGCACTAGCTATAGGCATACCAGTAGTACCAGAGTGCGATCCCTCTAACCCCAGCACATATCCATTTGATATAGATGAACGTTTCACTGGTGGCGATCCGTGTAATCCTACCACTACTACTCCTGAGCCAAGCCGTAGTGAAGAACCTACCACGGCAGCAACAACGACAAGGAAAATCGTGACAACACCACGTGAAGTACCACCGCCAGCCCCAGCTATGGCCATACCAGTAGTATCAGAGTGCGATCCCTCTGACCCCAACACGTATGCACCTGGTATAGATCCACGTTTCACCGGTGGCGACCCGTGTAATCCTACCACAACCACCCCTGAGCCAAACCGTAGTGGAGACCCTTCAACAACAACAACAACGCCAAGAATCGTGACAACATCAACAACGTCAATTCCTCACTTCAAAGCTCCTGAATACTTACCTCCTCTGAACACGACTAAACCACCACCACCACCAGCTCCAGCTAGGGCCATGCCAGTACCAGAGCCAGAGTGCGACCCATCTGACCCAAGTACATATCCACTAGGCGCCAACCCATGTACCGTTCCCCCGCCGTGCATAGCGACATCATTCTTACCCCAAGGTCCGAAAAAAAGGGTCGCTAGAGCGGTTCCTACTGGTCGAACACTCAGGCTGGAAGATTTGACAGGGGTACCGCGCCCTGTGTGGTACGTCGGGATATATGATAAAACTTTTACACCCCACTATAAACCGATTTGTGGAGGATCCGTACTAACCATGGACGTGGTTATATCTGGTAAGTATCTTTAATTTGTCAACCTAAATAACCCTGTATATATGGTATTGCTGCGGGCAGTATGGCTGCATTTATCGCGAGACAGAATGTGGATAACTCATCCGTCACTCTCGTACTTACATACGTGTCAAAAAGTGACGGATGTTTTATCCACAGCCTAAGGCTGCGTTTCCACCAGAGATGTGCGAGGTAGCTAAGCGGCGCGAGGCTGTGTAACGAGGAGGTGTAACGGTGTGAATGTTTCCACCAAAGATGAGCGAGGTAGCTGAGCGGTGCGAGGATGTGTAGCGAGGATGTGTAGCGGGCTCTTTTTTAATAAGCGGGCGGGGTGCGGTGAGGCGGGAGCGGAGCCAGACGCCGCCTCGCAACACATCCCTCGCAACACATCCCTCGCAACACATTCCTCGCACACTTCCTTCTTTTGTTTTGTATGAACGAAAACCTCGCTACGATGCGATGGAAAAAACCCCGTTTTACATAAAATTGCAATATTCGTAACTATAAAAAAGGGTTTTTTTTTGTATGGTGACACTTTAAATGCTTGCATATTTAGCCAAGATCCGAACTTGAAAACTATTTTAAAACTAATTGAACCATGCATAATAAAATAAATGCATCCTTAATACACTTAAATAGATTCATTTTCGTAATCATTCCGTGTTTCACAAAATCGTTGTTTTTTACATTGCTGCACAGTTGTAATTTTGAGGTCATTTCCACGCTCAAAAAATGGTCCATACACAATCACTGAAAATGGCGACAAACCTCCATTCACAAACACAGTGATTGGCTGTTCAGGGTTCCCCAAAGAAGTAACATTTTAAGATCGTGCTCTAGTGCTAGATCTGAGGCCAACTAATGGATGCTGTCCACAGCCGGCCATTGCTTCTGGGACTACGACTCCCTCCTGCCCGCGACGGACTTCGCCGTCGGTGCCAATAAGATCTACAGACCCTGGGCCGACCAGATGGACAAGAAAGCCCAGAAATCTGACGTGAGTACATTGACCCGAACGCGTCGAACGAGTCAAACGAACCGAGTTTTAGAATTCTGTTCATGAATTAGTATCTGTGGTGTGAAACTGATTGATAGAGTAAGGAATTCAAAAGTCGGAGAGAAATGTAGAATAAAATATGTAGTGACTAAGATTGAAAAGGACATGCTTCGATGGTTCGGTCATTTGGAAAGGATGGATGAAAGAAGACGAAAGAGATATACAGATCGAAAGTGAGTGGACGGGAAGGGGCCGCCCTAGGCGTACTTTTTCGAGTCAAATCGGAGAAATACTGGAAAAGGGCCGAATCTTAAGTACCCAATACCGACGTGCGTGCATGACTCGATGTATGAATGTGGAAGAAGCGAAGGTTTGTCAAGATCGTAGCACGTGGAAAGAAGTGGTCTCTGCCTAACCCCTCTGGGAAACAGACGTGATTTAATGTATGTGTATGTATGTATGTTCATGAAATCTTATCCCTTTTTTTTTGAACCCTCACACACTTGATTATTCGTTGACTTTGAACTAGCCAATCACGGTGCACTTTCCGCCCCCCGCGCCCCGCCATTTTGGCTTAATGAGATACTAGACAAACTGTTCCGAAGCGGAGTCTATAGGGTAAGTGGTCTGTGTTACATAATTATTAACAAGTTTTTAGAGTTGTTAGTAATTCTGTAGCTCTGCCTACCTCTCTCTGGGAATAAAGGCGTGAGCTTATGTATGTATGTAGTAACAAATTCAATTCCATTCAATTCCATTTTAATTCCAGGTGAAAGAGCTGATCGTCCCCCCCCGCTTCCGTGGAGTGAAGACGAGCTTCCAGGATGACATAGCAATACTCAAGCTGGTGACGCCGTTCAGATACGCCCGCGGCCTGAGGCCCCTCTGTGTCAACTTCGACGAGGACTTCGAGGAGGAGCAGCTGAAGGAAGGGCACAGCGGCACGGTAAGGTCAATTAGTTCACGGAGAATTGATGGTGGATTAATTGAATTGATTTGAAATTTCCAGTTCAAGGTCATGGTCAAAGTTGAGTTGGGCCCGCTTTATGCTTTTTAGTGTTTCATAATAATGTACCTATTCCCACTTCTTACTTGATACGAAACTTTAAGACATTTCAAGCTGCCGAAAAGTCATAGTCATATAAACAATTGAATGTTCTTCGCTAACTACTATCTTAATCGAGATATGTTATCGTCACGCTTGAAATAGGTACCGTTGAGAAGTTCCGTTGGCCATCTGTGGTCTTCATCATCAGTTCCACTTCACCAAATAATACTTTCTGAATGCAAATGCTGAACTTGTTACTATAAATACTGAAATTGCTATATGTATGCACATAATATTTGAGGAGTTCCCTCAATTCCTCATGGATCCCCTCATCACATTACCATTTGGTGACAATGGGACCACCTTGGGAGTATACTCTATCAAACAAATAGAGATTTTTTGAAATCGGGCCATACTTGATAGACAAATTAGCGAACATACAAAAAATAAAAGTACTTAGTTACAGTGGAACATAGAACCACCTCCTTTTTTAAGTCGGTTAATAAGACAGGAATGCCGACCAAGTAACTAACAATCGCTTTGTAAATAACATACATCTTTATTTATTAAATACATCAAGAAAATGTAACATAACAAGTTAAATACCCGAGTGAAACATTTCACGAGCATTACGTGGACGTGTATCGATATCGTAAGTAACCGCGTAAGTAACAATTGTAATAAGGAGCAAAGTAAACCTTACTTATTAAGTCAATAAAGTCCATATCGCCATTCACCAATATGTATAAATATTATGTCGCGGTATAAAAAGGTTCGTCGGTTTTCTACTCTGTTTCAATGCAGTTAAGGTCCAAAAGTCTGGACTTTTTTATACCATTGCGTTCTTTACATTCCTTGCAGATTAACCTACACTAACGATACTTTAATGATGCGCAAATTACCCTTATTTGTGACATCATTCTGGAAAGCCTTCAAAGGATCCGTTCGAAGACAAGGCATTCTAACAAGTTTCTATTGGCTTCACTTGTTTTTAGGGCTCTGTACCGAAAAAAAAACCGGCCAAGTGTGATTTGGACTGGCGCAGCGAGAGTTCCGTACAAACCTTTAGGTAAATAAGTAAAAGCTCACCCATCGCGACAATCGAGTTAAAATATGATGTAACTAAAGATCCGTATCTTTCCGTGGATGTCGTAAATGCAGACGAAGGTAATAAAGGCGTGTAGTACTGTTAGTAGTGTTCCATAGGACTCGAGCCTTTTTAGCCCGAATTTTAAAGCTCCGGAGGTTTTTTTAGAGCTGGCTTAATGGAATGGGTTTCAAAGAGCTAATAATTTTAATAAGGCCGTAGTCTTAAAAAAGGCTTTAGCCTTTTTGAAGGGTTTTAGCTTTTTTAAAGGCTTAAGCCTTTTTATAAGGTTTTAGCCGCTGACTTGAGCCGAGCTGAGCCTTATAAAATCTTTAACTTTTATGAATGCAGTCGCACTTTGGATCAGCGGCCTAATTGTGTGATGTTTTGACAGCTTTGCATTGGAATAAAATAAAATATATGTTTGTAAGTATAAACTGCGTCTATGACAGTGGCTTCTGATGCTAATTGATAGGATGTCATTTCACAATTAGCCTGCAGTGTTGAAGTACCCCGTTTTTCGACGCCTCAAGCCATTTTTTGTAAGCAGGGCAAGTTCGATTCTTGATTTTTCCACCAACCTATCACATCAGTATCTTCTGCTTCAATTGGTAAAGATAAATATTTCTGCAGCTCATTTCCTCCCGCTCGTCTCTGTTTGTAAATTGATGAAAAAGCAGTTAGTCTAGTTCGAGATGGGCCAGAAGATTCGCAAGGATCAGAGCCACGCTCGGTAACATGATTTTGAATATTATATTTATCATCAAAAAATAACTTCATCGACGCGAGTATGTCCTCATTATCATTATTGTCTGAGAAATAATCATTTTTTAATCTCGGATCCAATAGAACAGAGAACTTTGCGTAATCCGTGCGTAGAAGAGGCCAATATTCCTGCAATTTCAAGGACATTGCTGCGGCAGCTTTTGTTATAGGGTCGTGATGGTCACTAATCTCTACGTTAGAAGTGTGAGATAATAGGATATCCATAATAGGTATGACATAGTAAATACTTGGATATTTTGACTTTGATAATAATAGTGTGGCGTCGTAAAATGGCACTAAAAAATCGATGAATAATTTAACTTGGTGCCACATCGGTTCTTCAATTACGTACTGCTGAAAATCCCTATTGTTCCGGCAGAGATAATTTAAAACTTCTTTCATTTTATATTGACGGCGCTGGCCTAGTGGGTAGTGACCCTGCCTACGAAACTAGCTGTCCTGGGTTCAAATCCCGGTATGGGCAGATATTAGTGTGATGAGCGCGAATATATGTTCCTGAGTCATGGATGTCTTCTATTTATATTTAAGTATATATTTCTCTATATAAGTATTTATATCGTTGTCTAGTACCCATAGTACAAGCCTAGAGCTTAGTTTGGGACTAGGTCAATTGGTGTGACATTGTCCCCTGATATTTTTTTTTATTTTTTTTTATTTATTTATATGCACGTTCCAACATTAGGTAGGTCGAATTCCACCTGATGTTCATTTCTTTCAGCAACGCTAAGTGTGGCATATCTAAAACTGTACAAGTTTCAGAATACCTACGTCTGTTTTTTTTTGGGCGAAAAGTTTATTACGTTCACTAATTTTGATACAGCTGATATTACGGGATTTTGGATTATAATAAAATGAATGTGCTTATCACGTAACATATTCTTAAAAATCATTTGTGTATTTCTGTTGCCGCTATACAACAAATAATTAAACTCACAAATATCAATGAAATATTTTTATAATTTAAAAATATTTTAGCCTTCGAGCCTAAAGAGCTTGGAGCCCAAAATATTTTTAAGTCTCAATATTTTGACAAGGACTTTAAGTCTAAAAATATATAGCCTTTTATTAAGGTTACGAGCTCCGAGAGTCAAGGCTGCCAAATGTAATGAGGCTTGGGGGCTAAAGAGCTTTATAGGCTTTCAGCCCTCTAGGCGTTAAAATCGAAGCCAACCTTAAAAAAAAGAGCTAAAAGGCTCGAGTCCTATGGAACACTAACTGTTAGGCGATGGGCTTGCAACCTGTCACTAATACACTGGTAAACATCTTCGCCTAAGTGTGCAAAATGTGGTTACAGAATTATCAAAAAGTTTTTATAGTCGTTGGAAATTCTGTAGCTCTGCCTACCCAACTCTGGGAATAAAGGCGTGAGTTTATGTATGTATGTATGTGTAACTAAAAATGTAAGGTTTTCGGAGTGTTTCCTTTATATGTGCTATAAAACTTGCCATTACTTCAAGCCAAATTCCAAGATTCTAGATCGACTGGAGTACCCTTTAGGTTTTGATTCCCTAGTAGTTGCGAGTTTGAAATTATGCGGCTTAAATTACTGTTTCTTTTGATTGCGTTGACATAGAAGTTTGATTTTGTTACAGCTTAAAGGTATTATAGACCTCTACGCGTTTAAGTAACTTTAAAATTATTATTATTATGTAATGTAAGTAACAGAAATTTACGGTTTTCGCAATTTTTCCTTTATCTGTGATATGAGACGTTGCTTGGTACCATTTTTCAAGATTCTGAGTTCACGGGAGGTTTTGTAGGTTTTGATTCCCTTGTGGTTAAACTGCTGTAACTTTTGATTGCGTTGTCTTAGAAGTTTCATTTTTTCACAGCTCCAAGGGACAGTAGACCTGAGTATTTGATATACCGGGTGTACACTCCAAATGGGTCAGTATGGTAAAGTCGGAAACTATGAGAGATAGCGAGATCAGTTCTTAGGAACCATGACGTCGATTTTAGATTTAATAATAATTACATTCAAACTTTTTTATTAACTCTCATACATAACCGGGAATCGAACCTGGTCAATATTTTTGTAACCGCGTTAAGTAAAAAGGACCAAATTTGGCTATGAAACCTTGTGTAAACACAACTGACAGTAAATTAGACTAAAATGCATATCTTATCTGCATCGGTATTATATGCACCCCATAAAAATACGAAATGCAATCTTGCGATCGTTCTTTGCATTCAACAGAATGGCTACCATTTTGAACATTTACTGAAATAAAATAATTATCATTTCACAATATCATTATTTAAACAAGATTCCATTAGTGTTGTGCTTCTTGCGACTTGCACAATTTATACACATTGATTTTGACCAGGTTCGATTCCCGGTTATGTATGAGAGTTAATAAAAAACTTTGAATATAATTATTATTAAATCTAAAATCGACGTCATGGCTCCTAAGAACAGATCTCGCTATCTCTCATAGTTTCCGACTTCTCCATACTGACCCATTTGGATGGTACACCCTGTATAATTTCAGCTAGATACCTCCACGCGTTCCTGAGAAAAAGGGTCTTGACAGACGGACGGACGGGCGGGCGGACGACAAAATGATCCTATAAGGGTTCCGCTTTTTCCTTTCGAGGTGCGGAACCCAAAAAACGGAACGGTTATAGGGACATTTTTTTCTCTGTCCGTCCGTCCGTCCGTCCATCTGTCAAGACCCTTTATCTATGGAACGCGTGGAGGTATAGAGTTAAAATTCAAACAGGTCTACAGTCCCTTGAAGACCGTGAACTATAATTCCTAACTATAATTACCTATACTATAATGTTACGTAACGTTACACAAGACTACTCGAGAGGTACGAATGATTCTCTTGTCACGATAGTAACAAAATTGATGTAATAATAATTTGATTGACCTCTGAATAAATACTTATAATTGAATTGACCCTAAACGATGTTTATATACTGTGCCTAAATTTATAAATGTTGCACAAAAAAACAGCTGCTTTGAACAGCCGAGCCGAGGTCATATCTAATATAGATATAACATTTTATGTTAGCCTAGTGTTTTCCTCTTAAAAACGGCTTTCTGTCGATAAGTCGATTAAATCGAGTCACCAAAGTCATACGAGCGCGTTAACTCGGCGCTAAAAACTGTTTGGAAAATGTGCAGTGGTTTTTCTTACACAGAAATTGATGTTCTTTCAGGTGAGCTTTGGATTTTTAGGAGATCGATCATACTAGATACAGATGAAGTGAATAATCCTTTCCCATATCGTTTTTGGTCGGATAACTTCATATTATCTTATACACGGTGTGGGGCCTGTACTAAGAGCAAAAATTTAAAATGTACATTCCTCTCCTCAAACTACGCAACGTTTGTTTGACGACTTTGAAAAAAACCTTGCGGTTTGAATTTTATTACATTTTAAAGTTAATTCGAACACGCAATGTACTATGAAATTGATTATGTCTGTAGAGTGACTAGACTGTCAGCCGATGTCAATTAGACGGAGTTTTAAGTACATTGAAAATACTATTTACTTTGTTTGAAAAAAGAACAATCTAAAAAGTTTGCTAAACAAAAGTTGTCTAGTTTGAGGAGTAGAATCTACGTTTTAATTTTTTGCTTTAGTTAAAAAAAAAGTTAAAGTTTAAACTGTTTATTTCAGTAATGTCCAAATTTTACATACTTAAACTCTAAATCTTAATTAGGAAGATTTTTAGGCGAGTCAAGTCATAATTTAATATCTAAATATTTTTTAAATCTCTATTTCATGCTTATAAACTTACTTGGGTCCTTATAAAATTTACTTATTAATTGAGGTATTGGGGAGGCTATTAATTAACATTAGCTTATATGATCTAGCCACCTGCTTGTCCGTCTTTTTATCTATCGAGTCATATGGAAGTCTGTTCAAAATACAAGGTAGTGCTCGCGTCCATACTCTCCTGCCATACTCGTTAGTACTAGTTACAGGCCCCACCCTGTATATCTATATTTATCTTGCTTTCTCAGTTGGCATATTGATGGGTACTGAAGCTAATTGAGAAAGCTAGATAAATACGAACATATCCGCCAAAAAACGATGAGCAAGGATTATTCTCTACATCTTTACCTAAGTACGAGGTGTCACTTATCATGCTGCTTCCACTGATTAGGCCAATTAGGGGTATTATTCTCTCAAAAACAACGGAAGGGCGGAAGAACGAGCGAAATCGCAGTGATGAGTTTAGGTACATTTTAGCGCGTACATTTTCAATTAAGCAGCCATACACTCGATCCATCGGCAGAAACAAAGCTGCTAAATTGAAAATTCACGCGCTAAAATATGTTTTGTTCGCACTGACGGGACTACTTAAACTCGCCAAGCATTCACTCGTCCGACCGTCTGACCGTCGTTGTTCAGAGAATCACTTTCCAGGGGGGCTTGCAGCACTGCATTGTCGTACAGTCCTACCCCTCCCCTGTTCCGAGGAGCAAACAAAACTTGGGAGTCTAATCATACTAGACATCGGACAATAATAAAAAAGAAATTGCTTTGCCAGGTTTTTTCCCACATTAATGACATGACTAATTCTCAGGAACAAATATAATAAAAGCAAAATAGCTACCCTCACCGGTACTTTTATTGTTTAAAGAATTCAATAAATAAATATCAGTCGCAAACTAAGCTCTAGTCTTTTTGTTCTATATTGGACACATTTTATAATAAACTTATTTACCACTAGCTGTCGCGCGCGACTCCGTACACGAACAAAAATAAACCATATCCTATGTCACTCAGGGTGAATGTAGCTTTCCAAAGGTGAAAGAATTTTTGAAATCGGCGCAGTAGTTTTTGAGTTCGTTCATTACAAACATACACACACACACAAAAATACAAATCTTTCCTCTTTATAATATTAGTGTAGATATGTACTTTTTATACATCCATCTGTGTCAATTATTACCTTCCAAAAGGCCTGGATCGTTACCGAACTATACGTTACTAGCTACTAGGTACTCGTTAATATCGTAGCTCCATACAAATTTTAACCCCCCATTTCACCGCCTTAGGGGATGAATTTCGGGAAAAAACTATCCTTTTTCACCTTAATCGGTTCAGCGGTTTAAGCGTGAAGAGGTAACAGACAGACAGACACACTTTCGCATTTATAATATTAGTATGGATTATAATAAACAGGTGCCGAAGATAAACACGATGATAACCTTTAATTTGATGCCGATGGTATTAACTTAAGCAACTCTGTTCCATCGTAGATCGTAGGTTAAAGAGTACGCTAGAGTAACGTTAGTAATAATATGATCGATAGCTTCAGCTTCCACGGCCGTTAGTGATGCAATGATATACCTATCAACATTCAAGGTAAACCGAAATTAAAGTCGCCGTCAATAGAACTTGCAAAAGATGTAAACAAAACCAAACGAACCAATTTGCCATGGTTAGATGAATTAGTGAGAGCATGGAATTGAATATGTAGTGGTATTGTGTGTTTATAGGCATTCTATATTTGAAATTTCCCTTTTCCCGTACTATCAGCGTAAAAATAGGTTTGTAATAAATTGTATTGAATTTAGCAACTGAAAGAATTAATACTATTACTGCTGAGGACTGGGACAATATTGGTCACCATGTCGAAAGTGAAGAAAATAAATATAGATGTCAAGAAGGAGAAATGGATCGAATTACAGATCATAATATTGTTATCAATATTTGTGACAGCTCAGATGAAGAATTAAATAATAGCGAATGAGAACAAAAAAGACTGAGTATTGTTTTACTTGTTAAGAAGAGAAATATGATAAGAGAGAGTATGTAATTTCATTAACATAAGAGAAATACTTACGTTATTCTACATTTCATGCGAACCGTACTACCACTACAAATGCAATCCCACGCTCTCGCTAATTCATCTATACTCGATAATCCGCGATGGCCAGTAAGATCACCTGGTAGGATCCCCCACGTACAAAATTAATAGGTAGGGGATCCAACCAGGTGATCTTACTGGCCATCGCGCGATAATCACGTCGATTTTTGCAGTGATTTATACACTAGATCATTATTTTCATATTAAGTTTAAGATGACATAACTATTCATTGTACGTTATTTTTAATAAAAACACGCTTGGTGAATATTTGAAGGTATGTGTCAAACAGTACTAATTTGTTGACATCGTTCACAAGTTCTTTTGACGGCGACATTAGTGTTAGAATCTAGTGTATTTCAATATCACTAGTATTTGAATTTTAGAGACAATAGGGAACATTTATGACATTTTTTCAGAGCTGTGATAAAAGCTGATTCATTTAACAAAGAGTTGACAAAAATCGTTTGAATAACTGTAAAAATAACCAAGATAATAACCCAACAAAGATTTGATTATATACTTACCTATATTGATCCCCGTGTGGTAGCCGGATTAGAATAGTGCCACTCCGTATCTTAACGTGGATGTCGTAAAAGCCGACTTAAGGTAATAAGGCACTTGTCCCACCGGCAACGATGAGCGATAAACGAGTAGAACGATAAACTACAAACGAGTGGGCGAGCGGCGAGAAGCGAGTGTTAGCTCCAATAGTTTTGTCGCTCAGCTGTAGGCGAGTGTTCGCGTGCGACGGGCTATTACTCGCGTCACTCGCTCAGGTGTAGTCAGTACAGCCGAACACGCAGACGTCGCAGGACGCAGACTAGACTTGATCAAACCAGCAAATATCTGCACTGAAATAAACGCTGTATAAAATCACCGCTGATTGGTCTCGCAGGTTGATTTCTAAACCAAGCGAGCATCGCCGAGCGAGTACCGCTGAGCTAGTTTTATCTTATCGCTGTTATCTGGGCGACAAACTAGTAGAGCGAGTGCTCTCGCCGGCAGTGTGAACAGCCAACGATGAACTATTAATATATGTGTCTCTTTTACTAACACAGGATCCTTTATCTTTTGTTCGTTTCTTGGGTGAGAAAATCGCCGATAGCTAATCGCTTCCTCGCTCTTGGTGGGACAAGTGCCTAAAGGCGTGTAGTACTGTTAGGCGATGGGCTTGCAACCTGTCACTAATACACTGGTAAACATCTTCGCCTAAGTGTGCAAAATGTGGTTACAGAATTATCAAAAAGTTTTTATAGTTGTTGGAAATTCTGTAGCTCTGCCTACCCCACTCTGGGAATAAAGGCGTGAGTTTGTGTGTGTGTAGGTATATTGTTTTTCGGAAATTCATATGCTATAATTTGATTTGGCCGAATTATATTTTTATACTTACCTAAAACGAAACTAACTTGACCTAAAAATTACCGAAAGTAGGTTCCTGAAAAAATGGCTTTATGGCAAATTAATGTTATGGCAAGTGATACAATAAGGCCCTAGTGTCCTAAAAAATTCTAATTAGTTCGTCATTTGCATTATCGAAAAATATTAAACGCATATTTTTTCTTTTGTCAATTAAAGAAAAAATAACCAAGATAAAGTGCGTTGAAGTTTCGCGTGACGTCAGAACGTGGTATAAAGTGTGCCACGTTGTGGTGTCACGAGCCCCCACTCCCGAACCTAGACGCGCGATTTGTCAATTATGATAATCTTACTGAAACGCTAATTAAAATTACATGTTTTCTTTACCCAGGACGTGTGTCCTATAATGGCAAAAGAAATTCGGGTAAACGAAGTGAAACGTCTGTCAACAGCAGTACCCTATGAGTTGCAATTACCGTACTTGTTAGCGAGTCGAATACTCTGTCCTTCGCACTCTTTTTTTTTAAGGGGACAATCTCACACCTATTGACCTAGTCCCAAACTAAGCTCTAGGCTTGTACTATGGGTACTAGACAACGATATAAATACTTATATAGAGAAATATATACTTAAGTAAATACATAGAAAACATCCATGACTCAGGAACAAATATTCGCGCTCATCACACAAATATCTGCCCTTACCGGGATTCGAACCCAGGACCACTAGCTTCGTAGGCAGGGTCACTACCCACTAGGCCAGCGCTCGTAAGAATACTTGCGAGGTCTCCGAGGGATAGCGTGTCCACTCGCTAGCGAGTACGTAAATTGTAATTCATGGTAAGGTCGGATTGAGAGAGTATGTATGTATGTATGTAAACACATTATTGTACACAAAAAAAAAAAGAAACAGAAAATCTAATACAATACAGAGTTAGAATGTACAAAGGCGAACCTTATTCGGTCGACTCGTGATCGTAAGGTTCCGAGTTCGAACCCCCGCGGTCACCATGCACCAATGAGTTTTTCTAACTTAACTGCATCTGCTCTTACGGTGAAGGAAAAACATCGTGAGGAAACTTGCACATTCGAACAACTAAGTGTGTAATTAATTGCACAAAAGATCGTAAAAGGTCGAAGTGTATCCGAAAGGGGCTCCGTAAGATAAGATAAGGGCACAGGGTAGTGATTCTCTGAACAACGACGGTCGGAGGGACGGACGAGGGAATGTCCAAGCGGCGAGTTTCAGTAGTCCCGTCTCAGTGCGAACAAAACATATTTTAGCGCGTGCATTTTCAATTTAGCAGCATGGTTTCTGCCGATGGATCGAACGTATAAGGCTGCGCCCACACTGCTGCTTAACGGTGCGTATATTACGGTGCTTCAAAAACGGCATCAAATGACTAGCATAGAGGCATTCCATCTTAGTCCTCAGGGTTGGCAACACATTTGCAGTCTTAGGATTGCATTACAGTCTTGTGAATGCGAATGTCTATGGGTCACAGTTTCCACTTACCATCAGGTGGCCTGTGTGTTCGTTTTTCATCACTATGCCATAAAAAAAAAAAAACTATGGCCCCGTCTTTTGTTTACGCGACGACACCGTAATATACGCACCGTTAAGCTCCGGTGTGGGCTGCTTAATTGAAAATTCATTGAAAATGCACGCGCTAAAATGTGTTTAGGCGCCGGCTTAAAAATCTTTTGTTGGATAACCCATTCTATTCGGTAAATGAGTATATGGAACTTGACTTGTAAATTAGTTTGACTTTTAATTATTATTATTTTATTTTATTTTATTTTATTCTATTTTGTAATGTACTTTGTTTTTGTGTTGACTTTAACTATTTTTACTATTATAATTTAATTCTATTTCTGACGATCTCAATGTAACTGCATATAATTTGACATGTAATGTAATTTATACTGTGTTATATTGAGTAATAAAATCTGAATCTGAATCTGAATCTATTCGCTCTGACGGGACTACTTAAACTCGCCGCTGCGATTTCGCTCGTCCGTTCGACCGTCCGTTGTTTTTGAGAGAATAACACCCCAGAAGGCCCAGACAAGATGCACCACGCTAGCTAGCGTTCCTCTTCGTTTAGTTTTTAAGCCAATCGCGTCACTGGCACATCACGTGATACGAAAAGTCACGTGATGTGCCAGTGACGCGATTGGTTTAGAAACTAAACGAAGGTAAACGCTAGCTGCATCGTGCATCTTGTCTGGGCCCTCAGGTCACCCCTCACCTCATCGTTCGTTGTCCAGTTCGCCGGGTGGGGCGCCACCAACGCCGAGGGCGCCCAGACGTCGCGGCTGCTGTGGCTGGAGCTGCCCTTCGTGCAGATAGAGCGCTGCATCGCCGGCTACGCCGAGGACTTCGTCAAGTACATCACTAGCGATAAAATGTGCGCCGGAGAAACCAACACAGGTAAGATAGGAATATAATACGTAGTTCACGTAACAAAAGCTGTCTTACCTGTGGTTAATAGTTAAAAGCTTGTTATGGTGCTCCCACACTAGCTGTCATAAATGTTATATACCGTTATAAAACACGATAACAACCATTAACACTACATAACATTTTGTTAGATGTTTCAAACGCTCCCACACTGGTAAAAAATTATAACATGTTTGTTACCGCGTTGTAATTTGTAATGTTTGTTACAATGTTTTTATTATAATTTGTTACAAAATGTTATAATCACTTCACAATATGTTTTCCTGCTGAACGCATTATATTTAATTTAATATTATAGCTTTAAATAATGCTCGACTAAGTACTTAGTATCATTATAGTATAAATATGGTTAAAAAGTTACTGACTGCTAAGCTTCTTACGGCGTTTCTTCTCAGCAGTGGTCTCCTCTTGGGAATAGATTCTTGACGTGTAAAAGTATCCGTGCGGCCTACTTACTGAATAAAATATGTCTTTTCTCTTTTTTATCTTTTGTAATTAAAAGCGCCTCCCGCGGCCATTGCGGTAAACTTGTTGCTCACTGCGACCCTGACAAGTTCTGGGCTCCTAGTACAGTAGAACACAATTTATATGGCGTGTCGTGAATCTTCGTTCGCGCAGACACGAACAACGATTCCGATGATTACCTACCTACCGAGAGCACGAGCAAAACCCACGATCAGACTTATACGTAATAGTTATAAGGTGCAAATTAAATTGCATCTATATTTCCTATCTGACTCACGCACGTTTGACGGCGCGTCAACATGGCGTCACTAAAAACCAATAACAGCACAGAATACAACCGCGCAACGCGTGGATCATGCTGATTGGTTCCCGCGCTTCGAAAAATTGTCATCTGCGCAGGTACATCGGTAAGCCATATCAGTTGTTTTACTGTACTCGAAACTACACCATCTCTATCTCCCACAGGCAAGGCGCTTTGCGGAGGTGACAGCGGAGGCGGCCTGATCTTCTGGCACGGAGAGCCCCACAACGCCGTGCCCTACCTACGGGGCATTGCCTCCACGGCGCCCAAGGCCGACCTCCAGGCGTGCAACGTGCAGGTAGCCTCCCAACCAACTTATTTAGAATTATAGCGATCCGCCCTCGCTTCCGTTCGGTTTATGTGAGTTCTCGTTAACACCGGTAAGTAAACTAGAATTGATTCTTCATAAACAACAAGCAATTTCACCAAAAAAATAATGGCGTAATTTTTTTTTATCGTTGATTGCTGTCAGTCCTGTTGGAACAAAGTGAAATAAACGGTTTTTTAATCACAGAGCACAGCAATCAATGTGTTTTTTTTAAACATAAGAATAAAATATTTTTTCACACCAATAAATTTAATAAATAATTGTCGTTGAAATTGCATTTAGCTTCATCCGGATCCCCATGACTGCCATACATATCGTTGGTCATAATGTATTGTTAGTCATACTTTTTTTTGTCATAACTTCTTTCAGGCTGAAGTTACAGTTTTTGATAAACGTTTATCGTGTAGATTAGTTAGGTTAGGTAAGGTTAGTTTTATAAAAATCCTGATAAAATAACCATGTCCTGAGAAAAGTGCATTATGACTTGCGAAAATTATGACTTGAAACACATTATGACTAAAAATAATTATGGCAGTCAATAGAGACCCAGTTTCATCAAATCCAGACCGTTTGTCAAAATTTCCGATCAGTGTTGAGAATTTTTTTTTTTCTGACTTTCATTTTTTTTTAACCATTCGTCTTTCAGGTGGTGGGCACCTTCACGCAGATCAGCTGGCACCGGCGGTTCCTGCGCGAGCACGTACCTGGCCTCGGCGACGAGTGCCACTTCAAGGATTAAACAATTTAGTTCATTGACAGTTTCATTTGTTCCTAACCTTTTGACTGCGCCGAGCGTACGCCGGATGTACAGTGGCGCCCTCATTAGTATTATTGTGTTTTCTAATAAACTAAAGCATTGTCTTGAAATGGGTCGGTAGGTTTTTGTACTACAAATGAAAAGACAACTTATAGGGTATATCACATAGTTAAATAAATATTCACCTTCGAGTTATCAACTTAACGGAAAAAAGTGGCCACCTTTTCCCGTTCAGCTGACTACTCAAGGGGTAATTGTTATTCAAGTTTGTTACGTATCCCATAAATTGTGTTTTTACTTGCGCTACAAAAACGTATCGTCTGATTGCAAGGAAATTCTTTAGTTAGAAAACACAATAAAAAGTAATGAGGGCGCCACTGGACGCTCGGCGTTTGCTCGGTGCAGTCTTAACCTAACCGTCCCGCAGTTTTTAGTCCAAAAGGAACCCGCTTAGGAGGTTATAGTCACACTTCACCATGTTGTTGTCAAATATTAGAAAAAATATCAAAAAACTTTGTACTAAATTAGGCTAGTCATGATTAACCTTATTACATAGAAAATAAAGTTCAAAATGTTTTCTTTTAAGGTTAATTTAGTGTGTATTTTATTTAATACGGAACCCTCGGAGCGCGAATCTGATTCGGACTTGACTTTTATTTTTATGGCAACCACCATTGTCAGTACTACATTTGCAAACTCAATTTGATAATACTGACAATTCGAAACTATTTAAATCTAATATCTATAGTCTATACTTTTAGGTATTTAAAAAATGTAAACAAAACTACCACGTAATATAGTTCGTCAGCCAATAGAAGCAGAACACTGATACGTCAAAGTGCAATAAAACTGTATTGATTGGCTGTTTAACAATGTCACGTGGTTTGGATTGTTTACATTTTTTAAATATCTAAAAGTATAGACTATTAAGTGCATACAGCATAGGAATCTGTAATGGTTATTTTTCTGGATTGTCCATGGCTGGAACATTTTCCGAGACCGTACAAGGTTAAAGAAATAGCAATACTTTAGAGAATTATAAACCTATGTGTGTGATGATTTTAATATTCTAGCTCTTGTATTTAACACGGCACAGAACAGGTTTTTTATTTGGTGTTTACTCATTAACAAATTAAAATGTGTACAAATAAATACTAGACATTTATTACAACACTAACCCCCTTACTTATAAACGTAGAATAAGATTGGAATAGTTTATGCCATGCTTTGTCACTTTCAGATGCAAATGTCACAATTAATCTGATTATAGTCTTGCGACTGATTGCAGATCCCTATATGGAAAAAAAAAAAAAAAAAAAAAAAAATGTCACAATTACAGATAAGGACAAAGCATGGCATAAACCATTCCAATCTTATTCCACGTTTATAAGTAAGGGGGTAAAACTTACATTGATAAAAATATTTATTAATTATTTATAATGAAGAACACAATTTTATTTTATTAAGTATTGTTTTCCTTGGGCCATTTCTTCCTGTTTGTGCTTTCCGATACAATTCCGGAATTCGGTCACTTCAGTCTGACACTTCCTCCAGTCTTTCGTTGTAGCTATGCACTCCTGGTAGTTCAAAACAAAAAACAAGTAATTGAAAATTTGTTACAAGAATAAGTATAAATGATATGTGTTTAACAGGTTTTGCATTTTTTTTCTACTTTCATTTTTTTTTTATGGGGTTGAGAGGACAAACTTGCACGCAGGCCACCTGATGGTTAGTGGAAACTGTGACTGTGACCCATAGATAGACATTCGCATTAACTGCAATGCAACCCAAGACTGTAAATGCATTGCCAACCCTGAGGACTAAGATGGAATGCCTCTATGCTAGTCATTTCACCGGCTGTCTTATCCCCAAACTGGAACACAACAATGTGAACACTGCTGTGTGGCGGTAGGTTAATGGATAAGATGGTGGTAGCGATCCAGACAGACCCTGCACAGGGTCAACCACGAAACCACCAATATTAAATACACATTTTGTACTGAGGCAGCTTATAAGTAGGTACTGTTTTTTTAGTAGCAACAAACACATTGAAGCGTTACTGCCACTATTCCCGTCCACCGCCTTATAATTATTTTGGCTCTTACATTGTTGGATATTTATTAAATTTAAATTGTTTAACATTACATTGAGATTTGACTGACCAGATCAAACCTAAACTTGATTAAAAACCTACCCCTTACTTTAATTGAGAACATCAATCTATCAGTTTTGTAACCAGTTCCCAACCAGTTATGGAATCACCATTTATTAAATTATACGATTATGTACTTCAGACAAACTAGCCAAACGAAGAAAATAATGATAATTCACTTCACTCAACCTTCCAATGTTACCCGGCTTATCATTTCGATAATAACGAAACAAAACAAACTTGTTAAGTACCTGAACTTTGTAGTGTAACTCTATGCAGCCAGTTTTCTTTAACATGGCTTCAACAGGGTCATCCTCGCCTTCAGGAATTTCTCTGGGTTTAACCGTCATCTTTAAATGTCTTTATTACATTAACTATTTTCTACAGCTAATATTCCGAAACTTCGATTGGGATTCACTTTATTCACTTACTACTGAACTGAATACTACTGATGTTCTGTCAATGTCATGTCAATTTTGACACTGGCACTCGCAGTTATATTCGTTCTATTGATGTTGTCTTTCATATAATGCTACGGATTTAAAGAGGTGGCCAAATGTTTGATGCTCCTAAGTAACTGAAGATAGTTTCACAATCGTGTTTTTCGCTCGTTTCTTTTGGCTCGTTTCTTTCTGTCTCGTTTTTTCGGAGCTACACTGCCGCGGAGCTCTTATTTCTGGGCAGTTTGGCCCTTTTTCAGGTTTTCCTCCGATCCGAATCGAATCGAATCCTAATAAAAAAAAATTATACATTTGGGTAACTAAACAGACATTTAAGTTTTAATTCCAGCGCCCTCTAGCGATTAATAGAGTAAGTTCTTATTTTTAATTCCAGTGCTCTCTAGCGATGAATAGAGTAACTTCTATATGATATGCCTCCCAATTTTGAGAAGTTACTGTATTAAAAACTAAAGGGCTTTTATTGTTGTGCTCTAGCGGTGAGTTGAGTAGCCTTTTTAAACCGAGGTTGGTAGGCCGGGTGTACAGTGGCGCCCTCATTACTTTTATTGTGTTATGTAATAAACTAAAGTATTTTCTTCAAATTGGACGGTAGGTTTTTGTACAACAAATGAAAACACAACTTATAGGGTATATCACATAGTTTAATAACAATTCACCTTGTTTGTTTTTAAAGTTTGTTACGTGTCGTATTCCATAAACTGTATTTTTACTTGCGCTACAAAAACGTGTCGTCTGATTGCAAGGAAATTCTTTAGTTAATTAAAAAACACAATAATAGTACTGTGATGAGGGCGCCACTGGACGCTCTGCGTTCGCTCGGTGCAGTCTTAATATTTATGACGTAACCGTAAAAAATCAAACTACCGGACAGTAAAACTCTTTGAAGTGCACAAAAGCCCATAGGATTTTTTTTCAGGAAAAAGGCATTTTATAATCATCGTTTTTTACTGCTAGCTACCTAATGTACCGCATGACATACAGGAGGAAGTATTAAAATCAAAGAACAGTTCTAATAAATCAGTTTAATTAAATAATATAATAAATTAGAGTTTAGGCGAGGATCCTGCTCTTGTTGCGCAGCGCGGCGTAGGCCACCAGCACCGAGAGCGCCGTGGCCAGCACCTCCGAGTTGACCCACGGCCCGGAGTAGCCTGCACAGAGACCGAGTTACTACCTCGCACCACAACAAATACTCACACAGCCAGCTCGGCCATAGGACTAATGCCAACTGGCCCGGGCACCCAGTTCTAAGCTCTACATAAGTAAATATGAGCCTTTGTTTAATTAAGGCAATCGTAAAAATTCCCATGTTTTTATGAGCATGTTTTGATGTCTTAATTGTCTTATACGATGGGAGTTTGATAGATATTTGGTTTCTCAGATATGTTATCTGGTTAAATCCAGAAACAGCAACAACAACTGCGAACCTGAAGATTTTTTTAACCTATGGAGCAGCCTATGTGCACTCAATGCAACTGTAAAAAATCATTACATATGAATAATTGAGTTAATACCTCAAGCACTCAATGAGTTAAGAACAGTGTGCATTCATAAGTGTTTTTAACCATGAAGGCACCCCCCATCAAGTCAACATTACATATTTGCCATACCCTATAGGGAGGCAGGTAAAAATAGAAATTCGAGTCTTTAATTTTAGATGAATACGGAAAGGCCTCAAAGGCACTGTTGTCCTGGTACTCACTGCCGGGGTGGGAGAGCTGCACGGCCAGCAGCGGCGCGACGGCGGCGAGGGGGTCGGCGCGGCGCGCGCGGCGCAGCGCGGCCCAGCCCTCCTCGTCCAGCACGCGCACCTCGTGCGTGCCCGAGCGCGCCGCTGACGGCTCCTCCGTCCACGACACCTGTGCACACTCATTAAGTTAGTTCTTGAAAACAGCTTCCTACTCTTGCTCTCCTAGTACTTTTTTCTAGGAAAAAAACACAGTTCACAAGTACCATGTTCTCAATTTACAGTGACAGGTAATAAATCAGTACACATTAATGTCGGGTTCCTATATTCAAACCGCAGATATTATCTATCTGCCTTCCTTTGGGGTAATTTTTTTAATCCGAAGTAAGCCTATCTGTCTGCGGTTTTAATATAGAAACCGGCCATAAGTATCTAAAATAGACCCCATCCAGTCCAGCCTCCTCTTTCATAAACTTAAATGTTATAATTAACAACAGGAACTTTTTAAAGGTGTTCTGACAAAAATCATGCTTATATTTTCTAATTTTTGTTAATTATTGACTGAGAATTAAAATAGTGCTTATACGTGCACTAATCTGTGACATACATAGAAAAGTCTACTTGGTGTTAAAGCTCTTTAGCCCTGAGCAAACATTTGTTTATTTATTTTCTCAGTAAATAATTAACTATAAAAACAGTATGCCTTTGAGGCAAACCTCTATTTATAAGCATGTATTTACTGAGAACACCTTTTAAAAAAATCCTGTTGTCAATACCATTTGTGAAAGGCTGAAGATCCCAATGGTGACAAAACAATTTATTTTTAGTGTAGTCACCTGTAGTCTTACAAACAAACAGCAATTCATTCAAGATCATGCCAAGATTCTGATACCAAATTCAATATCAAATTCAAGTGACCAAGCATGGCATAAACTATTCCAAGTTTCTTCCACGTTTATAAGTAAGGGGGTAGCTTCGGTGTGCTCAGTCCTTTACTATGAAAACATACCGACCACCTGTACTGATATACAAAACAGGCCTGCCTGGCAGGAACCCGCGAAAGTGTTGAATACAGTTACAATTATAAAGATTAATCTCAAAGCGCAAAAGATTAATAGAATCTCAATCTTTTCATTTAAATTTTGTATGTGGCAGCAAGAGATGTCCATTATCAGCAGCATGCAAGGGACTGGAGTAGCGGGACAGTGGACTGTCTACATGCTCACCTTTTAAACAAACAAACAATATTGTGCCAATAACAGTTCTTCATCGCATTTATAAAATCACTCAATAAATATATAAAAATTCTAGTTTCATAACTTAAAGAGTAACAATAATCCACTTTTGTTAAAATTTCCTTCCTACAAATCATCAGATTAGGAGTAAAAGCATCGATAACTGCAAAATAGGGTCTACATAAGAATGCTAAAAATACTTAAGAGGTTATACTGACCTGGTACTTGTTCTCTCCGATACGAGCGGCCGTGAGCGATTTCCCATCAACTTCAGCGTATAACGCGTAATTTTCAGGCAGAGGGTTGTCGCACTTCAGTGTAAACTCCGTAATATAAGCTATATGTGTCACCACAGTCGCATCTAAACTTGTGAACGATGCTGCCTCAACTTGAGGGTTTTGGCAGCTTTGTGCTAGAACTCCGCTGATGGAGCACAAGGCAAATAAAGTTATAACGTATTTTGTGACCATTTTGCAGTCTTTTAAGTAACTTTTATGTCTTAAACTAGTTAAATCTAATAGGAAACTGTCTCCTATCGTCGCAATTTCGTTAAGTGTCGAAAACTGTCGAAGTGTCGGTCGTCCACGTCTGCCGAAGCGTTCAGAATGTTGTCTCGAAAGTTAAAATGGGTATCATTAATTATACATAATCGTTTTCTTAACTAGTCTCATAAGTAAATTTTAAGTACATAAATTGGGCTGTGAATGTTTTTAAATATTTGTTTTATTTGTATTACAACGCTTTAGTTATTTTTTTCATAATTTCTGTGTTTTGTAGTTTACATTCTGAACGAAAGATTAAACATCATCGATGACGTGTGGCCAATTGTCCCAAATGATTATGGCTGCGTTCAAAAAAGAAAAATATATTCTGCCACCATAATAAATCTATAATTCTATTTTAAAATATATTCTGTTCAGTTCAGAGAAATAAAAACAAAAATGCTGACTTTGGGTAATCTGTTGAAGGAAAATAACACAGACAAAGCTTGGGAAAAATCGTTTAACAAAAGGAAGGCAGTTGGAAATTAAGGATACGTTCAGATACGCGGGAATTAATTTAGAATTTAGATTTTATTTCTAGATGTAAATGTATTGCATGTAACAGTGTTCAGACGTAACCGCGCGGTAACCGCAAACCAACCGAAATAAAATACAATAGCGCGGTATTAAAACTATGGCACCCAACCGCTAACTAATAACCGGCGTCTGAACAGTACCTACCTAAACATAATTTTTGCGTTACTAAAATTAAAATACTAACTAGCGTGTTAATCGCGCGGTTCCCGCAAGTTTGACAGACCCTAAATAAAATTGGCAACATGATCCAATTTTAACCACAAACCAGTGTTGCCAGACCGGCCTAAAAGGGACGGTTTTCCGTCCCTTTTATCACCACACCGTCCTTTAATCGGCCCTTTTCAGTAACCGTCCCTTTACGGTTTCGCCCAAAAAAGTTCGTGACCACCAAAACAAAACCATACCTATCTAAGTACCTGCTCAGTTTAATATATTGATAGCATAAAAGTGTATCTGTATTAAATTAAAGCTGTCTGTCGAAACGGATCTATACGAATTAGTAACGATTGACAGGAGTACCAACCAACCTTATCATTGCTGTTATAAACTGATGTATTTATTTAAATCTAATTTGTAGTCGTGTCGTGTTATCTATCTTTGGTCTGGTTTGTTTGGTACCGTACCTAGTACTACGTAAAAAATAGTGACCGTTGTATCCCTAATGGCTACGAGCGTCGGGGTGGCAAACGCAGGGGGCCTCAAAAAATTCGAGCCCAAACCCAGCATGCTTAAGGCAAAAATAAAATATGTGTAAAAAAATATATATTCCAAACTATGAAGCTGCTTTGTTACGAGTAATAGGGAATATTCATGATTTTTTCACAGCTTCAATAAAAGCTGATTCATGTCACAAACAGTTAAGACTGCGCCGAGCGTCCAGTGGCGCCCTCATTACTGTTATTGGGTTTTCGAATTAACTAACGAATTTCCTTGGAACCAAACAAAATGTGTTTGTAGCGCAAGTATAAACACAATTTTTGGGATACGTAACAAACTTTAATAACAATTACCCTTTGAGTAGTCAGCTTAACGGGAAAAGGTGGCCACTTTTTTTCGTTAAGTTAATAACTCGAAGGTGAATTGTTATTAAACTATATGATATACCCTATAAGTTGTGTTTTCATTTGTAGTACAAACACATTTCGTCCAATTTCAAGAAAATACTTTAGTTTATTAGAAAACACAATAAAAGTAATGAGGGCGCCACTGGACGCTCGGCGCAGTCTTAAAAAACATATTTTCTTTAAAATAACCAAGATATAAGCCAACAAAGATTTATTTTTACCTAATAATTAATTAAAAAATGTATATAAATAAATGAAGTTTTGAATTTTTATTTTTGTCCCTTTGTGCCCAAAACGGTCCTTTTTCAGATAACACACCGTCCTAAATTGGAGTTGCGTACTGGCAACACTGCCACAAACCCAAGGACTTTACGCCCAAAGCTTTAGGCCCGGCGCCCATTATCGGCATCGGCAAGGAAAAAGATTTTAGGTGGCAAATAGCAATATACTATAACATAATGGCAATAAAGTAGAAATTTCCGTGATATGTGGTCGTAATAACAAAAATACCGCTTCGGTATGCTTGAGGCTGCTGTATCGGCAGCCTTGAGAATGCTTCGGGATGCTTTGGCATCCTTCGGCATCCTTCGGCAACCTTCGGTACGCCGCCCTGCGGGGCGAGGGGAGGCATCCGCCATTTGCATCATTTGACTCACACAACACAATCGAGGTAATCGCTGTGTGCAGTGTTGCCATATATACGGATTTGTCCGTATCTGTACGGATTTTTGAAGTCCAATACGGATGAACCATTATTACGGACTTTTATACGGATTTACGTATAGACACTAGCGTATAACAGATTTTTACATTATATTTCTCATACAGACAAACTATTATTAATCAGATGCAGTACCTACAGATCATACTCTGATATTAAAATAAATATTCACCATTTTTAAATAGACGGAATGTTCGTTTAATTTATGGCAATACCACATGGCCACATAATGGAATATTAGGGAATCCCCTGCCACAGATCACGTTCGAAACCGTGAACCAAAGACAAAAATTCTAGCAGCCTATCTTGTTCCTTTGTATGCAAAATGAAAGAGAGCGTTATTAGTTCATTCTCCGATTTTCTTTAACTTCACTCTGTTCACTCACACAATCACTTCATTCATTCACTATTCAACATTTTGGAAGAAAGTTTTTTGTCGTCGTTTTATTGCAAAAAATAAAGTGTATCTTTAAAGAAAAGAAGACAATGGCAGGAGACGCAAAAAAATCACGCATAATGCAGCGCTTCAACGAAGATTGGTTAACAGAAACTTCTTTCAAGGCTTGGCTCGCACGTAGCAAAAAAGGAGTTTCGTTTGCATTTTGTAAATATTGTTTGATCGACTTATCTATTGGAAGCGGAGGTAAGAAGGATATTGTTAAGCACATGAAAACGACTAAACATCAAAATTCTGTACCTTCATCGTCCCAAAGACCTATCTCAACTTTTTTGACAAATAGCAATGAAGGCGTTAAGAAAGGTGAGATTTTACTGGCGGCTTTTGTAGCCGAGCATAATTTAAGTATGAATGTTATGGAACATTTGCCACAACTGATAAAAAATATATGCACTGACTCCGTTATAGCAAAAGAACTTAGTTGCGGTAGAACTAAAACTACGGCCATAATAAAGTCGGTGATTGGAAAAACGGGTGAAAATAATGTTATTGAACAGTGCCGCAATAAAAAATTTTCACTTATTGTTGACGAAAGTACTGATAAGGGATGTATCAAACACCTTTGCATGACTGTAAGATATTATTATGACGAAAAAATTACCGACACATTTCTGGGGCTAATACCTCTTCAAGATGCAACGGCTCAAATTCTTTACGACCATATAAAAAAATTCTTTGCAGATAATGAGATCCCATACACACAGAATATGATTGGGTTTGCTTCAGATGGCGCTAATACTATGATGGGCCAACATAACTCTTTGGCATCCAGGTTTCTTGCAGACATTCCTCATTTGTACCTGGTTAAATGTATCTGTCATTCCTTTCACTTATGTGCTTCGTATGCATGCTTCAAATTAGCCCGAGAGCCTGAAGACTTAATAAGAGACATATACAACTATTTCAACAGTCCGAAGCGAAACGCACAGCTGAAAGAATTTCAAGAATTTATGAGATTAAAACCACATAAACTTTTACACCCGAGTCAGACGCGATGGTTGTCAGTGCGTGCTGCGGTTTCTCGTCTTTTAGAACAGTACCAGGCACTCATACTATACTTTACTGATGCTGCATTTACAGATCGTTTAAGAGCATCAGATAACATCTTGCATATGTTGAAAAATCCTTACAATAAACTGTATCTGGAATTTTTAGAGTTTTCTTTGAAAATATTCAATGATTTAAACCAATTGATGCAGTCAGAACGCCCGCAAATCCATAAACTACATGAAAATGTGTGTTTAGCGTACAAGAATCTTTTGGATTGTTACTTAAAAGACTCTTATTTGTCCAGAACTGAAATACAGAACATTGATTATGCAAATCCTCGTAACTTCAAACCGATAGAAGACATTTATCTTGGAGCAAAAGTGGCCATGACTCTGGCAACAAACAGCGCGGAGCTTAATCCAAATGACGTTACAGCATTCAAATTGCGTTGTCTGGACTTTTATATAGAAGGAGCAAAGCAGATCAAAACCCGATACAAATTTGAAGATAATATTGCAAGGAAAATGGAATTTCTAAGCCCAGATATTGTGCGAGCTCGTAAAATACAATCTTTGGTTGATGTAGCTCTTCTTTTTCCTAACATAATTGACGCAGAGAATATTCAACATCTAGATACGGAATGGCGACATTTACGCAACAACAAAGAGATGCTATCCACGGATTCTGGAGAAAATGTAGAAGAATTCTGGAAAACCATTATGACTGCCAGTAATCCTGCCGATGGAAGCCTTCTTTACCCCAATTTAACGAAATTTATATCAGCATTGTTGAGTCTGCCCCACTCGAGTGCGGCGGTTGAGAGAATTTTTTCCGCCATAAATCTAATGAAGACGAAGCAAAGAAATAAATTGTGTACCGAGACGATTACAGGCTTGCTACATACAAAACAACTTTTAGGGGAATCGCCATGCTTTGATTTTAATGTTCATTCAAACATGTTGAAATTGATGAATAAAGATATGTATAAATAATTAAACATTATTCGTTTCATTTTATACGGAATTCATACGGAATTTTAACTACAATAGTCCTACGGATTTTGTACGGATTTTTTGAATGAAAATACAGATTTCACGCCTCCTCCATATGGCAACACTGGCTGTGTGCACCGGTTGTTTGCTGTCACATCGAATGTCATGGCGGAAGAAAAGCTTATTAATTTAGTTCGTCTACATGAGTGTTTATACAATATAAAATCGCGTCACTACAGTGACCAACACATGAAACATAATGCGTGGGAGCAAATCGCCAAAGAACTCAATAAAACACGTAAGTAAGCATCTTAAACATGTTATTTTTATTGAGTTATAATAAGTACCGTCAATATGATAATGATTAATTACATTGACTTATAGATCGTTAGTATTTTATGATCTATTGACAATATTATTCTGCCAACTAACTGACCCATGTTCAGAGTTAAAATATTGTTTGAATTGATCTCTAACGACCATACCCTCGCACATGATAATATCGTTATCGCCTACTACATTGTTATCCACGGAACCTTCTAAAATATCGCTTTCCTGTAGTGGGTTTGGAAGTTCCGTCGTTGCATTGTTAATGATATAATTATGTAAAGAACAGCAGGCTAAAATGATGTTATCTATATATTTTGCTTGTACTTGCATTCTCCTCTGAAATATTTCAAACCTTGATTGAAGAATGCCAAAAGCACTCTCCACGATACGCCTTGCTCGACTTAGTCTGTAATTAAAAACTCTTTTCTCTATATTTGCCAATTGATTCGCAGGGTACGGTCTCATTATATTTTTAGTTAGTGGAAATGCTTCATCAGCAACAAAAACATAGGGTAATTCTTCAGTTATTCCTCGTAAGCTCACATTTTGAGGAATATTTAATGTGTCGTTTTGCATTTTTAAACCCAATTTTGAATGATCTAATATACCACCGTCGCTATTTCTACCATAAGCACCTACATCGACAATGACAAATCTGTATTTAGCATCTGCTACAGCCAGCAGAACGATACTAAAAATTTTTTTATAATTAAAATACATACTTCCACTATTATTTGGAGCTCGTATCTTGAAGTGCTTGCCATCCATGGCACCAATACAATTTGGAAAATTCCATATTTCATCAAAGTCTTTAGCAATTATCTTCCATTGTGCTGTTGTTGGTTTTGGCAGAACGACACGGCCAAGAATATTCCAGATTACACGGCAGGTTTCATGGACTATACAACGAACTGTACTAAATCCCATTCGGTAATTGAATGCTAAAGTTTTGAAACTGACTCCTGTTATTAAAAACCTGAAAAGAAACATTATATTTTTAAATATAGCTTCCTCCTCCTCGCGTCGTTTTCCTCATTGCTGAGGGTCGTGATTTCCCCGTTGTGGAATAATAACTTTCCATAGGGGCAATTTTCTTGGGCTGGTACATCATGGTGGGCGCCCACGTCCTTCCACGGCAGTCTTTCAGAGGTGATTTAGTACCTCACGGTCACTGAAGACCGCTCCACCCAATGGTGCGTAGAGATGTCGGGTTAATTAACCGCCGCCCGATACTCGGCGTTGAACTTTTACAGATGGGTTGTTCTTCTCCATGCAAACCCTCCTCCTTTCTCATCCGGGCTTGGGACCGGCAATGGCGGAGTTAAATATAGCTTAGGTACCTATTAATATTATTAAAAATATTGAAATAATACCAATTTTAAAAAAATATTATAATTTTGAAAATTTAGAATAAATATACCTAGGCACTTTTGATAATCATGTTTTAAATCATACAATACGGATTACGAAACATTATACATAATATCACCTGTGTTGCGGGTGCCGGACACATACGTTTAACTAACAAGCCATTCATTTATATGTTTATTTTATTATTTTCAGCTCAAGAATGTCTCAAGATGTGGACGAATATCAGAAACAACTATCGAAAAGCGATGAAAAATAGAATAAGCAAAAGTGGTGATTCTGCAAAGCCACAAAGGCCTATAAAACACGAAAGAGAACTCCAATTCTTGAATACATTTTTTACAAAATAGAGCGCAGGTATCTAATTTAGATTCTTCTTCCGAGGAGACACAAGATTCTTTCTTGGATTCTCCTCAATCACGGCCACAATCACAAATGTCACATTCAGATTCTCAAAAGTCGCGTCCTCGATCACAAAACATAACCACAGCTGAGATATTAAAAGAATATATAGATTCTAAAAATAACGAAGATGAACATCCTATAGATATATTTTTTAAATCAATGTCTGCTACGGTAAAATCTTTACCGAAAAAGTTGCAACTTCAAGTAAAAAGAGATGTATTGCTTCTTGTTAATAAGGCAGAAATCGAATATTCAGAACTATCAGAAGCACCACAGAATATTGAAACTACAAGATCTATTTATGAACCATCCACATCGAAACAAAAACCTCCTGTGAATCAATCAAACTACACCATGGACGATTTTTCTTATTACACACCCCAAGCAACCCAAAATACCAATGATTACCAGAATATTGAAACCAATGATTACCAGAATTTGTAATTTTTTTTTAACATTTTATTTTTTACCTGCAGCAAAGCTAATGTGATTAAAAATAAAGATATGATTCGAATGTCAACAACAATCGCTCCACGACGACAGTCCTATGACCGGCGCAGCAAGAAATATAGATTCAGACGAAATAGTAATGCAGTCTGCGATCTGAAGTCACCATTCGAATCATACCTGTACGAGTATATGGGAATTAAAAAATAATAAATATGATTAAACTTATTAAAGTATTTTTTATTACTGACCTCAAGCACACAGACAATCTTTCTTCAACAGGTATAGGTGAGCGAAATCTTGATTGTTTTTTCTCCATGTAAGGTCGAAGCAAATGAACCAGACTTTCAAAATTTTCATAACTCATTCTATAATAATCATAAAATTTTCGAACGTCATAACGCAAATCATTGAATAAATTGTTGAATTCCCCGGACATATTTCGTTGTTTCCAAAGGTTGTTCACCCAAAATCTTCTTGATTGATTAGATTTCTCTTCTTCTTCAGCAAGAGTTGCTATGAACACTAGATCCCAGTCCACCATATTAAATACAATTCAGACAACTAGCTTGTAACAACTCTGAGACTGTTATGATGAGAAATACGATATTGAGACGCTTCGGCAAGCTACAGGACGGTGCGGCATCCTTAAGGACGCCTCGTCATCCCTAAGAACGTTGCAGCATGCCAAAGCATAATTGCCGATAGTGTGCGCTTGCATGTAGAATACCGAAGGATCCTTTTCCTTGCCGATGCCGATAATGGGCGCCGGGCCTTAGATTTACGCTGCAAAAACACCTTCATAATGTGGGGGTTTGCTATTATACAATTATTTACAATATTGCAATTAAATTTTTCACCACTTCAAACCAGTTATGTTTTATATTAAGATACGTCGTCTTATCTACTACTTTAATACGATACAATTAAACATTTTACCATGCAAAGGGTCAGTATCATCCACGGTTAAAATTTTCAAAAATGATATTTTTCTTTAGCCGCTATAACAAATACTAAAAACAGAATAAAATAAATATTTAAGTGGGGTTCCCATACAACAAACCTGTTTGATTTGCCGTGTTTTTCTTGATATTTATAACGGTAACTGGTATAGTGTCTAATGTTGTATAAGTAGATAATAGCGACGCGCCCTCACTTCGCTTCGGTTTATCTAAGTTTTCTATAACACCCGTATAAAACAGAATTTATTATAAGTAAGTACATAAAAACCTTCCTCTTGAATCACTCTATCTAGTTAAAAAAAACCGCATCGAAATCCGTTGCGTAGTTTTAAAGATCCACAAAACCACAATTTTAACCGTTTTTTTTTATCTTCATTGCGTAGTAGGTATGTGTGGTGTGAAACTGATTGTGTGGAATAAAAGAAGATGTAGTGACTAAGATTGAAAAGGGCATGCTTCGATGGTTCGGTCATTTGGAAAGGATGGATGAAAGAAGATTGACGAAAGAGATATACAGATCGAAAGTGAGTGGACGGGTCGGAAGGGGCCGCCATAGGCGTACTTTTACGAGTCAAATCGGAGAAATACTGGAAAAGGGCCGAATCTTAAGTACCCGAAACCGACGTGCGTGCATGACTCGATGTATGAATGTGGAAGAAGCGAAGAAATTTGTCAAGATCGTAGCAAATGGAAAGAAGTGGTCTCTGCCTACCCCTCTGGGAAACAGGCGTGATTTAATGTATGTATGGTCCAAAAGTAATAAAATTAAAGGCGCCACGGTTTTTCAATCACACATCTTACCAACGACCCGCCCTCGCTTCGCTTCGGTTGAATCAATCTATTTATTGATGAGAACCGCATTAAATCCGTTGTGCAGTTTGTAAGATCAAAGCGTACATACAGAGGGACGGACGGCGGGGAGCGCTTTGTTTTATACTATGTAAAGATGGTTGAGATACAACACTTCAAACTATCGGTAGTTAGGATTAATTACACATAATTCAACCCCCTAGAATACAACTTTGCTGCAGTTCTGGGAGAAATCTTTCAACGATAACTGCACTCAGGGAGGTCTCAGGGAGGTTATTGGAATCCATCAGCTTAAAGTTGTTTATTACGCTTTAATAGAGTCCAAGTTGAAGTTTAGTATTAAGTTCTGGAGTAATAGTTTCCAATACAATATTAATAGGGCTCTTACAATTCAAAAAAGAGCTGTGCGTACTATGTTTCGCATTCCTCAATGGGTCTCGTGTAGAGATTATTTTAAAAAATTAGGAATATTGACGGTACCTTGCTTATATGTTTTAATATTGCTCACTGAGTCCCTTAAAAATAATTCAAAGATAGAGACCTCCGAAGAACAAGACTTACGATTACTTACGCGTACAAAAAACAAAAGGTACCACTTCTGTCCGAGACTTAAGATTGCAGTGCATTGTGCTAGTCATCAAGCTGTGAAACTATATAATAAGCTACCTTCTGACCTAAAAGTGATTACAAACAAATCAATCTTCCAAAGAAAATTAAAAAACTTTTTGCTACGGGGATGCTTCTACAGTATTAATGAGATATTTAGAGACACACAAAATACCAACTAATTTGTTAACAAGAGAATTTACTAAAAATGTTTGACTATTTCCTATAACATGTGTGACTAGAGTTAGTTTTAAGTAAAAATAATTTATTATTTAATGTACCTACTTACATATTTCAAACACAATATTTGTATTGTTTATGAATAAATGCTATGAACTATGAACTATGAACTCATTTTTAGTACATTGCAAATACAATGTAATTAATAATTATATTATAGTTTATCATCAGCATTTCATTGGAAAGTGGAAAGACGTCTGCTGGACATAGGCTTCTCCGAAGGACCGGAACTGCTCGACTTATATCAATCTCTCTCTGTCTCGTACTTAATGACTTGTTTTATATCCTTGTCAAACAATGTACTATTTTGACATAAACTTACATAAACTTTTTTTTCCTATTGGATGGGAATGAAATAAATAAAACAATCAAGTAACTTATTTTATCCATAAAGGCCTATATTTATTTATTTATATCTGTTGACAATAATCCATGTGTGCCCGCGTTTCGTAAAAGTCAAAAAATTACAATGTACCAGGGGCGCATAACCAGTCGGGAGCACTGACGCCGTCCAAGACACTGTACGTACAGATTCCACGTGGCGGGGCGCGAACCAATTTCCTCTTGCCGTAAATTTACAAGGCAGAAGACATCTTCTGAACGTATAATTTCTCCTAGTTACTGTCATTGTAAATCCTTAATCTACGTATTAATAACGGAAGGTAGCTACATAAATTAAATATTTTACCCTGAATTTTTGTAAAAACTTATCCAAAAGATGCTTCTGTATATTTAAGTTAGCAGCAAAGAAATTTACAACTTTTAAATGGTACCTAGTGCAAACTTTTTTGGTTCGGTCATACCTCTGTTAAGGTGAGTTCTCACTTAATTCTATGATACATTTAATAAATAAAATAGATCGGTATATACAACTTTCTGCACGATAAAATGCGAAGGAACAAACTCTAATTACATAGAATCATTCCGAAATTAATAGTAATCTACCATCTGTAGCAGCGTGCAAATCGTGCGTACGTAAATATGAATACTCGATTTTTTTATAAAACATTTTCACACATATCACAACGTGAATACTGCTTAGTTTTACGACATAGTGCTTGCTGTGAGGGTAGAAAAATGTACAGAATGAAACAAGGAAAACGTAACGTCGTTCCTGAGATAGAAAGGTTCATCTGCAGATCACAGATGGCGTGAGATCCCACCTTTAATTAAACTATTGGAACAAACAACGCACCTTTATTGATTTCCTGGACAGTTCATACTTTACTAACTTTATAAGACGCATTTCCTATCCTAACCTTAAAAATCACAGGAATAATCAAATTCTTTCAAGGCTTAAAACTGACCGTCGAATGTTACACAATACCATTTCAAAAAGTTGTAACTATATTATAATTCCCGCAAGTTAAGAAGTCAACCCTAACACCTATCAACGCAGTATAATTAATAACCTATTCTTATTTGTGAGGTAATTTGTACTGGGATGACATCTGGTTGTCAGTCAGCTGATTGCCTCTTGCGGGAACACAGCTGATGCCAAGTGCCAGAAAGCGATTGCTTTTTTTCTCGCATGTTCGCTTCGACAATGACCCGTCAGCTGTTTACAATGTTACTAGCTAAATCTTGAAAGGCACGGCGAGAGAAAATGGAACAAATTCACGCCATTCTGTCGAAGAATCTGTTTGGAAAGTACTAAGGCGGCATGAGCGCGGGGCGGCGTCAGTGGTTTCCGGGCGGCGTCTTGGCGGGGGAGGCGGGGGGCGGGGCGCTCCACTCGACGCCGTCGCCCTCGTACTGCGTGTTCTCGAGCCGCGTGATCAGCCGCTCGTCCTCGTCGCCGAACTCGCCGCCCATTAGCGACGGCTCCCCGACCACCATGACGTCCTGGTAACAAGCGAGGGAGCGAGGTTAGTATGATCATGGTCAATTGGCTGCCATAAGTTCTAATAAAACACGTTATAGCGATTATTACGTTATTAGCGGTATTTCGAGGTTGTTTTTTCATCGACACTATTAATTTTTAGTACATTGTGCATCAAGGGTAGTAAGAAGGGAATTACTAACGAGAGTGTTAGAAGCCCGACGCCGAAGGCGGAGGGCTTTTAATGACTCGAGTTAGTAATCCCCTTACTGCCTGTGATACACACAATGGTTTTCATCACATTAGCGAGGAAATAAAAAACAAATAGAAAAAAAACCTTTAATAAAGATGAATCAAACAAAATTAAACGAACTCGATTCGCTAAGCTAAGCTAAGATTGACAACTTTTTTTTAGTCTTCCACAGATAATGCTTAGAATTGCTTTTTTTTTAACTTGACAAATACAGGCCATTCTGCCAGATTGTACAAATTTTCAAAATGAAATTTAATAAAATAATTGCGTATGTCTCTGAAATAATGGTAAAATAGAAATATAACGCAGACAAATGTGCTGTATAAGTTTAATTAAACAGTAAAATTGGTTTGCAGCCAAGTTTTGAATATAGGAAATAAACCTTGGCTGATTTTACACCTCCTTGGTCTGAAATGATGTACAAGTGGATTCTATATTTTAAAACTAAACTCATAACTCCCTAGGGAGTTATGAAAATCTATAACTCCCCCGGGAGCTAAGTCGGCTATAACTGCCCTAAACGCCTGCGTGTTATAAAACCCTTTCCGAGCAAGTGTGATGAAATAGTACATTGTGTATTAAGGGTGGTAAAGAAAGAATTACAAACGAGAGTCTGTTAGAAGCCCGAAGCCGTAAGCTGAGGGCTTTAATGACTCGAGCTTTGTATTTCCTTTACCACCCGTGTAACATACAATGTTTTTCATCACAATTGCGAGGAAATGAAATAAAATCAGACAAAATATCATATTTTTAACTTATTAGCGGCAGACTACATCATTGTCTGTGACTTACCACAGATAATGTCAAACGTGTTCGGAGTCCGATTCTAGTGACATATGAGATCAATAGTTTATTATGCGAGATTGTTAGGAAATAGTATTCAACTGACATTTCATCTCGAATGAAACTTCATATCGAATGGCACAAGAATGGGGGTCCTGACGTATTGTGATAGTTTGAGTCCACGTATAATATTTAAAAAAAAAGCTATTACGCACTTAAGTAACGTAATGGTAAAAAAAAGGCCCGCGGGTATTATTTTGGATTTACGGTCGACTTTTCTAGCATGTTAGGACACTATTTACGAGCAAGTGTGATGAAAAAAAAAAACAGTGGTTTCTTGCATAATTTGAATCACTATGAAATAAGGAAGTTTTAAATCTACATGGCATTTTTTTTCCTTACATTTTTTGAGTATACTCACAAAATTGGCTTTTCCATACTTGGTGAAAAACAAACGCGGGGTTCTCTAAGTCTAAGACAGTTCGATGCTGTGTGGCGCAAGAAAACTGCCTCATTAGTAGACAGGGTACGTGGCAGCGGGAATGGCATCTTGAAGATGATTGCCAATAAATTTGATTGTCCTCTGATGTGGAAACTTACACAGAGGACAAAGTCACTGTTATTTATTAATTACTAACAATTAGGCTAAGAATTACTAATAAAATTGTGGACCTATTATGTTGTCTGAATAAATAAATAAATAAATTATTATTAAATAAGTATGGAGAAAGTAACTCTGCGCGTTTACTCAAAAACTTGTAAGGATAAAAAAATGGCATGTAGCTTTAAAACTTCCTTATTTTATAGTGATTCAAATCATGCAAGAAAACTCTGTTTTTTTTAAAATACTTTTGGCCAAACGGAGTAGACCCATTTGTGGATTCGACCGTTTCAACCGCCTCACTTTTGCAGACATATTTTTTAAAGAATTGGGCGTATATTTCGATGCCGTTTTTGGATATTTGTTAGATGTCCGGTAAACTTAGATACCTAACCAGAAACGAAATCGAAATCTGCAGCCACTTCTACAAAAATGTGATCACGAAACTCGGAACAAACGCTCAAATAATGACCCTTGTTAAGACTGCGCCGAGCAAACGCCGAGCGTCCAGTGGCGCCCTCATTATTATTATTGGGTTTTCTAATTAACTAACGAATTTCCTTGGAACCAAACCAAATGTGTTTGTAGCGCAAGTATAAACACAATTTATGGGATACGTAACAAACTTTAATAACAATTACCCTTTGAGTAGTCAGCTTAACGGGAAAAGGTGGCCACTTTTTTTCGTTAAGTTAATAACTCGAAGGTAATTTGTTATTAAACTATATGATATACCCTATAAGTTGTGTTTTCATTTGTAGTACAAAAACATTACGTCCAATTTCAAGAAAATACTTTAGTTAATTAAAAAACACAATAAAAGTAATGAGGGCGCCACTGGACGCTCGGCGTTTGCTCGGCGCAGTCTTAACAGTGCGTAAATTACGGTATGTTAAAATTGACGCCATGTCATCATTATGGCCCACTCTTTTGTTTACGCAACGTCACCGTATTCTTCACGTCATTTCTTGTCGTCGTCACTTCGATGTGGCCGATCCTTTATTCAATAAGTACCGATATTATTCGTCATTTTGTAAATGGCCGGTAAGCAAAATTATCGGGTACTATATAAAGTAGTATTTGTGTGGTCTGCGTCAAGGCATGAGCTACGACAATACGTGAAAGCATTAAAAAAAATACGATTGCAATAGGGGTAAAACGATTTCTGGGATTAAAGACCTACGTGAGGTCTGTGGTCTATTTTATATATGAAACCAGAATAGAAGAAGCCAAGCGGCCTCGTAAATTCTGTTCCTCTTTTTCCCTCATAGTGCCCTGGTACGTACAAAATATTCCCTTTAAATTTAAAATCTAGGTCTTCCCGATGGCGGCTGTGCGTTGTCTTGTAAGTCTCACCACAGAAACCTTTGCATAGACAATAAACCAAGGCACCAGAGGCCCATGACTCACCAGGAGGTGCGACCATCCGCTGCCACTTCTGGAACAGCGTGGTCTTGAGACAATCGCGGGGCGATAGCGCGTACGCCTTGTGCCTCGACATGAGCTCCTGCATCGGCTCCAGGATGACGCATAACTGGAATGTAAAAAACAGAATATTAACATCTAGAATTAGCTTGCGAATACTTTTATGATTTAAAAGACACCCACTCCCTTCTGAATCAAGTACCAGGGCTGCACAACTTCGTGACGTTCGATTGGACACCGGGTCAAGCGAATATACCGCCCACCACTGCCCATGTTGTACTGAACCAAACTTCGAGGGCTGCAGAAGGCTTGAGGCGACTCACCTTCAAGTATTAAGCGTGGAGTTGGTGATGATCTGCCTTGTGACGTTCTTGGACAGTGCAGCCTATGCTGTTCTAAACCAAAGTACCAGGGACGCACAAGACTTGAGGCGACTCACCCTCACGTAGCTCAGCGTGGAGTTGGTGTATGCCCTGCCTCGTGTAACGTTCTTGGACAGCGGTCAAGTGGATATACCGCCATTCACAACCTATGCTGATCTAAACCAAAGTACCAGGGATGCACAAGGCTTGAGGCGACTCACCTCCACGTATCTCAGCGTGGAGTTGGTGGATTGCCCTGCCTCGTGTAACCTTCTTGGACAGAGCGGTCAAGAGAATATACCGCCCTCCACAGCCTACGCTGTTCTAAACCAAACTACCAGGGCTTCAGAAGACATAAGGCGACTCACCCTCAAGTAGTTAAGCGTGGAGTTGGTGATGCCCTGCCTCGTGATGTTCTTGGACAGCTGGTCGAGCGCGGCGTGGTCGGGCGGGTGCACCGCTTGCCGCGGTATGAGTTCACGGTGCGCGCGGACCGACATGTGCCACGACTTGATGCGCATTAAATCGTCAAACGTGAACTCGAGGATTAGTCGCCCTTCTGTGCACACCTGGAAGCAACAACACGTCAACGTTAAACTCCTAGAAGTAAATAGAATTTTAGTGAATCGATGCGGTTGATTCACACGATAACGATGGTTTCGATTTTTATTAGACAAGCGTGTATTAATAAACTCATCTCAACTCTAATGCTCGTCTCGAGATGTGTCAAAAATGACGGTGTTCTATGGTTTGACGTTTACTTTGACGTATCTTGTGACGGGCATCTAAGCCAAGATGAGTTTATTAATACGGGCGTTAAAAGTCTTTTTATCCCTAGACTAAGGCTGCGTTTCCACCGGAGATGTGCGAGGTAGCTAAGCGGCGCGAGGCTGTGTAACGAGGAGGTATAACGGTGTGAATGTTTCCACCAAAGATGTGCGAGGTAGCTGAGCGGTGCGAGTAGGGTTTGCAATATTCGTTGGTTTTTAATATTCGAATAATATGAATAGTTCGATTTCCGATATTCGAATATTCGAATTTTTCGGATAATTTGAATATTTATTGAAACAAAACGAATTAATGGTTTAATGTTGTAAAATCAAATAAATAGGCCTTAAATATTAAAAAAAAATAGCATTCCGTGGTCAAATTAAATATTATTAGTTATTAATATAGCAAGTAGCAGGAAGCGAGCGACCCAACTACGTCACTCAACTCACTCACTGCTCGTTATTGTAATATATTTTTATGAGTTAAATTTGTTTTTTTGGGAATGTTAACTTGTAGATACGATTAACTTTAATTAAGTAAAACAACATAAAATAATATAACAACCATAACACAATAACTGAAAAAGAAAACTAAAATTAAATAAAACTAACTCTAAATATATAAATTACCTACCTAACTAAAACATTAAATCTAAGAATGGCCCCTGCGGCATTGTACCAAAGATGCTGGCAGCATTTCCTCGCTGGATGGTTAAACTTATACGTTGAGCGAGGAAACTGCCAGCTCTTCGGTCTCCCGTGACGTCAATGAGCCTCTTCGAAACTTCTTTGAAGGGCTTCGAGCGCTAGGACCCCACGGACCAAGGGTCTCGACACCGAATGGAATAAACATATTATATTCTGGGCCGAGACCACTATATTTTACTACCTTCATGCTTTCGGCCGCTTCAGCTGCCGCACCAGCCCTATTAGAGGTCCGGTGGAGATGTGATGGGGCTAGCGTGTCTACACAGGCTGCATCCCACACTAGCACCCGTCCCATATTCCACGGGATCAAGGTCATTCCGTCAGGTCTCTTGCCATCATTTCTAGAAATGCCTGTCGGCTCTAAAAGAGCCGGGACCTTTATTGAGGCAAGAGACCGACGAATGATGTCGTTGAGTGCGGCGTGTCTGGAAAAGCGGCCAGCACTTCTCTGGCAAGAAAGTCCGTGATGTCCTAGCCGATCTACGTCACTTCCGCAGGGGCAGCGATGTGGAGCGCAGACCGGGACCCCAAGGCGAAGGCAAACTGAAAGTCGGAGTGTGTTAGGGTCTAGGAAAGTTCCAGTGCTTGGCGAGGGATGAGCTTGAAGCCAGTATCCAGCCTCCCTTGTACCGACTGCTAAAATTATAGCACGATCCGCTGCGCAGCACTGGCTAAGAAGGGAATCAACAGTCAATTTGGGAATTAGTTTTAAAACTCATGTTGTCTCATGTTATATTTGCATTCCAGTTTAATATTTGCTTGCATTTCTCAGTAGGTATGAAAAAAAGCTGATTCCAGCGTTCTATTAAAAGTGGGAAACTATTTCAATCCTTTTTAGTACTATTCAAAATATCCGAATTATTCGAATAAGTAACACTGCCGTATTCGAATTTAATTTGTGTCGGATATTCGAATAATATGAATATTCGAATATTCGAATTGCAAACCCTAGGTGCGAGGATGTGTAGCGGGCTCTCTTTAAATAAGCGGGCGGGGTGCGGTGAGGCGGGAGCGGAGCCAGACGCCGCCTCGCAACACATCCCTCGCAACACATTCCTCGCAACACATTCCTCGCACACATCTTTCTTTTCTTTTGTATGTACATAAACGGCTCCGCTGAGCTGTTTCCACCAGAGCTAAGCTAAGCGAGGATAGGTAAATGAAGTGTTTCTATTGGTTCATGACAAACACATCCCTGGTAACGCATCCTCGCACATCTCTGGTGGAAACGCAGCCTAAAACGCCATAATAACTATAGTCACCCTTGCTTTGCTCGGGTGGATTAATTTATTTTAGCCTCTATATCTAGGGAAATGATGGAAGTGGCAAAAGAAGAGTTGGCAGACCCAACACAAGATGGTCAGATGACCTCCATAAAATAGACGCCGACTGGCCCAACGCGGCAAAAAACAGAGAAAGATGGCAAGAGCTGGAGGAGGCCTTTACCCGAGAGGGGTCCAATCCAAATTAGTTTTATAAGGTTTTTTTTTTTTTTTTTTTTAATATCTTTAATTTATTACTTTTGGTGTTGGAATAAATGGGCTTTTTATTTTATTTTTTATCTAGGGAAATGGATGACGATTGATCCAATGCATAACTTTTACTACTAAGTTTTCAGAACACATTTGGAGCTCACCTACGTAAACACGGGTCTCCCGTAGCCTGGCCAATGGAGATAGTTTAATTCGGATTGTTCTTATAACTCGGTTTCGTGAAAAGTGGTTGGTTTAAGAGATATAGCTAGATATAGCTCTAAAGAAAGGAAAGCAGCGAACGTAAGGGTCTTCGATATTTTGAGGGTTTATACCAATTCTCGTCGTCGCATCTCGAAATACTAGGTGAGTTACTACCAGGAGCTCAGGATTTCACAGAGACTTTTTATTAAGCATGGGCTTACCAAGGGGTGAGGGTTCACTGAGTCACAAACAACTGTAATTTTTGACATAGGTATCTTAAGACGGGCATAAGTCAAGGCTAGTTTATTGAGACGATTATGAGGCCGAAAATTTCGTACGTAACGTTTCTCTCGCCTTATTAAGGACCGACCACAACGACGCGTAAAATACGCGACGTTACCTTCTATCCTAGTTTTTCCATGATAACTACAACATATGGGCCAGAAAAGGTTAACGCTACGCGATTCAAATGTCACCACAAGCTCACCTCAAGTCTTTAAGGTAATCAAAAATATTTGACACAGCACAGAAAGTCTGTTATTTTTAAGTCCAATAACGGTGAATGTACCAGGGTCACAGAAGTTTTAAAGAGCTCACCTTCGTGAACATGGGCTTGCCGTGGTGCGTGACCATTGTACAGTGGTCGCAATCCAGTGTGATGCTAGTGTTGTGGAAGGACTCCTTGGGTTGCCGCATCGTGTAGTACAGCTCTGAGACTCCCCCCTCGTATATACTACGGAAGTAGCGCGGTATCAGCGTCCTTCCTATTGCTGAAATTTAAAAAAATATATATTAGTCATGTAACTAATTCCAAAGTTAATTAAAGTCCCCTACCAGGAAAACATAAAAATGGCGGATAATTTCTTTTGCAAGAGTTTGTGCCTAGTCAGATTGATAATCAAAAGAACACCATAAATACCCAAATAACCCAAGTAAAATATAATAAAATAAAGCCAATAACAAATAACACGTTACAGCGTCATCGTCAGTTTTTAAAGTCGTATAAAAAAAAACAGACATGCAAATTCACTTCACATTGCTATAGGTACGGTCACGAGGGTTAATTTGGGACCCATTTCAAGAAAAATATGCTTGAAATCGTCAATGTCATGTCATTTCTGTTCTGTTCTGTTCTTTTGACACCTCCAGCCAGCAGTTCTGCTGCAAGGACCCGTACGCGCTGACTGCGACGGAGAGGAGATGTTAGATTAGGCTAGCGGGGAGAAGCACGCCCTCCCGACCGGTCCAGTAAGAGTAGCGAAGAGCCGGCAGAGCACGAGAACCTTAACCCACACCGACCAGCCACTAATACTAAACCGATCAGGGCATGCGAGCCTCGTCGCCTTTGCTGCACCAACCATCTCCGCCCGCCGCAGGCAGCAGCGCACCTGCCCGAGACACCGGAGAGTCAAGTAGATAGGATAGGAGTGTAGGGTTTGCAGTCGATATGACGGGAGAGACGGAAGGTGGAGCCAACCCGAATTCAGGCATCGTAAAGTCAGCATTAGGGAGATAGATAAAATACTTGGTGTGTAATATTATACTAAAGGTATGGACTGCTTAAAATTAAATCTAATATCGAAAATACAATTTAATACATTATATATATACATATATATATATATATATATATATATATATATATATATATATATATATATATATTGCTCTGCTCTCTCAGTATCCTCGGGCTCTGTCTCTGTGTCGGTTTCAGGTCTTTTATAGACTTTTTCGGCTTTTTTTTTTGAGCCGATTTCTATTATCCGCGATGGTTCGCCAGTAGGCACGACTCTTGTTAGTGTATTCTCGTATGTCCTGGTCAAGAGAGTCCTCCCAAGTAAATATAGGCAGGCCTATTTTCCTTCTGCGTTCCTTATACACGAGGGCCGCGTACAATAGGTGAGGGTTACGGCGTCTAAGCACATGCCCGTAATACGAGAGCCGCCGAACTTTAATTATTATATTTGCCTTCCAAAATTTGCCAGATCTTTTGTTTTGGAGTGCCCTTTGCGACTGACAGCATTTCAGTTAGAACGTGTCTCTCATACCGTCTTAGGTGTTAATGGGCGCGTGGCTCGAGCGGTTTTATGTATTTACCTAGAAACTAAGGGAATTAAAGAAGGAGAATTACAAAAATGTTGGCCCAGAAGGGGACTCAAAATACGCAACTTTTGGTGACACAAAAAAAAAGTGTAGGTCAACGATCATATTCTGGTGGCGTTGTCTTCGACATGTAAACTTTGTAGGTACCTACTTACCAGGTTGTCGGTCAGTCCTACCTCCGGATATTGCGGCCGGTTATAGCCGATACCTACCATTACGCCACACACTTTTCCGCACAATTTAGTATATTTTTCACGTGTCTTCTTCGACTTTATCCGAAGCCTAGGTACTAAAACTGCGATACAAATAAACTACCTACTAGTCGGCGTGTAATTAAATGTACTTACATGGAATAAGTATTTAGAGAGATGAGAAATGTCTATTTATGAAAAGATAGGTAATGCTTGCATTTGGATGCGCCGAAATAAAACTGAAATAGTGAACCGAAAAATTGGAACAGTTAAACGCGCTGTAATTAATTAGTAAATTTGATTAAAAAGTTTTACTTACCCACCAAAAAATGAGATTTTGAGACAATAAGAAACCTATGGAATAAGAAAAATTTTAAAAAGTAGTCCAGTAAAAAAGTGGAAATGATGTTTGAACTTACGTAAACTGACGACGAAGTGCGACCTCGAGACAGTAATAAGTAAATCAATAAAACAACAACTATCGAGCGAAAAAGTCTGAAATTTGGAACAGATAGTCTTAAGTTTAGAACAGGTAGTCTTATTTAGATTTAGAGAGGAAATATAAAAAAAAACGGGGTTTATCGGTTTATTTTGGGAGAGGGGGCGGGGGATTTTTTTATTTTACATTTTTGGTCACAACTTCTAAAGTAAGACGAATTTCAGAAAAAGCCAAACGTCACGAGGATCGCCAAGTTAAGCCGGATGTTTTAATATAAAAGTCAGGTTCCTGGGACGTCCCTACCTATGTGTCGTGGCTCGAGTGAAAAAAGTTTTTTGGTTATAACTTTTAAATTAAAAACGGAAAACACTGAAATTTAGGGTAAAGACTTTAGGGGGGAATTTAGGGGGATGGTGCAAAAAGACAACTCTTGGTGTGAAAAAAAACGGGGGTTGTCGATAGGAATCGGATAGCGAAGCAGCCAGAAGATTAAAAAAATTTGAAACTTACAGTTTAAGGGTCAATCCTACCTCTAGGTGACACTTCCGGTTAAAACCTACCCCACCACACCTTAGCCCACCACAAGCTGCACGTTTTAACACTAAAAACGCGGTTTTACGACGATCTTTTCCTATTTTAGTGATTTTTTGAGCGCAGAGCGTTTGAAAAACGATGTTGTTCCGCCCACGATCCTTGAAAATGCTCGAAATCGTCAATGTCATGTCATTAGAGACTTTTAGGAAACTCAACCTTATTGTTGTAGAATGTCAGATTGACTTTGGACCTAATGTGGGTACCAAATTAAATCTCGTGACTGTATACATATTAATTATGAATGACAAACTTATTTGACATTTGCTATTGGGATACATGTTCAGTTGGTTATGTTGATAAAGCATTTGTCACACTGGGCCTGTATTTTACCGGGCAAAACAGTATTGTTTTTAACTTGGCAGCCATAACGTCAAAGAAATAAGAGCTGTCGGCCATATGGTTTTACCCAATGGAATAGAGACCCAGATTTATACAACTAAAGCAAGAACCTGATATTTTCAATGAAAAGATCAAAGATACGTTTCAACATAGCTACCAAGACTGCATAACAACAGAAGCTACTCACTGTATCTCTTAGGTCCATCTTCTAAACAGAAGGTGAGGGTTAGCGTCGCATCGTCCTCGAAGAACTCCGTCGCGAACGCATCCCACCAGAGGTTGTCTGAGTCCTGGAATACGAGACACGCTCTGTTAAATATGGTATCCTAGTACTTTGTGCAAACTTCACAACGGGTTTTTTTGCATAACCTTTTTAGGCTGACATTGCAAAATTTAATAAACGTTTGTTTAGATTAGGTTACGTTAGGTTAGTTTTTAGGGTTCCGTAGTCAAACTAGGAACCCTTATAGTTTCGCCATGTCCGTCCGTCCGTCCGTCCCCAGTCTAGCTCAGAGACTCGTAGTACTAGAAAGCTGTAATTTGGCATGAATATACATATTAGTCACGCCAACAAAGTGGTAAAATAAAATTTTGAAAAATATTTTTTTTTAATGCACCTCCCCTACACGTAACGTGGGGATGCCTTTTTTTTTTCTTGCTTACCCCATAGTGTGGGGTGTTGTTGAATAGGTCTTTCAAAAATATTGCGGGTTTATGAAAACAATTTTTCGATTAAGGGATCCGTTTATGAAATATTAAGCTTTACAGCGCTATTTTTTGTTAGAGTCAAGTGTCCCCCCCCCCCCCCCCCCCTACAGCCAAAACTACAAATACTAAAAATCTGAAAAATATCTTCAACGAAAGCGCATATAACGAATTTTAAAGGAAAACTATCACGGCTAAGTAGACATGATTAGTTCCTGAGATACAGGCGACTAAAGTGTTTATACCTATCAAAATCGCCTATGATAACTTTGATAGAAAAATTTGTTAACGGGGCGTGCAGGACGCGCGGGGGGAGTCAAACTGTCCAAGCAACAAATCGAGCGACAGCCGCGCTCATAAGCGCGAGCGCCTAGATGCTGTTTGGACGTGCCCCGGAATGCTACCTACAAGTTTGCGATTTGCGATCTGAAAGTTTACAAATTTTCGATTAGATTATTGATTTGAGTTGAGTACCTATCGTTTGGAAAACTTAAAATTCTATTTACTGGACCTTGTTTTTTTTTCAATTTCTATTAATTACTATATAAAAGATTTAACTTTTATTGTAATTTAAAGTCTGTTTGAAGCAGTTTAGATACCTAACTACCTACATAGGTATACTGATCTCATACTTAAAAGGTTGGCTCTTGTTTGAGATATTATATACGAATTTATAAGAAAAAGAATCATTACTAAGTAGACTTAATTAGTTCCTGAGATACAGGCGACTAACGGGTTTATACCTACTAAAAATCATCTAAGACAGCGCCAAATAACTTTAAATAGAAAATTGGTTCATACATGTTGATTTTTGAGATAGTTTTTTGTGTTTGTCGTTACGGCTTCGGAACCCTACACTGAGCATGGTCCGACATGCTCTTGCCCGGTTTTTATAATAATTAATATAATATCCTTTCTATTGTAAAAACCGTTTTAGGAGAAACCATTTTATGCGTAATGTTACACAATGCGAAATAAACATTATAGTACCCGATATTGACCCCTTCCCAACGTTAACGAATTACTGAAACTGTTTAGGACCCAACCACAACTACACCATGTTTTTTTTTACCATAAACAACGGATGCAACAGCAAAGAAATGGAGGTACAGTCAAGGGCAATAATATGTATACACTTTAGTACCTTGTCACTTTAACCACTGTGACAGTTCATATATGGCAGTTCAAATATGACGACAATTAGACAAGGTACTAAAGTGTATACATATTTTTGCCCTTGACTGTACATCTTCGACTTTTAACTTTAGGCCCCAGAATACATGATAGCAAATTTCTGTATTCGGGATTCGGGAGTAATATAGACTTTTTTTTAGTTTGATTTACATCTTAATAGTAGATTGTACAACAAGGGCATAAAACAAACCATTTTTTCCGAGATTTATGATATTGGATAATTAAGTCGAGGATAAAATGGGTTTTAAGACCGAGTTATACACTCTGCTTTTCACTTCGATTACGAGGAAATAAAACAGTGATAACTGATAATGTAAAAAAACTTTAATTAAAATGTCTGTTCAATAAGTTATTTTGCATTTTTTTCCATGAGTGTGTTAGGTGTGAGCTTTATTTCCTCTTCACTAGACGACATTTTAACTAAATTCCATAACACAACAAGTTTTGCAAAGAAAATAACTAATTAATAGTCCAAAACCTCTTTCCCGCCACTGTATTTCTGTCTAATTTTTTTATTATTTTCTGTTTGCGATTTTTGACTTAGGTCGAACGCAATACTGCCAAGTTTATACCTACGTTGATTTTTTAATGTTCTTGTTAATAATGCTTGTTTTTAATAGTTATAAATTTATTTTTTGTTAGATGCAACTACGATGCAAATATAAATAAAATTAAAGTAAATTTATTCAAATAACATGTTTATTTAATGTAGTCACCTCGTCTGTCTGGCTGTAGGGCTTAATTGTCTTAGTCTAGATGACGACAACCATTTATGCACTAGTGCATAAAATGCGATTTTATGCAGCCTATACCCAGCATAAAGAAGGACTTTACGAGCATGAGAAGTGAAAATATATTTTCTGATCTGCGACAATACTTGTAACCACAATAGCAGTTTCAATGACACAGACTTTGGTACCTACTTGACTTTTAAACCGATCTCGTTATAGCAGACGTGAACGTGACGTGAGAATTTAAAATATCTCAGCGAAAATTCTACATTCCGGCATACCTGCACGCAGTAGCAATTCAGCTTAGTCATCAGGTGGCCTAATATGGCTGCGTTCATGGCGTGATAAATTTTGGTTAAGGCATCCGTCACCTTCTGAGAGGTAAATAAGTACACGTGTCAAAAAGTGATGGATGGTTTATCCAGTTGAAACGCGATATAGACGCAGCCATACTAGACCCGCAGTACCCTTATCATGAGTTACAATTACCGTACTCGCTAGGGAGTCGAATGCTCTGTCCCTCGCAGACCTCGCAGTATTCTTATATAGTGCGAGAGAGCGAGTATAGTAATTCTATCTACGTTTATCGCGAGACAAAGTTTGGATAAGGTATCCTTCACCTTCTGTCACGTAAATAAGCAAGAGTGACGGATGCTTTATCCACATTTGACACACGAAATAGACGCTGCCATACTAGGCTCGCAGAAAGTTAGGTATACCTAGTAACTTAAAGATATACCGAGTCGTAAAACCTATAAGCACAGAATAAGTAACAGTTCTATAAGTTATTGGCTAAGACGTACCAGCAGCGCTGTTTGAAGAATCAATGCTACATCGTAAAAACAGATGGCGTTGCTATCAAGTTCGACGTTTCGTTTTTAGTTCACCATATAGATGGCGCTAGTAGTCTTAGAAAACTTATACAAAGTTATTTTTTATATCGAAGGAACGATCTTAAACATTACTTATGTATATTTGTGTCTTATTTGTATTAAACTAACCTCTGTCCTTTGTTGTAACCGTTTATTGAGTTCGTAGACTCTGTAGTCCGGTTGTCCGAAGTATGGAGCATGCCGCCTGAAAAAACAGAAAAATTGAACGTTAATCGAGATAGGTAGATACTACCTAGGCAGGTGCTAGATAGCATTAAACTATTCACTATTCGTAGTGAGTATCCAGTTTTAAACACCTTAATATTTTTGTTACAGACATGTTTGTTTTTATACTCTACTGAGTTCTACGATTGACACAATCTAACGTCAGTGTACTTGTACATTCTGTTTGTTCCAAAACACCGTAATTTTAACGGTGACAATGGTGGTGGGACAAATACAATACACGCATTAACAGTGTTCACATTACATACCCAAATCTACTTAGAATTAAGACAATATTAACACCATTACTAGTATCATACCCTGGTATCTTCAATTCACGATGGTGCGCCTAGCCACCAGTTAAATGTATGACGAATAAGTTTAATTAAAAAAAAATGTGGTGAGACGGTACACCTTAGATTGAAAACCACATAACGGTGTCAGGTTTTTAATTTAAAGTATGGATTTTGAGTATTATAGATCTTGACCAATTTCGGCCACAGCGACGGTAAGAAACAAAATGAAAAATAAAATGATAGCTTAATAAATAAGTATCAGATTCTTATCTGTAACAACTCCCAAGCTGGTAAGGAACCAACATACCATTTTTTTTAATTTTTTCCACCATCTTAGTATCAAATGATAAGATTGGTTAGCGATGACCGCTCCCAAAACACTGTAACTTCAGAAATTCGCAGGTTTTTCGGTCTTTACAGAAAGGTTACGAAACAGGGGAAGATGAAGGACTTTTTAATTTTTCCACCTTTGACACCATCGCCTCCTTGGCCTTATTCCAATCACTCCAAACCTCTCTATCAGGCATCATCTGAGCATTCTCTCCCTTGTTTCTCATATCAGTTTCCACACAGTCCACCCATCTCTTCACAACACCATAACAAGCTTTTAGAGTTGTTGGTAATTCTGTAGCTCTGGCTACCCCGCTCTGTGATTACAGGCGCGAAGGCATGCTTGTCTTAAGTACCCGAAACCGACGTGCATGACTCGATGTATGAACGTGGAAGAAGCGAAAGAAATTTGTCAAGATCGTAGCAATTGGAAAGAAGTGGTCTCTGCCTACCCCTCTGGGAAACAGGCGTGACTTAATGTATGATCTATCTCTTTTTAGGTCTCCCCGTAGCTTCTTAGGTCCTCCACATTTATATTTAAAACTATTCTTGGAACATTCATCCCTCCTCGTGAATTGCACTTTCCATCTTCTTACATACTCGTTTGATATCCTGTAATTGTCCACATACCTATCCTGGATAGGCTATCCATCATTCGCATTTTAGCTATATGCTCTCTGTATTCATCCTTCTCCTAAACTCGCCGTCAAAAGAACTTGTGAACAATGTAAACAAATTAGTAGTTTGACACATAACCTCAAATATTCACCAAGCGTGTTTTTATTAAAAATGAGAATGATAATCTAGTCATTGCAAAGACCTCACTTGATCTTTAAAAGTACGTGATTATCGAGTAATCATGGTGAATTGGTTAGCTTGGTTTTGTTTACATCGTTTACAAGTTCTATTGACGGCGACGTTATACAGTATTTCCACAATAAATGGATAAGTTTTCTGTCAGTAGAACTCCAAGCTACTGGCGCGCAGTAAAAGCAGTCACGGTCGACGACAGAATACGGCAATGAAGCCATATCTGTGTAGCGGTCTTCATTTCATTTGACGAGAAACAAATTGCCTTCCAAAAGCCTTAAAAGGAACGTTTTTAATTAATTCAGTACAAACTCGAACGTCTCATTTCGTCCTATAGCTACTCGGTAAGTATATTTCAAAGGCTGTGTTTAGATAATTGATATTTCTCGAATGTTAATGGATGAAAATAAAAAGTATATGTTTTGCATAACCTTTAGTACGTCCGACTGTGTCATTATCTTCGACAGATGTATACAGTCTCTAGCTAACGACTGCCAAATTCTGTTCAAATGAGTTGACATAAATCCAATACTTACAATTTTATTTCTGCAGCATTTTCTGTAAACTACTTTATTTATTTATTTATAAACAAAACAAACAGAAACATTAGTCAGCAGATACTAGACAATCAGAAATGAAAAGGTAGCCTTAACTTGTTCAGTTTCGCAAACCTATCGACCAAGCTCGTAGGTATACTAGGAAACAGGCAAATGAATACCAAGAACCCATAATCGGTCAGTAGTTAGCGTGGCACACATGGAGCCCGGGACCGGCATCTAATAACATGTTCGTGTTGTCAATACAGTCTCAAGTGAATACTTTAGAATTAAAAGGTAGAGAAAAAATAATTCATGCAGAAAAAGAGTGGAACAAGTCAGCCATGAGTGGTGCGACAAAAGATAGGTAGAGTAAAGTATCTCTTAAAAAAATCAAGTACCAGGAGCCCATACATCACTAACCAATTTGCTCACCGACGACGGCCCTTGGGCTACACAGGAATTATATTTTGAGACCAGCTATATCATCATGCCTTCGTCTACCTCAGACTTCTGAACCCTTAAATGGAAAGAAAGACGAGACACCTAGTTTAAAAAGCCGTTTAGGATTTCATATTTCCTCTATATCAAGTTAGATTTGACAAGAGATGATGAAAGCCATAATATTTATTACCTGTATACTCAACTCCAAATAAACCTAGTATTCCTACGCAGGTACCGAGGGCATTGTCTCAATAGCTTAAATGTGCCAAAAAACCAAGTTATCAAATTATCCAATGTTTTGAACTTGAAAGTATGAAGGAGCAAACTCAATGTAAGTACCAGGTGCCCATAACGCCCCAGGAGATTACCTGAAGTACGGATCCGGCATGGGATGGTACATCGGCGGCGGCGGCGGCGGCGCATATTCATGGTATAGATGCGGCGGGTGGTGCGGCGAGAGGTGGTGGTACTCGCGGTACTCGCCCTCGCCGAGCGAGCCCAGCGCCACCGGCATGTAGGCCACTTTGTCACCGCGCCATCTACCGGGCGGAGGCCGATGACGTTTGCGATTTCGACGTTAGTATTTCCGCTAGTGACGCGCCAATGTTTTATGTTACCGGTTTTTTAAGCGTTTATTTGGTTTTAAAATTTGTTTTAAGCACTTTTAGATCACTCGCGTCGCGATGTAATTTGATTTACGAATAACTTTAATAAATAAATTGGTAATTTTTTTTTTTTATAAATAAATAACACTAGCTTTGGGCACTTTGGTTGTTTGATAACTTCTTCACAGCTCACAGTCTACAATAACTTCACACAACACCTCAAACTGATCAAGTCACATTTAAATTCCGCGTTATATCTGTAAAACAGGTGAAATGAGTACAACGTACTGACGAAACCGCGGAGCGCGTACTGCCGACTGATAAAAAGCATTTCGAATTTTTCGCGCCGGGAAGTGTCACTGTAGCGTGAAGAACGTCACAAGTTCCTTATGTACTTAACCGTGATAAGCGATAGTCGACTTTACCGCGGGGACACAGAGGCGATAAGCTCGTAGATGCTAGTCGCGAGTGGCCGCGAGCTGGCAACGCCGCTCGTCAGCTGGCCGCGCTAGAACGAGGAGCGCTCGGAAAGGTCAACATCGGTTACTATTTTTTTATTATTACAACGGGCTTTTTTTTATTAATATCCAACTTTTGTACTCTTGTCTATATATGGTCGATTATTTGGTTTAATGCTTTAGATTTTCAAACACAATTTTTATTACACGCTTCATCACTAACGCCAAAAAGAGAAACTCATAGCACTGTTAAGTACTTACCTACCTACTTCAAGTTACAAGTCACTGACATAAAAAACCATTTATCACCAAAATACTATAATTGATCTATTATCGTGTGTCGTTCGAAAACTAATTATCGCATATGCATAAATGTATTATTCAAAAAATAATAAAAAGGCTATTGTTTTCTCCGCGGCAAGGCCTCCGAACGCACGCGACGTTGCCGCTCCGTGCGTTCGCGCCATACTTTTTACTGTTTCTTAGCACATAGAACGCTCATTACGCTGCCACGCACACACTGGCAACGACGCTGATATTGTTATATCCGTTGTACATACGGTCTACATAGTGCAAGATGTACATACATTCCGCGAGCTACGACCGTAGATTATGTAGGTAAGCTACGCCGCGCGGTATACAAATCAAACAACGTCTATAAATAACAGACGAGATGTGTCCGTGAAAATTCCATGCTTCAATTCTACGATATTTGGTTATTCTAAAAATAATTTAGCAATTTAAACGTCGATTAACTGACAATCTGCACGCGGCGGACGTCATAGTGACGTACGTACGCAACGGGATTCGAATTTGAAAAAGGAATTTGAAGCGCGCGCTTAATTGTTGGCGATGCATTGTCTCTGGCCAATTATCCGTGACAGCCGAAGCCATCTGGATGCCGCGGGCGTGCCGCAAACAGCCAACAAATTAATTAGCGATTTAAAACCGGTATTTTCGCAACACCGCTCGAAAATGCACTCACTCAAGAACAAAAAAATAAACGGAAAATACCCGTGTTTAGCGTAAAGTATTTAACATAAAACTACTAGACTTTAAGTTAGACGGCAGATGACGCGTCGCACCACACAAATACAAGTTCGCAGCGTCGTCTCACTATTGTTATTACTATGAACTAAAGTATATCCCACAGCGGCGAGACTCACGCTATCGCCAGATACATTGATAACGCGAATTTAAACGTGAATTTAGAGATAAGAACGTCGTAAATTAGACAATACACAGCGCAAAAAGCGTAGACGCGGACGTGTCCGTCAGTCGCGGAATGTGTGTCACGGGTGTCAATGACTCCAGCACTAGTAAACAGGCGCACGTGGAGACTCCAGGCCTGGACTGACGCGGCCACACCTGACCTGAAACTGATGTGTACATAGCGTCCGCTGCACCGCGCGCCGCGCGAGGCGCGTATTAATATCGGCTATCGCTGTCGAATCGATAGTGAAAAAACGCTTCCTATCGACAGCGGTTCGAATCGACCGATTCCAATTTTGAAACTGCAGTGTAAATTTGAAAAGAGAACGCTGCGCGGCGTACTGCCTATGTAATTCAATACATAAGAGAAGTGTGCCGCTGTGACGGACAAGTGACGAACTGTCAGCGCTCGGCGCGCCTCGGGGCCGCTCGGGCGCGCTCGGCAGTTCGGATATGTTACCCGATTAGATTATGTCAGTGTGATTAATAGTAAAAACCGGTTGTTGTCGCAGGTCAATCACATCGGTTTGGCTACAATAGAATATCAGGTTTGACAGCAAAGTGGATTTTGACTGGAACTGAATAATTACCAAATTTTAAAATATATCAATTCCATTTCTGCTCACAAATATTTTATCACAATAGCTAAACACATTCCGAAATACACTTTAAATTCACTAAAATATGTTAGATTACAAAACGTCATTATAAATTACCTTACCTTGAATATTACCAACTAAAAATCATATACTTTGCCCCCTATGCATCAATAGTTAAAACTAATTAAAGATCCACCTTAAAAAAGGTAAAAATCTTCGGGCATGTTCCGACGCATCAGAACGCTTAGCTATTGTCAAAGAGAAAGTAAGTGAAAGGGAACTGTCGTACCGTTCTGGCGTTCGTTTGACGCTTCGATAGCCCCAAGAGTTCACAGCTCCGGCGCTAGGCTTTCCTCACAGATTGAGCCACGTCTAGTTCTTGGCATTCAACGAGTTTTACACGGACTATTTATTTATATCACAAGTGCACTCGATCGCACGTTGCTGGTGCATAAGACGTATTTTTTTTAAATATACGGACGGAAGGTAATGAAGTCAGGAGAGCATATCTGGATCGAAGAACTAGCGTATCTGGGAAGAAGTTGTAGAGAGAATTGTATCAGCTTGAGGTAAATTAACGGCAAGAATGCGCGAAGGTAGCAGAGCTGGCGTTACGTTTCAAAAGCTAAGATTCTAAGCAAAATCATAGTAAGTCTCTGAGGCAACGCATAGTATATGATTTTAGGGATGTGATCAGTTTAGTGTCAAGGCAACACAGAAACAAACACACAGAAGTAGTTAAGTTAAAAATCGACGTTCGAAGTTACGTTACTTCCCATCTCTATCTAAATCTAGTCCTACAAAATCGGGATGCTCATAAACAATCCGAACGTCCCGCGTAAAACGGTCTGGCAACACCATTCTTGAATGACTTTTCAAATATAGGTAGTAACCTAACCATCCTATTCGGTGACTTGTGATGGTCAGTTTGTTCCACGTATCCAAACTCAAGGCCAAAGAAATTTCCTCAGACTTTAAGAAACCAGATACTATGTCGATTAAGACTGCACCGAGCAAACGCCAAGCGTCCAGTGGCGCCCCCATCACTATTATTGTGTTTGCTAATTAACTAAAGTATTTCCTTGCAATCAGACGATACGTTTTCGTAGCGCAAGTAAAAACACAATTTATGGGATACGTAACAAACTTTAATAACAATTACCCTTTGGGTAGTCAGCTTTTAACGGGAAAAGATGGCCACTTTTTTCCGTTAAGTTGATAACTCAAAGGTGAATTGTTATTAAACTATGTGATATACCCTATAAGTTGTATTTTCATTTGTAGTACAAAAACCTACCGACCAATTTCAAGAAAATACTTTAGTTTATTAAACAACACAGTAATAGTAATGAGGGCGCCACTGTGCATCCGGCGTACGCTCGGCGCAGTCTTAACGACTGATTCGACTATTCGACTTTTATTCGAGATTACATGAAGAAAATTAACATGACCCTGCCTTAGTTCATCGTAATGTTTAAGCATGAACTTGCTGTAAGTAGCAAGGCAAGGCGCTGCAGGCAAGGCCGCGTCAAACTGATGGTGCCACCACGAATCACTAAATTCGAAACTTCGAACGCCCCATCCCTCTCACTCGTCATTCGAGCCAATCGAAAGAAAGAGACTGAGCTAACGTAACTCCAAACGTCGATTTTCAAAGCAGGGCCTACATTATTATATCTGACAGACGAAACATAACCGTTTTTTCATGCGAATCAAAGAGGTTCGGTTTGAAAAATGCAAGAACCGTTATAATGTGGTACAGTTAGAAAAGAATAAGTGCACACTGTCAACAACTTTAACTGAAGACATTTAGTGACCCTGATCCGGTTTCCGTTGTGCCTACAACGGCAGCAGTAAGGGTTAAATTAAAAAAAAAAACTAAAAAAAAAACTTGTACTTACTTTAAAATAAATATACGTAGAACACTAGTTAGTTAAGCATGTGAAGTAGGATCGATAAAAACCGGTAAATCCTTTGCCTTGCATGGCACATCACTATAGGTGCCAAATTAAGGATCAAAAATTAAAACAGATTACTTCGTAACAATTATTGAAATTAAAAAAGCAAGTGAATAAGTACGTTAAAAAAGTTATTACGTATTAAGAATAAAAGTAAAACTTTCTAAAAACGCACCAACATAACCAAACCGATGCAAGGACTCAAAAATCGAATTTCTATTTTCAAATATTCAAATAAGAAATCATCTCATCGAGAGGGAGCGAGAGGTCGTTAATTTAATTCATTAGCGCGACGAGGACGCAGCTACCGGCGTATGAAAGGGACGGCGTTATAAGGATGCACTTCGAGTGAATGAGTGAACGGTACCGGCGTGCAAGGGGGACGCCGCGTGTCGCGTGCCGTTAGTCGGACAAGGACGGAGTCTGTTGACGTAGTAGTAGATGAGATAAGGGGCTATCAGTTGAAGGAGCGTTTGAATAGGTTCAAGTACTTGAATTGAATACGTTCCAGTAAAAGAACTTGTCACAAACATCTTAAAGTAATTTCTGTTTCACAATATAAAAAATATCTCTTATTATAACTGACACAAGATCAAGTTAGGAAGCTGCCCGTACTTAGCTAGGTCTATGTTTGGAGCGATCGCCTCAAGACAGTAATGTTAATTTGTTATTCTGTTTAAATAAATACTTTATAGTCTAACCCTCCTATTTATAAACACACGATACCTAAAGTGTGCTTGAAATACAGTCTGTACCTATATTTAATAACAGTTCTGTAATACTTCACCTAAAATAGGTTAATTGTGTGTTATACGTATACTTAAAACTACTTGTGATAGGAAAATGAAAGACAGTATCAATACAGTACTCCATCAATCACTTAATCGTTCGAGTAACTCGCTCAACTCTCATCCAATCCAAACACAGCACACCGACACACTAGCAAACAGTTGACTCACGCACACAGAGACAATTTATTATTATTACGGCCGCGGAGCAGAGGGAGAGTACTGTAGCTGAACATTTTCCAGGTCATTATTTAATTTAATTTAGCCGTATTTGGTCCGTCGTCGGGACGGTAGCGTCACAAAATTATTAAAAAAAAAACGTCGAAAGTTTTTAAATACACCTTGATCAATCGATGATTGATGTACACTCATATAAATGTCATGCTCATGACGATAGTCACTACATAGTATAAAACAAAGTCGCTTCTCGCTGTCTGTCCCTATGTATGCTTAGATCTTTAAAACAACGCAACAGATTTTGATGCGGGTTTTTTTAATAGAGTGATTCAAGAGGAAGGTTTATATGTATAATAGATTCTGGTTTATGTACGGGTGTTACAGAAAACTCACATAAACCGAAGCGAAGCGAGGGCGGGTCACTAGTAAGCTATAAAAAGTTGCTTTTTTTTTAGCAACTGTTGGCCGGCTTGACAAATTTGGATGTACGAGAATTATTAGGAAAATCTGTATTGAAGATAAAATAGGTAATGAGGTATTAATCAATATTCTAGGATATTATAGGAATATTTAGGGCAAAATTAAATGACAGCTAGGGATTACCTATATCGATAAACGAAATTATCGATGCTTTTCCCGTATACTAGTGATCGCTCCAAGTTTTTTTTTGTAAAAATATAGACAAAATAGCAACATAATTCTCGCGTTATTCTTTATTTTTTTATGTTTTTGAACCTTTACTCATCATCATCATAATTTTTCCTTTTTGTGTATTTCAGGACGACTGTCCCATTTACTATTGTTGAAAAAAAAGATCAGAATTTATTAGGAGTAAAAACAATATATTATGACGATTATGAGTTAAGGTTAAAAAATCCTTTTAAAATAAAGAATGATCAGAATTATGTTGCTATTTTGTTTCATTTGCATAAGTACTTTAAAAAAACTTTTTTTTACAAACAAGACTTAAAGCGATCACTAGTATATGGGAAAAGCATCGAATTTGAGTTTATCGATAATTATTGGCAAATTTGGCAATCCATAGCCGTCACTAAATTTTGCCCCGAATATTCCTATGTCTGATAATATGGTATGCTATGCAGTACAGTATTAAGACGCGGTTTAGTTTTTTTTATTTCCTAAAAACCAATACACCAACGGACTCAATGTTCATTAACATTCTCTACCAGTTGCCCAGAAAAAAACAAACGGAAATGTACATAGTGTTAATGCACAAAAAACGATTACCTCGTTATACTTCATAAACGAGAAATATTTATATAAAACCTCGTATCTCATATTTCGTGACGTACGATTTTAAACTTAAAAGCGAAGAGAATGAGTTTTTTTATAAAGTAGTAACGATACATTTGTTATCACGTTCTCGAAAACGGCTCTAACGATTTCGATTAAATGTGCATTAAAGGGGTTTACGGGGGGTAAATTGATCTGTCAGTTAAGTTGTTTTCTTCCAGGTACCAGATACTTAAATAATTGTATTTACAAATAAACAAAATAGATGAGACGTCTTACGCACGTATTAATGTAATTCTGAAACTGCCTGATATGCGAGGTTTTTTAATTGTAGTTGGGTATAACAAAACACCACTGTGACTTTCATTAAGACACCAACTCGTAATGTGATAAACACAGTTTGATGTGTGTGTGTCTGTCTGTCTATGGCACCGTACCTCTAAAACGGATGAAGAGATTTCGACACGGTTTTTATTTTAAAGCAGCGTTTCTAGCGGTTCTTAGACATGTTTTATCAAAATCGGTTCAGCCGTTTTTGAGATATTTAGCTTTTAGGGTTAAAAGCCCCCGAATTGAGTCGTTTTAGTATTTTTTTATAGTGAGGCTGGTCAGAAAAACCTTTATGTCCATGCAATAAGAGCAAAAAAACGTATCGGCTTGGCTTAGTGCGCCTAGCTGCGTGCAATCTATGTGTTCACACTTGTCCTCGACCTTATCGCTTACGACGCAGCCCTACCACGCTTGTACAGTCACAAGATTAAATTTGGTACCCACCCTAGGTCCAAAGTCAATCTGACATACTACAACAATAAGGTTGAGTTTCCTAAAAGTTACAAATGACTTGACATCTCTAGTGACATTGACGACTTCAAGTACATTTTTCTTGAAATTGGTCCCAAATTAACGCTCGTGACCGTACATACAAGACTGAAAGACGCCGCGGGGGACTCGTTTTTGTTGTTATACCCATGTAGTTATAGTGATTATTTATTGACATTGTATATATGACTAAATAATTCATTTTATGATAGTTACTCGACAAGTAAAAACATATTTGACAGATAAATTTAGCCCTTTCTCTTTCTTACACTTGAAAATAGACAAGGACCGAGCTAACTTTAAATGGCAGATAAATTTACTCGTCGATGTATTTTAAATGCAAAATCGCAAATTATATTTTCAGGATTTATGGTAGATTATGTTTACATTTAAGGTATTTATTTATTTCCCAAGAACTAAAAAAAAATTGCATCCATCCCTAAAACACAGAAAACTCAGCTACCACCTTGTGACGCAACGCCAGCGTTTTGAACTCACGCACACAGCGGCACAATGTTTACGTGCCGTGTACGAAGACAATAAAACCGCGCGTGTGTGCGCGCCTATACTGCTTATAGTTAGACCAAGTAGTTATGATCTTTTGGACAGGTACATATTTGCGTACGAATACGGTTGTTTTTAAACATTGATTGACATTTCGGAATAATCAATTAATTTGCATAGATTAGTTTGTAATTTTGAAATATAAAATTATTTCCTTTTTTCATAGTATAAAATGAAGTCGGTTCCGCTGTCTGTTCGCTTAGATCTTTTAAACTACTAAACGGATTTTAATGCAGTTTTCAGCAATAGATAATTCAAGATGAAGGTTTAGTTTATAGGTGTTACAGAAAACTCACATAAACCATAGCGAAGTGAGGGCGGGTCGCTAGTTAAGTATAAAAGTGGTAAACAGTGAAAGTAGTGATATGCAAATTTGAGATGTTATCTTATAAGTACCAACTTATAAAGGTTTAAATAGGTTAATATTTCGTTATGTATTGTGAATAGTAAATGCTAAAAGTTTTCAACTCAAATCGAAAATCATGGAGTAAGAATATTACTGACAAAAACTAGTGGCGTATTTTTTATAGCTTGTATTAATTAAAAATTACATTTAATAACCGTTTAAATACAAGGATGCCGCTGATGTTACTGAATTGTTTTGAATGAACTACAGAATTTTTAGACCAGTCTCCACGATATACCTAGTGGGACAATATTAAAATGGATTTAAGCGTCGCCGTCTTATTTTGATAAACCACGAAAGGCGTGTTTATCGACGAAGTCTATACCTTACCAGCCTAACAGGCACGTTGCGTGCGCAGCAATGTATGACGTAAACTAACTAAATGAAAAACTCAAACATTTTAAATTAATGTTCAATCTTAAAAGTTCCTCACGAACCTTTATGTTCTATCTAAGTACATCCCTTCATAAGTAAATACTGATTAAAGTTCAAAACCAGTAAAGGTAACTGTGAAACACATGTTTTGAAATGAGGCAGGCTCACGTGGGCCCGACACGCCGCCCAAAGTCACGTTTTGACATTACGAATAGCACTCGAACGGAACGGGAAAAAACAATAATTTATTTACTTCTCCAGTGGATGCTAATACTTCTATAACGGTTCATTTTGAATAGAAATTAGGGGAGCTTTGCTGTTAACGTGTTTAAAATGTTAATAGGAATGAATAATAGATAAAGTAAGTTTGACTAAGCACTTATATTACAGTATTAGTATCTCAAAAGTATCAAAATATTTCGAACCTAGTATCAAAACATAACCGCACACATAGAATCCAAGCATGCGTACAATTACATTTGACAATTACCTGTAAGTGTGTGCGAAGTGACTCGACTGACTTTAGTCATTTTTTTGTGTCAGACGAAAGACGAGAGCAACAGAAAACTAGGTACCATACCAACTAACCTGGTAAAAAATACGAGAACTTATTAGTGATTTAAGTACCCGAAACCGACGTGCGTGCATGACTCGATGTATGAATGTGGAAGAAGCGAAAGAAATTTGTCAAGATCGTAGCAAGTGGAAAGAAGTGGTCTCTGCCTACCCCTCTGGGAAACAGGCGTGATTTAATGTATGTATGTATGTTATTAGTGATTTGATTATATTAAAATAAAGAAATTTAAAAATATGTAATTTTTTATAAATCTATTTATTAAACGAGCTTTATTTCAAATTACGCTATGATGAGAAATGAGACACGTGAAAACCACTCTTCACTTTAAAATGTGTTCCGACAAATATTGACATGCGCGCCATCTGTGGTCGAGTGGCAGCCACTCGGTGTCAACAAAAGTTACCACAGTATTTGGGGTTGCGATTGCAGATTTTATTCGCTCCCCATTAATAAAGTTTTCCCTCCCCCTCGCACTTGTACTTCAGTGTATACGCCTCTCACCCTTCATGCAAATGAAAAATCAATGGGCCAACTTGTATCTCGCGGAGTGACAACTTAGTCTTTAATAATTGTGACAGGCAGGGACTAGGGGCTCATAGTACACTTGTAGTACTATCAAGAAATACGGTGCACGTAACTTTTATATTAGAACATTTGAATTAGATGAAGTAATAGGTATACTTATACTATTTTTATAAATGTTAACTCCCTTATTAAAACAAAAAAGTTTTCTGGTAAAGAATGCTTATAGCATTAAGTCCAACTTTTGTGCTTGAATTTAGTGTATAAACTAATTAAATTAATGACAATAATCGAACAAATTTTTTTAAACGTAAAATGCTGTGCAAGCCTTTTTGTTTAACGCGCGTTCAGCTAAATTATAATGGCAACACAACGTTTACGCGGCGGGCGATTTTGATTCTTAAGCATTCGACATGTAAACGTGGACGATGCGACAGGCGCGATTTTTTTTTTTTATAAGCTAAGGTCACCGTCTATAGAACTTGAGAACGATGTAAACAAATTAGTACTGTTTGACATATAACCTCAAATATTCACCTAGCGTGTTTTATTCAAAATATCGTATATTTGATCTTAAACTTAATATGAAAATAATGATCTAGTGTATAAATCATTGCAAAGACCTCACTTGATCTTTAGAATTACGTGATTATCGAGTAATGTCGAATTGGTTCGTTTGGTTTTGTTTACATCTTTTGCAAGTTCTATTGACGGCGACCTTAGTAACTTACCCTCGCTTCGCTTCGGTTTATGTGAGTTTTCTGTAACATCCGTTCATAAACCACAATTTATTAACATAAAAACCTTCCATGAAGAATTATCTAACTGATGGTGAAAACCGTATCAAAATCAGTTAAGTACTTTATGAAATTATCGTGAACATACAGACAGACGCGGTGAGGGTTTTTTTTTTAAATTATGTAGTGATCTAAGGGGTCGAATGTGAAAACAAACGTTAAATTTACTGTGTACAGTCAACCGAGAGTCTGTAACACTTTTGGGCCTTAACTTCATACAAATAAAGTCGAAGAGTACCTACTCAAAGGACTCTATAGGTTCCCTAAACACACTGACTGTATATCAAGGGTAATTAATATACAGGGTGGAAAGTTCGAATGTCACATGGAAAGCAACTACCTTAAAAATTGGAAATAGCACATTCTGTGTAAAGAAGACCTGACTTTATTATGAAAAATTATAAAATCTGCATATATGGATATTTGAAAAATCCCTTAACCGGGACTCGAACCGGTCAAATGCGGTAAAATAACATACCGTATTATGATGCACATCGAAAGGGATACCGATATGGTTCATTTATTTCTAAGTAACAAACACAATCAAAATAACTTTTTTTTAATAGATAAAGTGAGTCAAAAGGAAAGTTTTTATATATAATAAATACTTTTTTATGTACGGGTGTTACAGAAAACTCATATAAACCGAAGCGAAGCGAGGGCGGGTCTCTATGATTTATATGTTTTCCTTCATAGTAATGAAGGTAACCTGCAAATGCGAATAGTTTTAAGTGTGTTAAATTAAATATCTCACAGGGTCCTTAGTATGCAAATAAACAACAAATATACAAAAAAAAAAGAAAAAAAAAAAAAAAGAAAAAACACTAAATATGTCTACCATTGATTCGACAGTTACCAGGAGTGCATAACTCGCGAAGGGGCGGCCACGTGCTCGCCCCTCGTACCTATAAATATATCACATAGTACCAAAACCGCAATTTGTTTGCGGTCTACTTAATTACTGTACTGTTTCCGTAACCACACGTTTTCAGGGTATCACTACTAAACGATGAATTTAAAAACAAAAGTTTAGGGATGCAACTAGATGCAAATCCACCGACAAAAAAAAACATTGATGGCTATCGGTACAAAGTGTAATATCTCGCCCCTTATGAGTTCTATTGAGATGAAATAAACGGTTTTTTAATCCCGGAGTATTTCTTGTGTCAAAAAATTAAAAAAAACGAAAAAATATGCCAAGCACAAAAAAAAACTCACTCGGCCGGCTTTTTTAAATTATCGTACCTATTGCATAAATTCCTTAGAAAACCGCTTGCCACGGAGTAATTTAAACAACACCTCTTTTTAAGTCTTTCCTTTGAGTATACTAACTGTTTGAAATTAAAAAATACTGCTGTCAGATAGAGAACGCCCTTCATTGATCGGGTATAGTTGGTAGTATTCAGGGGTGTTTATTCTCTCAAAAACAACGGACGGTCGGACGAAGGAGCGAAATCGCAGCGGCGAGTTTAGGTAGTCCCGTCAGAGCGAACAAAACACATTTTAGCGCGTGCATTCACAATTAAGCAGCCTTATACGTTCGATCGGAGCTATCTGATTTATTTGGCTTATTTGCTTACGTTACTAAAATATGTGACGCACATATTTATTTATTACCAGACTGTGTATGTATGTATGTATGTATGGTAGGATTGCAACCTGTAGTATATCAGAGATGCGATTTATTTGAAATACTTCTATTTAAAATGCAAATACAAAATGCAAAATAGCTATTTTGTATTTTGCATTTAAATGCTTTTTAGTAAGAAGCATTTTGTATTTTATTTGAAATACCTTTCGAGATATATTTTGCATTTTTAATATTCATTTCAAAATGCAAAATACTTTGTGATACAAAAACAACACATCCTTACCGAGTTCAGCGCCAGTAGAAAGACTTTTTTCGTACGGTGGGATGATTATGAGACCTCACAGAAGAAAAATGAGTGATGAGGTATTCGAACAACTGGTATTGTTAAAAAGCGTAATACAATAAATAAAAATATCTGAGATTTGGTCAAAAGGTATTTTATTTTGAAAAAGTATTTTGAAAATACCTATTTTACATTTAGCATTTCAAATACAAAACGCAAAACTATTTGGTATTTTGCATTTGAAATAGTAAATCTGAAAAGTATTTTGCATTTTGTATTTAAATGCTTTTTTAAAACCATTTGTACATCTCTGAGTATAATATATAGTATTAAAGCGTTTTAAAGTACAGTCGAAATATAGTACATATTTCGACTGTACTTTAAAACGCAATCAAAAAAAATAACTTGACACTTCGTTTTGACGTTTAATTTGGCGGAGAACTTTGTTGAAGGAAAGCGCTCCTCTCCTCTACTGCTGAGTTAAGCTTGCTAACTAAAATATTTGCGAGCGAACACGTTAGTGTTTTTGTATTTAGACAACCAGACCGTCTGATTGCACCATGGAAAGTGAGTGCAAGGGACGAACTTTGCAAAGCCTCGATAAAACTCATTAAAGCTGAGTTATTGTTATTTTTTTATATAGCAACAACTGGTCTCCAGGCCGTGAAATAAGAGAAACTAGTTCGAACCAAAAATATGTCTTTAAAATAAATACTTTTTGATCCTATAACTCGCCGTATACTATTATGATAAGAAAGGTGGCAACCCTAATGGTTCCTTGTTCACATATTATGTACAGGATGGCCCGATTTCGACAAACGAGTATTTTAATTGAAAACAAAAACCAAGGCGACAATATCTAAACATTCGGCTTAAAGCTTGCTATTGAGACTTCTTTATAATTAACGTCTAAGTTTTCGGTTTCTATAGTAAACCCTATTATTGTAAACCTCTTACGCTGGATAGTACGCTGGTAGTACACATTTCTTACTTCGATACGATGCAGTATCAGATTTCTGGATTTCCAGGAACATCCGTCAACACTACACGTTCACCAGCCTTGACCCTGCTGCCAACAAAGAAGGCAGCTAACTGCATTGTAGTAGAACAAGCATTTTAAATTCAATGTGGTTACCAATAGAGTATAGAATGCTTCGACTAGTACATCGCAGTTGTTATGGCTGATTTACATTGGTCCAGCAAGAGCATGCCGGTAGAAGTACATTGACGAGTTGGTTTTCACGTTTGAGGCGAGAGCTATTGGAACGACGCAATGTATGTCGTGACATGCTTTTGCTGGACCAATGTAAAATTGTAAATCAGCCATTACGGGAGACTGAACCTTTATTCTACTTTTGTTTAGCCTATTGTGATCACATTGTAGACGTTATGACAGATTCTAGACGGTAAAAACCATATCGTCTTTGACTTGTAATCGTATTGTCAACTTTTCGATAGCTCTTATTTACTTGAAAATAATGGCGGCCGAAACAATACTATAACAAGTCTTTACCACCTCGACTTGACAGTGAGAGTGTCATAATCATAACATAACGTCAGCAATACTATTACGATATCGAAACAAGATGGGCAAATATACAATGTGATGTTGGAATAAAGAACACACGACCTCTCCGTAACTGGATGGCACAACGGGCTACCAGGATCACATGACATGGGAAGAAATAAAAGCGTATCGTCCGTCCACGTAATGGTATTCCGCTGGACGTATGGATCAGCCCAACTATCTACCAGGAACACATACGAGTACCGTGCCGATTTAGTCGATGGTGAAATAATGTAAGTACATTGGCCGTGGGTATTGCAAAGATATGTTGTAGCAAGAGAAACCCCTCTTCAAAGTTCCATGTATTTTCATCTATGGGCCTTATTAATAAATTGACGTTGACTGATGGCTGTCTCAAAATACCTCAAAGTAAATGTCAAGTCACAGAAAACTGTCATCTCTGACCTTCACTTTCTTGACTTACATTCGATTACGTTTATCAATACAGTCCTAAATATAAAAATAACATTTAAGATTCAATCACCAATGATAATGGTTACCATGGATCAAGTTGAACTGATGCACAAGCACAACATAATGCAGGTTCTATTTTAAAACATTAAATTTTATTAAATAACAATCATCATTAACTAACTACAATGTTAAGTCATCCAATAAATGTTCACTGAACCAAAAATCGCCATTGGCAAATCCTCAAGGAAAAAAATGGCGTCCAAAACGTAAACATTAAAAAAATCCAACAAACTCAAAAAATACTGGCAACCTAATAAAAAATACAAAAAACGTCAAAATTCCATTTTGAATTTGGAATCATTTTGATCGGGGAGCACGGCAGACGACACTCGAGCAACCGTCTCACTCCAGTCTTTACTTATGTACATACACCGCGACCGACCTAACCTGACCTGTGTAACGTCTACAGAATACCCCTTTATTGCTAGCGGGTGTTACGGGCGCGGAGGACGGCTCGGGTCAAGAAATGCTGGGCGAAGCGGTACCAGGGAAACATAGCGTAGGTATGGGTAGATAGAGAGAGGTTGTGCGGGGTGGGCCAGTACAGTCGGGGAGAAGCCGCATTAGAATTAATTTGTATTAGCATTCTTGGTATTTGGGCTTAAAAGTCGCATAGAAAATATTTATAATTGTTTCTTTAAATTAACCAACTCCTTTAAGGTATAAAAAGTATATATTTAAAACTAGCTTCTGCCAGTGATTTCGTCCGCGTAGAATTCGTATTTTTGACATCTCACGGGAACCGTTCATTTTTCCGTGATAAAAAGTTCGTGTTACTCAGGGATAAAGATTTGTATTTTTGTATGTTTGTTTAGTTTTTGAATTTATTCGTTACAAACATACAAAAATACAAATCTTTCTTCTATCAGTGTAGAAGACAAAAAAATATCACTTTTTAATAATAACCATTTTTTTCATAACGTGTTAGTATAAGGATCTTTTTTTATAACTGCCAGCGTAGCGTAACATTGTTCATCAAAACAAAAACACCTAAGTAATTTATCGTTAATATCAATAATTGGTTAGTGACCTAGCGATAATCGCTAATTGTTGTCCGGTAAATAAGGAAAATTCCGTGGAAATATCAATTAACGAATCTTATACAGCGAGTGTTCGACTTATTGTACTATACAGTGTGTTACCGGCATGCGGGCATTTATTAAAACTGACGATAATAATATGTTGCTTTAACAAGTGTTTGCAAGTATTATCAATTAAAAAATAATTAAAATAACTTCACAATAAAATTTCTTAGATACTGTCCATTTTTAATGTAGTGCATGTGCTGCGTGTTCATCGTTATCAGTATCGCTGTTGCTTGGTACAGGGCATGTCTTGGTACGGGGGCAGATCATAATAATCAAAGTAGCCGTCGACTGTCATTTACACTTGTCAAATTGCCGTGCTTTACATTGCTGGCAATTAACATTTTGTTAGAAAGTTAACAAAGCCTTAAAAGTTGTTTATTAATTAAATTAATGTCAATAGATACGTTACAGATATACGTTACTTTAACCTACTTTAAAAAAAGCCTGGGTGCTGGTAACACACTGTATAATAAACTAGCGACCCGCCCTCGCTTCGCTTCAGTTTGCGAGTTTTCTGTAACACCTGTACATAAAACAGAGTTTAATATACATAAAAACCTTCCTCTTGTTTCACTCTATCTATTAAAAAAAACCGCATCAAAATCCGTTGCGTAGTTTAAAAGATCTAAGCATACATAGGGACAGACAGCGGGAAGCGACTTTGTTTTATACTATGTAGTGATAGTGATGAATATCAGACGAATTATTAGTATTTAAAGATATAAAAGGATGTAGTAGAAAGACTAACGTCACAAAAATATGGTAGCCTATAAATTAAAAGCAGTGCCACTCTGTCGGGTGTAGTCGCGAGTTTCCGTGACGGTATCCGATTACCATGGTTTCGAGGTTAAGGTAAAATGGCCTGAAATTTTCGAGGCAGCATTAGCAACTGGCAGCGATAACATTTAAAATTTTTAAAACATTTAATCGACTTTTTAGGTACACTGATAGTAATATGTTTCTTTAAACCATTTTTAAGTACTTTATTTCATGATATTCAATAGTTAATTTTAAGACTTTACTCATGGTCATGACATGATGTGGTGACATTTTAATTTTAAAATCTGTGATGGACATCATCATACGAAAAACCGCTATATTTAGTTTGTTTTGGGTAAAAACTTATACCAGACATGATTTCTAAGCATTCTACACCTAGGTATTTGTTAAAAGTAGCTGTAGTATTTTCAGAAATAGGTTTTTAATGTTTGCGTATGTGTGTTTTCTGGTTTATATCACCGTTCATAAACTTTTGAACGCTACAAAACAGAAATGTCACGTTCCGTAAACGTTAGCACATCATTATGCTGACAAAAATTGAATAATAAAAAACTGCGTTGACGTGACTAAACTTGCCGACTATATCGATATGATAGGTTTTTTAATCAAAATATCAGTATAAAAAATAACATTAAGTTACTTGACTTCACAATTCCATACCGAGGGAATCCTATTCCAACGAAGTTGGAACTATAAACCTAAGATTTTGTTTACATATAAAGTTCCACAAAAATTGTTTATACATTTCTGGTATCATTTTCTAAGCACACTATAGAATTAATATGACCAAGATAAAATAAAAAAACCTTGTTAATTAATACATTAATTAAAACCAATGAGTTGCCCGCGCGACAGTACCGCGCTTCACAAAATATATACGTACCGCTCACCTACATTTATTTGTACACTCACACAACGGCGTTTTATAGCCTCCACACAGACACACCGACGAGCTTTGCGCACACTTGGATACTATTTTATTTTATACGAAGGATAATTTCGCGATTTTTACCGCGTCTTTGGTTCAAGTATTTAATGGGGTTTATTTAAGGTATATTATTTGTATAGGGTTAGTCTATTGGCAGGTTTTTTTTTTTAAAAGCTTTGATATAAAAATCATTTGAGAATTCAATAAAACTTAAGACCAATTATTGTTTCTTTATTAGTATTTTTAATCCCTGTGCAGGCTCCGTCCGGATCGCTACCACCATCTTATCCATTAACCTACCGCCAAACAGCAGTGTTCGCATTGTGGTGTTCCGGTTTGGGGATAAGACAGCCGGTGAAATGACTAGCATAGAGGCATTCCATCTTAGTCCTCAGGGTTGGCAACGCATTTGCAGTCTTAGGATTGCATTGCAGTCTTGTGAATGCGAATGTCTATGGGTCACAGTTTCCACTTAGGAGGCCTGTGTGCTCGTTTGTCTTCTCTATGCCATAAAAAAAAGAGATCTTTAAGTCTTGAGAATGCATGTGTCTATCGGTCACAGATCCTACCACCGTGAGTGAGTCATCTCAACTTGCCACCCTCTTAAATAACTATATTAAATTATTAAGGGAGAAAAACGAGAAAAAAGAAGTTCCAAAATCCTCATCAGTACCAGGACTACATGGGAATCAAGGAGGTCACTAGAAACTTGAAGCAATTCAATTTGTAGTAGTCACTTGTTCACCTGTAAAGCCTGAACACACGATGCTTGAGTGACTACGTAAGTTAACACGACCGGATGCCTAGACTCGATTTTGGCTCCATTTTGTATAGAAATCCGGCAACTGGGCGTTAAACGACAGATGCATGCTTTTAATGTATTGATAACAGTCTAGATTGGGTCTGGGAGTGCAGCTTATCACTGCGAAGGCAAAGTTCAAGTCGAATTGTGGAGATAAACCATTATCACGATTTACAAAAGAATTACGCGTCTGTCGTAAGGGTATTTAAACAGACTTGGAATAAGACAGAATAAATCCGTCGTTGGATATCATATTCGCAAAACATGACATAGTCATAGTCATATTCATTTATTGCTTTATGTTGTACAATGAGATCTTAAAAATACAGTAGGTAGCTTCAACATAAACCCTGCAAGGGCACTGCAACAAGACACAATAATATACTTACACGTCTATTTAGGAAATCACATTTATATTATAATATATAATAGATAAAGTTGAATAATCTAACAGATTTGATTCACTCTTGTAACGCAAAAAACTCTTCTATATTACATTTTAACTTTTAATAACATTTTGAAATCAAAAAACTCCTTAACCTACTACTAAATATAGACTCTTGTTATGTTTTTGATTGTAAGAGGTATTTTATTGTAAATTTTCACAGCCATGTGATGGGTTCCAGAGCTAACAATTTTTAAATTGGCGAAAGAGCTTATTAACTTATTTCTTTGCCTAATATTAATTTAACATTTATTACATTTTTCGTGTGCATATATTTTTTTACTCTTGATCCTCGCAAACCATCACATCAGCAAAACTTAACTATTATTAAGACATGAATTAGACTGTGTCGACGGAGCTCCTATTTATGGGTAATTTGGCCCTCCGGGCCTGCTATAAATCCAACATAACCTAAACCTACCTACGATTGATTTGATTTTATGCGAGTTTGTAGTGCCCGTGCCGTGCTTTATGCTGGGGACGACAGTCGAGTCTCCTGACTTCTGGCCGAAAGGTGTCGTGTTCCGCTGGTTTTGGCAAAACAGGACCACGCTGTTCTGTCACCACGATGTTAGTGTAAAGTTTTATATTGTACTAGCTGTTCCCGTGTCCACTTCGTTGGGCAAAACATTTTTTCCCGCTAATTCCCGTTCCCGTGGGAATTTCGGGAATTCCTTTCTTAGTGCACCTCTACGGTACCTAAGCTACGTCCCTTCCAAATTTCAAGTTTAGGCTGTGCGTTGATATGTCAGTCAGTCAGTCAGTTTCTCCTTTTATATATTTAGATGTTAGTCTATAAGGTATTAGTAATTATGGGCCACGTTGCTCGAAATAAAAATTCATTATTATTATTACTATTTTTAAATATCATGTTTTGCGAATATCGTGTTTTGCTAGTATGTTGTTATGTCTATATGATCTTTTGCGAATGTGATATTCTGTAGAGGAATACGATAATATATCAAAACCAATATTGTTTTACCCAGTAGAATAGAGCCTTTTTTAGAATGCCAGATACCTAAGTATTCACAAAGAGTTTTATACTAATAATTTGACACCCTGAGTCCTGAACTCCTAACACATTTCACATCAATTAATTTTCTAAATATTTATAATGTACACAAGTAAAACAATGCTAAATTTATTCGTACTAGACCAGGGTCGATAATTTTTAAAACCAAAAAAAATAATAGTAGGATGAAACCCATTGGAAAAGGAGGAGAATATTATAAAAATAAAAGGAAAAATAATTTACGGGCGATCTGAGGTCGGGAAGGGGGTGGGGGTGAGTTTTTAAGGGTAAAAAACGGTTTTTCTCGATTTCCGGCAAAACTAAAAGTTCTATCGAAAAAAATCAAATGACAAAGTTGTAGGTAATAAAAAGATCTAAAACTTTTGTATTTACACTTTTTTCACATAACCTCAAAATTTATGTGAAAAATCCAAAAAACCAAGTTTTTGGTTTTTTATTTTTATCTTTTACAAACATTATTTTTTTTTAACGAAATTTGGTGAAAACTTACCTTTTTATGTCCCAAATACGCTGTAATTTATTTGATTAAAAATATTTATTTTTTCACCTTATTTTGAATTAATATCGAAAAAACACCCTAATTTTCAATCGAAAATTCACCCGTCAAAATATCAGCTTTTTTCAAAAAGTTGGTATGGTTTCTGTTCGTTGAAATCTCTACTTTACGATGGTGAAAAAAAATATATATGTTACTACAGTAAATCTTCTCAGAAAATGCAATCATCCATACTGATAATCTGAAAAGACAAAATCGAATTAATAATGCCTTCACTATTTTATCGTGAATAAACTCCCATGAAAAAAAAAATATTAAAGAAATAAATGTCAAAATGTATAAAAAATATATTATTATTATAAATCTATTAAAAATGTATAAAATATATATGGAAATCGGCCAAAAGTTTGTTATTAAAAATATATCGAATACTGGTTAGGCTAACGGTTGTAACAGCTGCTACGAAATATATAGTATATAATAGTAGGTATGTATGTAGTAAGACCCAGACCCGCCTAGCCCCTTCCCCACTTCTTTAGTTAGCCTAACCAGTATTCGATATATTTTTAATGACAAACTTTTGGGTGATTTCCATATATATTTTATACATTTTTAATAGATTTATAATAATAATATATTTTTTATACATTTTGACATTTATTTCTTTAATTTTTTTTTTTTCATGGGAGTTTATTCACGATAAAATAGTGAAGGCATTATTAATTCGATTTTGTCTTTTCAGATTATCAGTATGGATGATTGCATTTTCTGAGAAGATTTACTGTAGTAACATATATATTTTTTTTCACCATCGGAAAGTAGAGATTTCAACGAACAGAAACCATACCAACTTTTTGAAAAAAGCTGATATTTTGACGGGTGAATTTTCGATTGAAAATTAGGGTGTTTTTTCGATATTAATTCAAAATAAGGTGAAAAAATAAATATTTTTAATCAAATAAATTACAGCGTATTTGGGACATAAAAAGGTAAGTTTTCACCAAATTTCGTTAAAAAAAAATAATGTTTGTAAAAGATAAAAATAAAAAACCAAAAACTTGGTTTTTTGGATTTTTCACATAAATTTTGAGGTTATGTGAAAAAAGTGTAAACACAAAAGTTTTAGATCTTTTTATTACCTACAACTTTGCCATTTGTTTTTTTTCGATAGGACTTTTAGTTTTGCCGGAAATCGAGAAAAACCGTTTTTTACCCTTAAAAACTCACCCCCACCCCCTTCCCGACCTCAGATCGCCCGTAAATTATTTTTCCTTTTATTTTTATAATATTCTCCTCCTTTTCCAATGGGTTTCATCCTACTATTATTTTTTTTCACTTTTTATTATTTTTAAAGGCTTCTACCCAGGTCTATACGCGCATGTTAAGGAATAATAATAAAAATAAGAAATTTCATGGATATCGAAGATCAAAAGTAAAAAATAAACTAAAATTTCCCCTCTCATAACCAGGAATACATAGATTCACAAGAGATTAACTGTAACCAGTTCTAACGACTAGCCAAAGGTCTTTTATCAAGATATTCCCGGACGAAACTGGTGGTCACCGGCCACTTCGGATTCCAACGCTTACGATGAGTTAATGCAATGTGCAAGCTATTCAAACCGGAGCATGTCAAGGTCATGGGATAATTGCATAAATTGTTAGCAGAAATGCATGCGTTTGCAAATAAACCACACTTTACTCACTATGGTGTTTTATATTATATACCACAAAGCATCACGAAGATAATTAAAACATATAAATATGAGAAGCATTCTAAGTGTATTAATTGATTATGGCATAGTGAGAGAGAAGACAGATGCAAGATGATGGTAAGATAGTAAGACGGCTCTGAAGCCCATGGATTTCAAAATATACTGTCATCCTCAAGGATAGGGATGGAATACCTCTACCTATTCAATTCATTTCACCGGATATCTTTTACCTATACCGAAACATAAAAGTGCGAACACTGCTTCTTGGCTGCATAAAATAATAGTACATTGTGCATCAAGGGTAGTAAGGAGGGAATTACTAACGAGAGTGTTAGAAGGCTTTTAATGACTCGAGTTAGTAATCCCCTTACTGCCTGTGATACACACAATGGTTTTCATCACATTTGCGAGGAAAAAACACTTTAACTCTGCAAAATATAAAGAAATAACTTTTGACGAACGGGAACGTAAATGGAAACGATATTTTTTTTGTGACCTCTACCACAGATAATAACTGCGTTTAGTTTCGACCTGGATTCGAGCCAGATTTAGCCAATTTGATAAAAATGTATAATTACTAAAATTAATGATAAATCACTACATAGTATAAAACAAAGTCGCTTTCCGCTGTCTGTCCCTATGTATGCTTAGATCTTTTAAAACTACGCCAAC